>OX155959.1:8460363-9052863 GCA_944548615.1 Micropterix aruncella | reverse complement strand
TATATATATATACGAGTATACGAGGGCAATATACGGTTAAATACGAATAAATACACAAACCACAAATATTTTTTTTACATAATATATAATAACCTTTTTTTATTACTCGAGCCGTGCACTGAGGGCAACCGACTAAAGTGCGGCGGCGGCGCACGTGTTTTGTTTTTTTAAATTATTGTTCTTAAGTATTCTGCCCAGCCAAAAATTACCAACTCTGTAATCTATTAGAAACTGCTTCAAAATACCAGTTGGAAGCCAATCCTAAGTGCAGCAGCCCTGCTGCGGTGAAACTTAGAACAGGCTATCATAATTTAATGCGTATACAAAATTTCGTTTCTGTGCTGTCGACCGTTGAGAAGTTCCCTAATTGGAAGCCAACCCTGTGTGCAGCAGCCCTGTCGCAGTGAAACTTAAAACGGGCTATCATAATTGAATGCGTATACAATCTTGCGTGCATGAATGCGTGTAGAATCAGATCATGCTCACTATAAAAATGCATTGTGATCGGAACTGATCCAACAAGTAAAATTTCCACTTCATGGGATAAGAGGAAGTGGTTCTAATTCAGCTTGCATGATTTGACCTAAACAAACTAACATACATACTTACTTACAAACATTGCAAGATAAAATTAAAGCTTGTAAAATATAATAAGCGCTCTTGGTATTCAATATCCATTATTAATATGGTAATTATTAGATAAGCTAGCATTCTTAATTTACGAGATATGCATACGTTTATGTTGGTGACCCGGATTCATTGCTCCCGAGTGTGTATGGGCAATAATATACATACAAGCGAACTTAATGACGTCACGAGAGAGCATCATACCATTGATTTTATAGTGTAATAGATAACGCCATTCCATACTGCAAAGTGGAAGTCGCAATTTAATACAAAAAACGGCAGGTAGATGGCCATCGTAGTTTTCAAACTCGATTTAATGCGCTTCCATCTTCATTAAACTAATATTTGGCCGATAGATGGCGTTCAAACATATTATCGGACGCGTCCGTAAGCCGCGGCTTACGAACGTGTGCCTAGTCGTCCGCGACTGACGTCCTATAATGTGCAGCAGGGCGATTTTATATCTCCATCGCTAAAAACTCGAAACGAACTCAAACGTTACGGTTCGAAAACGATTTTAGCGAAACGAAACATAACATATCGTATCGGCCGATTTTGTAAAAAAGACACTTCGTTTCGCTAATTTTACGAGATAAAATTGGCAACATCGCATTGGTTTTCATTTGTTAAACGTCAAACTGTGGTCAAACTGTCAACTGCGCGGTGCGATGTGTTGAAACTCAAAAAGGAACGCAATTTCGCCATCGATATACGATTCCTTCGCCTATTATTTCGCCATTCCCACACGTTATCGCGAATCCCGTTATTTTGCTGTCGACATCATAATGCAACAATGCGATGTATACTATTTCGGGATTCAGTTTCGGTTCGGATAGTGACGTATTTCGATGTGAAAACGAAGTTATAAAATCGGCCGCCAGTTATAGTTCGCTAAATCAGCGCGATAGCGAAACCAATTGAGAACGCTAAAGTTACAAAATCGCCCTGCAGGCTCCATAGAAATTCATTACACAGATCGCGTGCATAAGCCACAGGCATAAGCCGCGGCTACGGACGCGTCCAATAATGTGTTTGCCCCTAAGCGTATGCCGTCAGAGATTAATATTAAAATAGAGCGCGAGCGCGCGAGTGTGAACAGTAGACACGGGTGTGAACAATGCAGCGACCGCCCGGCTAAGGCCCGCAGTCGTTCGCGAGCGCTTGTGAAGTGATATAGTTGGGAATTTGTAGAGCATTTTTATTGTTTTTAAGAAGAAAGATGGTTAAATGTGCAATCGATCATTGTAAAAATGATACTAGAAAAAACACAAATCTAGTGTCACATATCATCGATAAGCAATTTTGAATTACTTTTCAGCCAAATAAAAGTTATCCATTACGGGGGTGAAGCGAGGAGCGCGACGTAAGCGGATGAGGAACACACTGCCCCACCCTTCGTCTTGCTCGACCGCAAGTAGGGAGGGTGTTCACTAATCGAGAATCGAGATATTTTAAAAGCGAAATCGATAATCGATAATATTTTTTTATAAAAATTGACAAATCACTTTTTTTAATTATAGGTAGTAATGGTAAAAAAATCTTATGTTAATATAAGTATAGAGTATATATGGAATATGATAAATAATGCATAATAAGGCCAATAAGGGATTCCTTTTTGGACCACTCACATAGGTTTATCCAATTGCTTCAGATGGAGCGTAGATGTTTTTAGGGCGTACCTTTATATGCTGATATTATGCATGTATGAGTGTCTGAACGTAGAGAACGAACGTCTTGACGGGTTTTGACGTAAGTGTGAGGTGTCGTTGGATTCGACGTGATACGGTGGTGCGAATACGTTATATTAAAAACCGACATAAAAATAATTTAAATTTAAATTTAAATAATATTATTATTATTAACTTAGAAACTTACCTTACTTTTAGGTTTCCAAAAGACAAAACAAATATGATGAAGTAGATTGATGCTGTAAAGAAGACCGATTGGGAACCAAACTTTTGGAGTAGAATCTGTTCAGTACATTTTCCGGATTCAAGCATGTATGAAACCAAAGATTAACAAACGACCCTGTACCTTCGCTTTTTCTACAACAATCTCCATTTTCCGGTCAACAGTCGGAGGTTGCAGGGCTTTCCAATTCAGGACTGGTACACGACACTCCAAGGAAACGAAAGTTAAAAACAGAAATTATCCGTTTAGAAGACATTGCAAAACGCCGACGTATGCGGTGCAAGGCACTACACGCTGCTAATCGGCGTTTGAAAAAGAAAGTTGACAATTTATCTAAGGTATTAAAAGAACTAAAGCAAAAAAGACTGATCAACCAAGAACAAGTGGATATTCTGGAAGTGTGCCGGCTTTCTACAGCAGCTCTTTTGAAAAGGATGACTCATAAAGGGAGAGAATATCCACCTGAACTGCGTACATTTGCGCTAACCCTCCATTTCTATTCTCCAAAGGCCTACTCTTACGTACGTAGTACCTTTAAAACATGTCTACCACATACAAGCACCATAAGAAAATGGTACCAATGCATATACGCCACGCCAGGTTTCACTGCAGAAGCTTTTAAAGCACTTGATCAAAAGGTCAAGTCTTCTGACAAGAAAATTCTATGCAATTTGGTAATAGACGAGATGTCGATTCGACAATTAAAGGAATTTGACGGTAATGCAGTCCAAGGATATGTAGATTTTGGTGCTGGGTTTGATGTTACCGGAGTTTCAATGCACCATGCAAACAAGCTCTGGTGTTCCTTTTAGTTGCCATTAACGAGCAGTGGAAAATTCCAGTAGGATATTTTCTGGTAATCGGCGTAACAGGTGAGCAAAGAGCCAATCTAGTAAGGATATGTCTTTCTAATTGCCACGATGTAGGCGTGGTAGTTGTATCTATGACATTTGATGGTTGCCCAGCAAATATAGCCATGGCTCAAGAACTTGGCTGTTCGTTTAACTACCAACGTCAACTAAAAACCTATTTCGAACATCCTGCAACAAAAGAACCAGTTTTTGTATTTTTTGACCCATATCACATGGTGAAACTGGTCAGAAATACATTACAAAGTAAAAAGGTTCTTAGAGATAATAACGGCGGCCTAATCAAATGGCAATATTTTGAAGAATTAAACACGCTCCAACTAAATGAAAATTTTCACTAGGGAAATAAATTATCGACACAACACATCAACTTTCAAAATCAAATAATGAAAGTAAAGCTAGCAGTACAGCTGTTAAGTGCCAGTGTTGCGAACGCTATTGAATTTTGCGACAAAAAATTACGTATAGGTACTTAATTTTGCTCACTCACAACCAACAGTGAATTTCATCAACACAATGAACAATCTGACATATAAGCAATAATATGTACATATAAGCTTTTTGTTAGAGTTATTTTTTGGTGCAGTTAGATCACTGGGGGGCTTTAATAATAATCCTTCCGCAAAACAGTTTAGGGGAGCATATACAAAATTACTCGTCCACGCCGAATTTAAGCCGCTGAAGGAAACTGAATTCCGTTAGAGAATATACCTACCTATTCTAAACTTTACACAAAAATCCCAGTATGTTGATACGATTAATAATTCTCTTGCAATTAATAATTCTCTATATATATATATATATATATATATATATATATATATATATATATATATATATATATATATATATATATATATATATATATATATATATATATATATATATATATATATATATATATATATATATATATATATATATACATAAACCCTGAAATAGGTCCATGTAAACCATTTTTAGGGATTTATTAAAAAGGACGTTGCGTAATTCTCTAAATACGAAAACCAGGTACCTTGTGAATGATTAATAACAGTAAAATGAGCCAATTTTCTTTATTTTCTATGTTATTATGACTCTTTGAGGAGAACATGACGGTATCCATAGCCTTGGACGCTTACACTTATTTTAGTGATGTGCATTTATATTATTAAACGCAAGAATTATATTTAAATGAAATGGATCTAAAAAAATACAAATTTAAAAAACAATAACGTGGTTATTCACATTAATCCACCAATCAATGAGAGCGTCAAAGTCCGGATAGGAAACTCCTCTTAAAACAAACCGGAGATACCGTAAGCAAAATTAAATATGATATCGTAATGAAATATTATACTTATCTTTAAATAACACAACAAAATATCTTAAATTTAATAATATGTACAATATATGGATAAACAGTGACGATTTACGACAATGAAAAATACTCCCAGTCAGACCTTAGTTCGGACATGAACTCCGCTCATTTTCGTGTAGTATGTAGGGAGGTACATGAAAAAAAAAATAAATAAATGAGTAGTGCGTGATTTTTTTTCCTATAAACAAATTATGTTATTTACTACATGAAAATAGTCTATTTTGCATCGAATGCTTTGTTAACATATAATGAAAATAAGTGCTTTATAGTTAAATTAATAAGACATTGTTTTATTAACCCCTAGAGCCCCGATTGGCTGATATCGGCCAAGACACGATTCAGCGTGACGGCCCCGTTTTAATTTATTTTATTTTATTATGTTTCATTATGTTAATATGTTTTATTTTAATTATGGATACAGTGGTTTGGCAGTAATTAATGTTTCGGTGAAACAGTGTCATAATTCATTTTTTTTACTAATTTTTACTAAAATTTTTTGGGACATCAACTTGTTAATCGGCTGAGGGACCGAGGCCTGAAGGGTTAAATTAATTATGTGATTTGATCGCAAACTGAACGAACATGTGGATTAGTAAACAAGAAAACATAAATATATTTGCCTATAAAGTATTTAATTATTTATTTTACTTTTTTGGCAAGCTTTAACTTCGGAAAATAGGTAAAGGTACAGCGTGTTTTTAGCACACGGGAATATTTTGGGACAACTGTACATCAAATAAAAAAAATGGTGTAGTTATTATTAATATTGGATGCTGATGTAGAGATTTACTAATATTAGCTGCTACTGTAGAGATATTATTAATATCAATCTAAAAAAAATATCCACAATTTAATTAAATTTAAGCTTTAGTTGCAGAGGAACAGCGATTTTATGTTCAAATTTTAAGTATTAAGATTTTTACTCAGTAACAAAGGCCTACAATAAAAAAGTTGTTTATGATTTTCAAGTTAGTTCTTTTATGTAGCATAAAATGTCCTTTTTTGTAATTATAATTATATGTTATATTTATTAAATATTATTTATGTTGAACTATTTTAATTTTTTTTTTGTTAGTGTTTTTTTCAGAATTCCATTTACAATTTTTGAATATTTTACAAATAACTAAAGTCTGAATCACAAATTGAATGTGCTCTTTGCATGATTCTTCGAAAGTTAATAGATTTTCGTCAATATTTGTATTAATAAGATCTGTTAATTGCTTTCTTATTTTTTTACCATGGTAAATTTTGTAATAGTTTTTTTCGAATATATTTAAGCATCTAGTAGTAAATTGAATAAAATGTGCAGAAGGGCAAATTAAGAAAAGCGTTTTATTTAAATTTATTCCTCCATAATTTTTACTTAATATCAGTAACTGCCTGTTGTCTGTTAAGTGGTTTTCAGTGATTAATACTTTATGGCAGCTTTCACAGTGAAATTTTTCTAAACACCTTTTCGCTAAATATCCTGAAAAATATGTGATTGAGCAATCTTCTAAAGTTGTTACTGAGCTGGAAGCTATCGATTCAATGTTTTTAATGATTTTAGTGCTTTGGGTATGAGTGTTTGAACTATTGGGTTTTTGATTAGCTAGATGAGGTTGATTTTCTATGTCTGGCTCGTCCACCGTTTGTTCCATGTCAATTACTACGTCAAGATCCGGTTCACAGTTAGCTGATTTTGGTTGTCTCATCAATGAGTTTATGCTGTGACTTCTAAAGATTTGCCTGAAGAGACGAGCTGTCGGGTTCTGATTATATCCACCCTTTTGACGAAATACAGAAAATAAATTTTCTAGCACATCTTGGTTCAAACGATTAGTTAGTAGAAATAAAGCACCTAATTCTTTTTCACTATTAAAAAACTGCAATATTCCTTCTATCGTTTGCAAAAGTCCAATAAAAAAAATGGTGTAGTTATTATTAATATTGGATGCTGATGTAGAGATTTACTAATATTAGCTGCTACTGTAGAGATATTATTAATATCAATCTAAAAAAAATATCCACAATTTAATTAAATTTAAGCTTTAGTTGCAGAGGAACAGCGATTTTATGTTCAAATTTTAAGTATTAAGATTTTTACTCAGTAACAAAGGCCTACAATAAAAAAGTTGTTTATGATTTTCAAGTTAGTTCTTTTATGTAGCATAAAATGTCCTTTTTTGTAATTATAATTATATGTTATATTTATTAAATATTATTTATGTTGAACTATTTTAATTTTTTTTTTGTTAGTGTTTTTTTCAGAATTCCATTTACAATTTTTGAATATTTTACAAATAACTAAAGTCTGAATCACAAATTGAATGTGCTCTTTGCATGATTCTTCGAAAGTTAATAGATTTTCGTCAATATTTGTATTAATAAGATCTGTTAATTGCTTTCTTATTTTTTTACCATGGTAAATTTTGTAATAGTTTTTTTCGAATATATTTAAGCATCTAGTAGTAAATTGAATAAAATGTGCAGAAGGGCAAATTAAGAAAAGCGTTTTATTTAAATTTATTCCTCCATAATTTTTACTTAATATCAGTAACTGCCTGTTGTCTGTTAAGTGGTTTTCAGTGATTAATACTTTATGGCAGCTTTCACAGTGAAATTTTTCTAAACACCTTTTCGCTAAATATCCTGAAAAATATGTGATTGAGCAATCTTCTAAAGTTGTTACTGAGCTGGAAGCTATCGATTCAATGTTTTTAATGATTTTAGTGCTTTGGGTATGAGTGTTTGAACTATTGGGTTTTTGATTAGCTAGATGAGGTTGATTTTCTATGTCTGGCTCGTCCACCGTTTGTTCCATGTCAATTACTACGTCAAGATCCGGTTCACAGTTAGCTGATTTTGGTTGTCTCATCAATGAGTTTATGCTGTGACTTCTAAAGATTTGCCTGAAGAGACGAGCTGTCGGGTTCTGATTATATCCACCCTTTTGACGAAATACAGAAAATAAATTTTCTAGCACATCTTGGTTCAAACGATTAGTTAGTAGAAATAAAGCACCTAATTCTTTTTCACTATTAAAAAACTGCAATATTCCTTCTATCGTTTGCAAAAGTCCAATAAAAAAAATGGTGTAGTTATTATTAATATTGGATGCTGATGTAGAGATTTACTAATATTAGCTGCTACTGTAGAGATATTATTAATATCAATCTAAAAAAAATATCCACAATTTAATTAAATTTAAGCTTTAGTTGCAGAGGAACAGCGATTTTATGTTCAAATTTTAAGTATTAAGATTTTTACTCAGTAACAAAGGCCTACAATAAAAAAGTTGTTTATGATTTTCAAGTTAGTTCTTTTATGTAGCATAAAATGTCCTTTTTTGTAATTATAATTATATGTTATATTTATTAAATATTATTTATGTTGAACTATTTTAATTTTTTTTTTGTTAGTGTTTTTTTCAGAATTCCATTTACAATTTTTGAATATTTTACAAATAACTAAAGTCTGAATCACAAATTGAATGTGCTCTTTGCATGATTCTTCGAAAGTTAATAGATTTTCGTCAATATTTGTATTAATAAGATCTGTTAATTGCTTTCTTATTTTTTTACCATGGTAAATTTTGTAATAGTTTTTTTCGAATATATTTAAGCATCTAGTAGTAAATTGAATAAAATGTGCAGAAGGGCAAATTAAGAAAAGCGTTTTATTTAAATTTATTCCTCCATAATTTTTACTTAATATCAGTAACTGCCTGTTGTCTGTTAAGTGGTTTTCAGTGATTAATACTTTATGGCAGCTTTCACAGTGAAATTTTTCTAAACACCTTTTCGCTAAATATCCTGAAAAATATGTGATTGAGCAATCTTCTAAAGTTGTTACTGAGCTGGAAGCTATCGATTCAATGTTTTTAATGATTTTAGTGCTTTGGGTATGAGTGTTTGAACTATTGGGTTTTTGATTAGCTAGATGAGGTTGATTTTCTATGTCTGGCTCGTCCACCGTTTGTTCCATGTCAATTACTACGTCAAGATCCGGTTCACAGTTAGCTGATTTTGGTTGTCTCATCAATGAGTTTATGCTGTGACTTCTAAAGATTTGCCTGAAGAGACGAGCTGTCGGGTTCTGATTATATCCACCCTTTTGACGAAATACAGAAAATAAATTTTCTAGCACATCTTGGTTCAAACGATTAGTTAGTAGAAATAAAGCACCTAATTCTTTTTCACTATTAAAAAACTGCAATATTCCTTCTATCGTTTGCAAAAGTCCATTAAAACAAGGAGGCCTGACATTTTGAGATTTATAATTTACCGCTGAAAGATTAGTAATTATTTCCTTAGACTTAGTTAATGTTTGAAGAACCACACTATTTTTTTCTGATAAACCACAAGCATATGGGTTTGTTGAAACTAATGTTTTACTATTTAGGCCATCAAATAAGTTATTCATTAATTCTAAAAAATCTGCGGTACTTATTGCTGAAGCTGTTTGAATTTGCTTTGTCTCTATACAAGTTTTAATTGTGGCAGCTACAGAATGACTAAATATTTGTGCGGCTAATTTCACACTCATTTTTTGAAAAGAATTTGGATATATATGACGGTCTGTTAATTTGGGCATGGCTCTACACATTTTACTATTTTTATCTATTTCGTATACTTTTTTTACGTCAGAAAAGGATATTATTTTCCCGTCAAGAATGAAGTCCTTCGTTAGCAAATTATTTCTAAAACTTTTAAGAAGATGTGGAACGTCATAGATTGCAAAAAACTTAACGTTGTCATGATGAAAATACGGATTTTCACAAGAGACATTCAATGCTTTCATCGCGGACTGGTTACTGGTGCCCTGATCACAAACTATAATTTTTGGTTTTAATCCTGTTTCTAAAAGTCTGGATAAAGTTTGTTTAATTAAATCTACAAGATTCCTGGACGTAACTCCTGTACTAGAGAGAAAATAAGCTATTGCTATTTTCCAGCAAGAATAAATACCCCTAGCCATAAAAACTAAAGCATACTTAGCTGTTTTATTTGACCTACCCATGTCACCTAGATCCTGAAAGCCCTCTATTAAATCATATTTTTTGGAATATTCCATTCGTTCCATTATTGCCATTTCGTCGAAGCAAACTATGCAGGTTTTCTCTTTTTCAGATTTAGAGCTAAATTTTTTCTTTATTTGATTTAAATATGCATTATTAAAACCTGGTAGAAATGACGAATTGCCAATCCATCGCCTAATCGTAGATAGTGCGGGTAATATTATTTTATTATTTCTTAAAAAGTTATAAGTCGCTGGAGATTTGTAAAATAAAGCGAGGGAAAAATTTTTTTCGTTAACCGACCAGGGCCGAATGTTGCTTTTTAACTGCATTTTAACTAAAGTCTTAGATTGGACTGAGGAGAACGGGAATGAATCGAATACACTGCTGGCAGCGCAGCGGTTCCTTAGCAGTTTTACTTTTCTTTTCAATTTGGAAATTAGAGCATATTTCGATTTTAACCTTGTCTTTAATTTAATATTCTGAATTTTGTATTTGCTTTCTGTTATTGGTTTATTTTTAACAGGGGATGTTGGTACTATTATTATTTCATCTAAATTACTTTTGGTGGAAAATGACGAGCAAGACGATCGGGATCCTAATAACTTAGTCTTATTAGTATAAACTCTGTTGGGCTTTAGCACTATCAGCGGAGGAGATAAGGTACCTTTTCTCGAATCGGACCATGGAGGAAACAATGAAATCACTGCGTCTTCGTTGCATACATTTGCCGAACTCACTAATTCTGCATTACCTGTAAAGAGAAAAATCAATGTGTACGCACTACATAGATTTGCGGAAAGTTAAATACGTTTTTATCTATATATTTTTACATTTGTAACGCTGAAAACACATTTCATCTACCTACATTTTTACTACCACTTATTTTTAAAAACTAAACGTTCTAAAGTATAATCGATAGATAATCTGTAAATGTCAACCCTACGTATTAACCGCGAACAGCTGACCTCCAGGCGAGCTGACAAGGCTAGCCAATGCTGTCGTTATAAATTATTTTGTCTATGTCATGTACAAACCTGTATATTGGGAGGACGACTTATAATCACGAGGTACAGCAGTTGCATTTAATAGCATTCTTCCCCCATAGCCCGATCGAAACGACGTACTATCGAAATGGTTTTGACAAATGTATCTATTAAAAAGCAGATCTCGTTCGATCTTATAGAGAGAAGCGTTTCCTAAAAAAGACAAAACGAAAAATCAACACAATATGAGATTTTATCGAGGTTTTAATACTTGACTGGCGTATTACTTTGTAATTTAGTAGGTATATTATTTAAAAATATGCTATGACTGTAGAATAGGAACCTCTCCTAGATTGTCGATTTTTTAACGTCACCCGACTATATTTACCACGCTGATTCCTATTGCTATATTGCTAGGAAATATTGCTAATTTCAAATGTCCGACACTATTTTCTTTCAAATTTAGCATTGAAATAATGTGTAGTGTGTAGTTTTTTTTATAGAAAGTTTCCTATACTGCAGTCATTCCATAAATATAATAGGTACATACCACAATTTCGCATCCAAAGTTCAAGCCTCTCTTTGTCTTTTATGGGAAATCTAAACATTTTAATGTTTTTATTAGACCTCCCCGACATCCTACACGAAATATATGAGCAAGTATTAGGCATTTCACGATCGAACTTCAAAACTAGGCCAGAATAAATATATATAATCCAGGACTTCGCACCACTAGCACCGATTGTGATCTGTGAGCAGTGAGCACCACTGCTTGCGGTATCTCAACCCGTAAACATAAATTTGGCAACGCTGCGTTCCACGTTGTAAATAAGAATATCTATCGATAGGTAAAATATAGCTAATATACAATATTACCGATATTTTGCGCACCGCTAGATAGCGCATCGTCCTCAACACTTTTTATACAATTTTTCTAAAAATAAATTTGGCTAAGAAAAAGGTTTTTAGTGATCAGATCAGAGAATCTATTACACTGTATAAGAACGCTATTAAGTATGTTTTAAGTGTCGTTAATTTACATAACCAGTTAATTATTTTTAGTTTTGTTAGTTTACTTTTAGTTTATTTATTTAAAAACAGGTCCACGATTCGCTAGGTCAAAAAAACAGTAATTAAAGCTAATTCCCCACTGAGCTACCGCGCGTATAACAATACTAACACGAGAGAGACTAGCGCAATGACGGGACCCATAGTTACCTTGTGAATGAATAATAACAGTAAAAAGAGCCAAGTTTCTTTATTTCCTATGTTATTCATTTATTTATTTTAAACAACATGATTTATAGACGAATGGCTATGATATTCGGTATATAGTACAATAAAACGTGCAGGAAAAACAAGTTAAACCAAGAGCCGTTGGCTCATCGCATACCTAACTGAGCAAGAGCGCCCGTATCTAGGGATGCTGATATTTAACTTAGCATATTGCGAGCTGACAGGTTTGACGTTCGGTTATATAGTTATTATTGGAATATAGTATGGTTATGTAGTTATTATTATGACTCTTTGAGGCGAACATGACGGTATCCATAGCCTTGGACACTTATTTTAGCGATGTGCATTTTCATTATTAAACGCATGAATTATGAAAGAAACGCAAAAAATGAAAGTAAAGATAGCTGCCCAGTTGGTGTTAGATGACCAACAAAAGATAACAGCCAGTCGGTGTTAGATGCTCTAATGTTTTGATGAAAAACATTTATAAAGGTATCTGGTCTGTGAAGACTGTTTATCAACGGTAACCCATATATGCCCAGCGATTCGAAAACGAAACAAGAAGTAGTACTTTCGTAAAAGCATCGGAAATCCTTTGGGCGCTCAGTAAAATCCAAAAAACTGCTAGCTCTCTCAAGAGTACGGAACTGTCTCCCTTTTGATTGAACTTCTTTGAGTTCTCTTTGAACTCCCTTTTGATTGAATTGACACTTTTGATTGAAACAGTAAGCAGTGCCAGTTGTGTCATGTTCGCATCGTGCAAAAATCACGTCTCCCGAAAAAAAGAAAGTATTTATTCAGTTGAGTAAATCTTTGTACAAGTATCATACTTTTGTAGTAAATTTGGGTAAGTTTTGTAGTAAATTATTGACTTATTCGTGTTTTTATAATTAGTCGATTGTAGATAGAATTAGTCGATTGTAGATAGAATTAGTAGATTGCACGTGAAATTAATAATAAACATTAAATAAATTCATTATAACATCTTGGTTTGAATTACCTATAGGTAACGAACGTAGGATATTTGCCCATTGTTTCGTTTTCGAACACCTCAAAATATCTAGTTAACAAAAAATAATATATACCTAAAGTAGTTAATACTGTTATAGGGACTTTTCAATATAAGCATATCTGAAAATAATCAAAATCAACATCCCAAAATAGTTCCGGGCATATATGGGTTAAAAAGCCCCAAGAAAAAATCATTGACATCGACTAAAGACAAAGGAGGCCTAATTTACCCGAGTGATGATGTATATTTCATAAGTATGTGAAAAAAATTGCGTAAATTTTTAGTATATATTCACCATAGTAAAATTAAAAACCAAGATGTGCATACAATGATAAGGGACGTGATATTGTATGATATGCACTCATCGAATAACCAAATTATTTTTGCTGTTTAAATGAACATCAACTCGAATTCAGTTTTTTTGAAGATCATACATATCTTCTAATAAAATCGATCTGCGAAAATTATCTCAAGCTAAGAATCCATTTTAAAATGAAGAACGCTGTAGTAGAAAAGAGCGTCAGAAATTTTTATAATAAATTAGTGCTATTTAAAGGTCATTAGCGCACCCAAACTAGTATAGTAATAAATAATATTACGAGAATCTTACATTGTTTAATTGTGACAAAAAGAGATTTTTTAAAATAAAAAAACATGTTTTTTAATATATTTTTTTATTATTAATTAATATTTATTACTTTTATTTTGAATCTAATTTAATCAAGAATGATGTCGATAGTATTTGTAACTAGCGTTAACGAGAATCTGACATAGTTTAGTTGTGATAAAAATAAAGTTTTATTTTAAATAAAAGACTTATTTTTACATTATTAAGTTTTTACTACACCTTATATTGATAATACTTTTATTTTTAATCTAATTTAATCAAGAATCATACCGATAGTATTTGTAAATGCATTTAATATTACGAGAATCTGTCATTCTTTAGTTGTGACAAAAATAGGTTTTTTTTAAATAAAAAACCTATTTTTTAAGCATTTTTTTTTAATTCAGCTTTATTTATACTTTTATTCTAATTTATTCAAGAATCTTATCGATAGTATTTATTGTAAGCGCTTCCCTAGTCACGCACATTAAACAGCTTTAGAAACTCACACTAACAAAAAACGGAGTCTTTAGCAAATGCGCCGTTTCTGCAGCTGCAGTGAACGATTTGGCAACGATGCATTTGATAGCGCGTTTACACTCTCGCGCGAGGCGCCAGGCGAGACGCAAAACCACATCAGTAAACAAATGGAACAGAGGCAAAGCTTCTAACGAGCGTACAAAATGTTTACCAACTTGCTAGAAGCTTCGCCTCTGTTCCGTTTGTTTACGACATGGTTTTGCGTCTCGCCTCGCGCCTCGCGCGAGAGTGTAACCGCCCCATCACAAACCACAGAACCATTGATTTTATATGACAGAACTGAACGCGATCGTCGCCAGCTGGCGTTATTTACAGTAAATAAGAAAGTTTACACGTAACTGTTTATTTATTAATTTATTTATTTATTTAAACCCATAAAAAAAACAATTACATAACAAAAACATTGTCTTAGCCTAATAATTAATAATTTAACATTTCCTTTTGTTGTCATTTTAGTAATGCAAATATAAAATTTTATTAAGGAAATCTTAGGAACTATGTACAATAATATTTTTATCATAAAATCAATAACATCGAACAATAACGAGAGCTGTTCTATGGTAAAAATTTAATTTGGTAGTTTTTTTTAAGGTAACATTAAGAGTTAATTTAAATAAATTTATATAACAAAAACATATTACTATTTTAAGTAGGTTTTTACATTGTTACTTTCATTTTATATCATTGGTTAAAAAACGGTGACTTGTGTAAAATTTATAGTCATCAATTACTTAAAAATTTCAAATACAGTCGACAGTGTAAATTAACAGTAGTAAAAAATGTCAGATAAAATATTATAAAATGTATAAATAAAACAGTATTTTAATTACATAAAATTGTAAATTAAATGAATTGTAATATCAGCAGTATTATTGCTTACAACATATATGACAATATAATATAATACGATAATACATACCTACACCCACAGAAGTGCCTTAGTAATAATTTATAATAGAAAATTAAACTTACATATTAGACTACTAGACTTTTAGAATATACACATAACTTTTAGAATATACATTTCTTGAGAACGAACAACCTCTTCGGAAGTAAAATGATTACTGCATACAAACGAACCAGAGCTCGGCGTCCAATTAGAACGTGGAATAGCCCTAGTCCATCGCTTACGAAGATTATCTTCCTTCGGGAAAGAAAATGTTGAAACGGGAAGTTCTCCAGTTTTCAACGCAGAGTTATAATTTGATTTGTATCCGAGAACACAGCATCGCCTCGGCATCTAAAAAATATAAGCTAGTATTAGCGGTGATATTACACCCTAGCTGGTTCGAATTCGTTTGATATGTTCGACTACATAATGAAATTGTTTCCAGTCAGTCGATAGTAGCATCGATGATGATCATCGTCATTGAGTATCGCTCGCTTGATCAAAAGCTGCATACAGATACAGACTCATCTCTCCACGCTCTACCTTCATTAAATTATTGTTATCTATACTAGTCTATACTAATATTATAAAGAGGTAATGTTTGTGAAGTTGTAGGAAGTAATCTCTGGATCTACTGAACCGATTTTGAAAATTCTTTTACCAATAGAAAGCCACGTTATTTGTGAGTGTCGACAGAAATCCACCGTCGAATCTCGCTCGATTCGAAAGCGATCATTTCTCTCATTTAATATGACAACACAGTATACTGTGACGCGACTTGACTTGTTCTCGTCTCGTATGATCCGTGATACGCTTTATAAAAAGTTTTCAGTTTCTATTCTCGGGACGCGGTTTTTTGCCGGGGCCGGCAACGAAAGTTAGGATTGTGCCTATCGGGGACTCAAACTTCGCCGGTCGATTGATCCCTCTGAGGCAGACCCTGAAAAATTTCCTTAACTTTTGGGGACGAGAACACGAAGTTTAGCCTTCGCTATTGTGTCAGACATGCCGATAAAATCCGATGTTGTGATGTTACGCATGTTAGATCGCTTGGCTTTAGAAACAAATACGAAATCAAATAAAACCGATCTATTGCAATTTTTTACACGCACCCGAGGATTCCTTCCGTAAGTTATTAAGAAAAAGATTCCACCTATAAAAGTAATCCTACATATTAACTAGCTAAAATTTTAGCAGTCCTTTGATATTATTATTCTTTGATTCAAAAAGTTGCATACTTATGATATAATGAAACCCAAGTATCGAGTAAGGTTTTTCGCTATCCCTACCTTTATACAGTGACCAATATCAAGTCAGACGAATTGCAATTTCTCAGCTGCAAGTATAGAAGCAATTAAGGGTGTCAACACGTGCATACAACAGGTCAAAGACAACGGGTCGTTTCTATCGGCCTTGTGTTTATGCCATTGCGTCTGAAAATAGACAAAAAAATGCTTAAATGTTTGATATGTTTAAATATTTAGCTCACCAAATCCAACATCTACTGAAGCACAAGCTTCGCTTAGTTGGGCGACATCGGTCAGTAAACATCATAAGAGTTTAATTTATTTCTGTGGTTTGCGTAATTTAGTTTAATATTTTGTTTGATGTTTTAATTGTAGATTGCATATTTTTTTTGTTAATTTCTTTATCTATACTAATATTATAAAGAGGTAAAGTTTGTGAGTTTGTGAGGTTGTAGGGAGTAATCTCTAGATCTACTGAACCGATTTTGAAAATTCTTTTACCCATTTTAAGCCACGTTAGTTGTAAGTGTCATAAGCTATATATTAATCCGAAAAATGAAAAGACTTCTTCGAGATAGTCGGATTTCCAAAGTAAGTCGGAAAAAACGGTCGAACGAAAACGTTTATAACTAACGCTGCCTTAACGATGAGAGATATATGATTAAGTTCTAAAGAAAAGTTGTAGAGCTTGATAATGCGTACACAAAAGCCACGACAGCATATGCCTAACTTTTATATTTAGGTCACAAAAAGTAGTATTTTTATATGAAAAAAAATAATTTAAATCTTTAGGTCATGTTTATTGGTCATATTATCAACAATTATGAATTCTTATCAAAATAAGTAAATTTATCGTCTCAAGTGTTTAAAACAAAAGGCTTTCCTCTTTTACTGCATATAATTCCCCTTTTACTGCATAAATAGTTAAAGAAATAATACACTTACAAATAAGACACTCACAAGAAGACACTCACAAATAACGGTATTATAGTCAAATTGGCATGCAAATACATACATATGCAGTAAAAATATAACCCTTCTTTTGGCAGTCAGGAAATAAATCATAGCACTCAGTACTAACCGAACCACACTCATAATTCCATCACAGGTAAAAAGTTTTACAGCCCAACAAAGTGGGCACGGGTCAGCTAGTTAAAGATAAAAAACGAATAACCAAATAATTACATTGACGGATTAATGTAAATCGTATTTTATCCAGGAATGCACTGCACACATATCCCTGGAATGCACCAATGACTCTCGGAATTTGAAATTTAAGTCAAAATTAATGAAAGGGTATATATAATGAGGTATACGAGGCAAACCAATCGGTTGAGTACCTATATTTTATCCAGATTCAACGGCGCTCTGTCTCTGGATTGCACTAACAACTCCTTCTGGAATCTGTAATATATTTGAAGTTAAATTAATGATGAGGTACATAATGAGGTATGCAAAACAAAGCAATAGGTGTGTTTAGAGTGCTCAAAAACTATTATATATTTAATGGGTAACGTCTTTTAATCTGGACAATCCGTCTTGTTTCTCGACTGATAGAACGCCGATATTGCTGTGATAATCTTAAACGAGGCCTGGTTGGCCTGTGGCCAGGCATGTTAAAAAAGCTATCTTGTTGCATGCATTAATGTTCGCGGATAAGTGAACACGACAATTTGAGGTTATGTTTCTATGTAAAACAACATATTAACGCAAATTTGTTGATAAAAAGATGTATATTTACCTTAAATAGTTGTTGCAGATAGGGAGATGAGTATTATACATTAAATCACATTTAAAATTACACATAAAAACCACAAAAACTCAGAATGTCCACCGTTCATAGAACTGTCGTGGAACTGTCAACAATACTTAGATCGACGTTGCCAGTTGCCAGCCACATCTTATTGTTGGAAAGGCGATTCCTGAAATAGCACGCCATCTATTATTTTCTTCATTGAACATGTGATTTGTAGCGTAGAAGGAAATGCAATAGATAGCGCTAATAATTGAATGCTAATTTCGTTGAAACTGCTTGAATTATTGGGTTTTTAGAATCAATCGATCCTTTATAATTAAAACTTAATTATCAATGTTAATATAGATATCCAAATAAATTCCTATACTTTTCGACGTCAGCACTACCAGTGCCATCTGCGTAGTGACGGCGAGAAATATGCTGCCATTTTCTTGTATGGGGTGGCGCTATCTATTACACTATAAAATCAATGATCATACTGAATAACGAGCTATCGAGAGGACGCTAGATAGGCACGTTTTGCTCTTTAAAAGGTCTTCGCTGATTAGTCACTTGATCACGCGCGCCCTGAAATGGAACTCTGCTTAAATTTTTGCAGTTATTTCAGGAGCCCTTCAGGCATTCTAGGGCCCTTCTGTTCTCCATTATAACGAGGAGTATTGACACGGATTCTAATCGGATGCTGCACGAAAATCTCTTATTCTTATAGTGCAGTCTCCTATCGAAGGTTGGTGATCCACTCTCGACGTTGCTGGACGGAACAGAGTTGTTGCACGTGTCAATACCGCTTCCCTTGAGATTTTAAGCCAGGAGGTCCTTCTTCGGCGCAGAAGAAGCCCACAAGCGGGCATCTTTCTCAAATTGTATTCAATACGAGTAGGTCAGTGAATGGCCTTGTTACGTGGGAAAAACTAAGAAGCTCTTAGCATTTGGAGGTTAATTCTACTTTTTTCTGATAAAACTATAGTTTTTGGTCAATAGTTTCTCCAGGTTTCTTAAATTATAAAACCATATACCTTCATGTCGGGCTAGAACCTCAACTCTCGGTCAATTCTATTAAATCGTTTAGTGTATTCGCGCCTGTAGATATTTTTTATAGGAACTACATATTTATAAGAGTGAGTTAAAATTCATCACAAAACATCTCAAGAAAATGCTGTAAAAATGATATTATTTATTATTATATACATACTTTCGGCTTGAATGTAGGTACATTTTAGGAACACGATTTGTACGTATTATTATAATATACATTTAATGTTGGTTATATTCAGTAACGATGTCATCGCCTCACTAACGACCTGACTGTTGTCTGACAAGTTAATAATATGTCACATGCAAAGAAAACCAGTTTGTACATATAATTTAATCGCACATGGGAGCAATCTTTTACAAAAAAAAATCATTTTGCGCATCTTCTTATTCTTGGATATACTACTTTGTTATTACTATTTTACTGTTGGCTTTTTTTCAACCTATTTGGAAGAAATCGCTACTTACATATTTGTGGATAATCCACAAATGTTTGAAATATTATCGACCAGAAATACCAGGACCAACTGTGATATTCGATATAATGCTCACTTTTGCATTAGAAATACTTTAGCCTCACTTCAGAACACCAGACGTAAGGTATGTCGAAACTATGTAACGGATCGGTCATTAGGATCGTTTGTCTGTCTATACTAGCCAATGAACAATACATGTCGACGATTTGGCTTTTTTAAGATAAATGAACCTGTACTTTTTTAGACGTACGGGAATAAAATGAAATGAAACAATTATGCTCGGTACAATGGAATTCCCAGCTCTGATGGCGAATCAACTTTCCGACATATTTTAATACATTTCAAAAACAAATCGGAAGTTTCTAACCGCGCTCATGAGCATACTAGTACAAGTAATACTGTATCAAAGGGAAGGCGGACAAAGTTGATCGGCAATACCTACGGCGTCGCCGAAGGAAACCTTTCGAGCGATGAGTTGAGGCGAAAACTTCACTCAAAGTGAACCAAACTTTGGTTCGAAAAGCCGCTGGAGAGGCTCTCTTTCCGCCGCGCATTCGCCTGACTGGCGAGACGGTTCCAGATCTCTTTTATCGGTTGAAATCATGATTTCGAGGAGTGCTTGAAAATAAATTGTGCAACCTGATTGTGCACAATGCATCTTTAACACATTTCTTATTTTAATTTCCCGGCAGAGGTAAATTACGAACGCGCAATTTCTTTTGCGATATGACGACGGATATATACATTTTATCTACTTGCCCGGAAAGTCTTGAGATGACAGAAGCGTTTTTTTAGTGTTCACTGATGATGTAAAATAATTTAAGATTACTGAAAGTGCTGTGGCCTGCAAGCTGTTTCAGCTTGATATTAACGCGGTTTATGCATGGACCCTTCGGAACCTATTCTGTTATGTCATACGCATAACAGTCGTTAATCTCGTCTGCACATCTGATATGATTACTCTGTTTGGCTCATTGGGTTGGCTCGAAAGGGGGGGGGGGGGGGGGGGGGTTGTTGACGGCGGTGCTTGTCTACTTGCCGGGAAAGTCTTAGGGTGACCCAATCGATTTTTTGATCGTTTTATTAATTTTAGAGGGAATTAGCTTGCTCAATGCCTTAGTTCGTTTTGGAGCTGGGGTTTTACTATGAAACGCAACGTGTAGATGGCACTCTAGCTCCACCCATTTATTATTCTTCTCTTATGTTCAATATGGCGGCGTTCGTAGTATGGCTGTATAGCGGCCCACTATAGATGCCGCTCTAAACAGGCCTATACGGAATCCTATCTCAAAATAAAATACTAATATTTTAAAAAAAGTTTTATTTTAAAAATATATATTTGCAATGTCGATTTTTTATTTGGTATAAAGGTTTCAGTAAATAATAATTATGCCTTTTAATTTGCATATAGACTAATAGAGGGCATTCTATCTCTCTGTATTCTGTGATTTAATCAGCTTATAAAGAAATGCGGTAGATGGGACTAATAATTGAATGTTCAATTAAGTATTGTTTTTTTAAAATAATAATCAGTCATTTATAAAAAAAACATGCATTGTCAATGTTATGCAATTAAATATTCAATTGAATAAACCGCTATTGGTTTCGTTGAACAATGCTATCAGTGCCACCTGCATGTCGCCGGCATACAAGGGTCTCCAAAACGTACTATGACTATATAAAATCGAAGACTATCGCGGTTGTTTGACATTATAAATAGGATAGAAAACGAATTTACCGCGTGAAATTTGTAGCACCCGACGTTTCGGTGACGTTGCAGCCGCCGTTGTCCAGGGTAGACTGAAGGGCTGTCAATCCGTTGTTTTGCGGGTAGGCTGCGTACCGCTTGACAGCCCAAAAACAACGGATTGACAGCCCTTCAGTCTACCCTGGACAACGGCGGCTGCAACGTCACCGAAACGTCGGGTGCTACAAATTTCACGCGGTAAATTCGTTTTCTATCCGTACTGTGACTACATTTAAAAACGAAATTATCATTTATTTGAAATCTATTAGTCATCAGACAATTAAACAATTTTGTCGGTGATATTACGTCAATTGAATCTTGGAATTAGAAATGTCTGCTGAGTTTAATGTTGCATTGTTTATCATCATGAGACACTATATTAGTATTAACATGGAAACTACATATTTATACAGAGTGTGTTTTAAAATCGCGTCGCATGATTTGTAAATATAATTCTGAAAGAAATAATATTATGTATTATTATTTGTTATATATGCGTTCTTTCGGCTTGTGTACTAGTTACCTTTTAGGAAACCCGATGTATACGTATATACTATACATCTAATGTTGGTCATATTCAATAACGGCATGGTCGCCTCGCTAACGAAACGGCCTTTATCTTTCCGAAGTTAATTTGGCACATACAAAGGAAACCAATTTGTACATATAATTTGGTCACACGTGGGACCATCTTTGACCAAAGATATTTTATTTTTTGCAGCTTCTCATTCCTGGCTATATTACCCTTCTTTGTTATTACTATTTCAATATTGGCTTTCTTTTAACCTAATTGGAAAAATAACTATTTACATATTTGTCACTCGGAGAGGATTTTTTTTTTAAATTTAAATGCTGGATTTTTTTGTGTTTTTATTATTTTTCTGCCCACCAACCAACGAGAAGGGAAAGTATTGTGAACGCGCTATTTTTTCGATATGAAGATGGTATACCTATACCCCCCCCCCCCCCCCCTTCCCCCCCTTAGTCGATTAGTCGAGGAGCTGAATCGGCTCAACTCACGATTCAGCTCCTATTCAAAAGCCTCCTCGAGTGGAAGGCTACCCCGGATAAGACTCCCGTGTCTCAGGCCTCAGAACTGGTAAACCGGTTTCTCCTGGCGGGATTGCATCCCGGCGCCACTGGACGGTTTGCGCACCGGCCGGCGAAGCCAATCGGTTGTGCATTCTGACTAATTGCTGAAAGGGTCTGTAGACTATGGAAATACACTGTTTCCTAAGCAGCGGGTGTTCCTGTTTCACCTGATGTCATGCCACTCTTGAAATGACCTTGGGCCACTCGACCCCGTATGGCACTACGGTCAAAGAACGCCGAGGTCCGCGATAAATTCAAACTGAATTACCGCTCTAATACAACAGGTAGAGGTTGCGTAAGCGACTTCGGACCCGTAACCAGTCGAGAGGACGGAGGTATCCTGAAGGTTAATTCCAGACGGAGATATCCTGCCAAAACTGGTAGTTAGGGGGTGAGGCTGCCGCTGGTTACCTTTCCCGGTGCCTCGCCGTATGGCGTTGACCTCTAACGGGTTGCTGGTGAACTAGACAGTAGATTGTCTTGTCCCCAAGTCTTCTACGCTCATCCCACGGCTGAAAGAACGATCTATATCGTTATACCAGCCTGGGGGGTACCAACGGGTTCGCCCGTTGTAATCGACACCGCCATCCTGTACATATGTATATCTGTACTCCTCCATGATAGCGCTCAAACGCAAAATCCTATGGAGCTGAAATTTGGCATGCATTCATCATTCGGTCATAGCAAGAGTTGAAAAGGTTGTGGTTGAAATCAGTCCACCAGGGGGCGCAGTAGTCATATTTCAATCTCAAAATATTGGACTTATAGGTAGACTTGAAATTTGGTACACAGATGCCTTGTTGGGCCGGAATCACATAAAATTTTCGCCGGTCGGTATATTTGCGTAAACGAATGAATCGAACGTGTTTAATGCATTGCATTCTCACTATTCGCCAACGCCGACAAGCGATTCGCGTCGTTGACTCTCAATATATTCGACGTTTGATCGCTGTACATTGTGAATTCCTCCTGTGAAAAATCATACTCAAATCCTTCCGTAGGTCATTGGCTACTTGCCGGGAAAGTTTTGAGGTGACACATCCAATTTTTTAACGGGAAGATGATATAAAGTATCTAAAATCTTATTGCTAACAGACCGTCGACAAAACAAATAGTTACTGTTTTTATATATTCTTATCTGTCTAATGGCCCCTCCACACGTTGGCGAATGTTCTTGTTCAAGTTGGTTTAAACAACTACTAAGGAAACATTTTATATGGAAAACTCCTATGGCAGATATGCCAACGTCACCACAAATATATGAGCTGTGGTTGTCAGTCTGCAAGCCGCGCCTGCGCACTCTGCGCACCTCTTCTATTTTTGACGTGATTGTGACAACTCCGAGCTGTCTCGTTTTTTATTTGAAAATCCGCATCCTAAACATTACCTAATCTGTAACACGAACATTCGCCAACGTGTGGAGGGGGCATAAGAAATGCCACTTCTGAGTAACATCGACTCAAAGGAATAATACAGACTTTAGTTTTTATTTATTTTCGTAATAATCGTGAAAGCTTTGGCTCATGCCAGTAGTCGCCTTAGCGTTACCTCTAACTTGAATGTTCGATTTACTCGAATGCTGCGTTTTCCTCGTTACTTTCGGTAAAAGCTAAAGTTACCGAATTTGCCACTGCTCAAGGTTTCCTTAGCTTTTATGTTTTCTAACTACAAAAATATTTTTCGACCTGGCGTTTCGTAGCAAGCGGGGTCCGGTTTATTTTCATTTTTTATATATTTTTTTTATTGATGATTTTTTTTTTTGACGGAAAACCTTCATAACAGTTTTCCGTCGTAGCAGTAGGTTCGTATTCGTATACATCAAAATACGCGACAGTTGATATACCACATCCCAGATGCACAATAGCTGTTGACTAATGCTATTAGACAAAACAGCTGATGAAGAGCGGCCATGACACTAAACATTTTATCTTTCTTTTATTGATCGCCTCGCGGGAGTAACAGTTGCCGGTAAAGTAACCGTTAAATCCAGAGGCGAAACATTTTTTCCGATTAAACGCTTACTTTAACTTTGGTCCGAGGTTGGAGCAACCGGTCTCTAGTCTCATCTGCGCGAAATACCACAATCCCCCTGATTAAACCCGAAAGTTTCTCCCGCTTGGGATGCGCTCACGATCATTCTGATAATTTAGCCCTGACTAGGGTTACGTATACAGTCCGCGCCAGTTTTGTAGTTTCCTCGCCCACGGGCTCAGATCACACGTATTGCATTTATTTAACTCCAATGCCAAAGTGTACCAGACAGTAGCTTCTCTTAGAACAAAATTGAAATCGAAGCGAATGCGTCATGAGACGTAAGGGCTCGGATCTGGTCGCCAGATGTCCGCTACTCGGCCCCAAACGTTCGAAAAAGTTGCCAGCTTTTACCTGCGCGTATCACTAACCAAAGGCGTTCGCTGAAACGTACCCCTCTGCCCACATTCCTCGCACCCTCTTTCCGCAATTCTCTGTAGCTCGAAAGTAAAGCTACTGTCTGGTATACTGTGCCAATGCACAGAAATAAAAAAAGGATAGAAATTCTTTAAAAGTATAAGAAATAGAGAGTAAGGTTTAGTTTACGCGTCCCTCGCTCGCAGGTAAAATTTCGGTACTGTCAGACGAGTATATAATAATTTCGTTATACATCAGCATATCTATATATATAAAACAAAGTCGGCTTTATTCGAACACTTATAACTCGAGAACGGCTAGACCGGTTGTCATGGTTTTTGATTTGTAGTATTTGCCTCTGTCCCGAATAGCAGAATATTGAAAACAAAAATTGGAAAATTGACGAAAAAATAAAATAAAAGAAAAAAATCCCATACAAAATGTAATTCCGTGTTTTTTTTCATGGTCAGTTGTACGTGGCATGTTCACATTTCAGCAAATCATCCGCTTTATTTGTTCTTGCGCCTGATAAAAAAATATCGAGAATTAAAACGAGTGCATCCTATGCTGCAGAATATGTAAATAGTTTAATTCAATCATGTCTTGCTGACACGCGATAGATATACTTATTTTTTGTACTTTTATATTTCTTTTTGTGTTATTATCTTAATAAAGTAGTGAACTTAATATTTGTTTTGTATTCATTGTATTACTTTCATAAAATCATAAATTAAGTTCAGCTAATCTATAACACGACATTCATTGACTCTTAGGCGGTACGAAGTTCGCCGGGTCAGATATTTTATTAAATAAATGTTATGGAAAACAAATGTAATGATATGGTTGATTAAGTAGTATTATATGATAGATTATGTATTATAGTATATACAGAACCTGAACAATGAGGTACACACAATTACGAGCATATGATAGGAACATGTCCCCATGTGGCGGATTAACCGCCCTACCTTTGGGTTATTATTTAAAAAGTAGGAAAAAATCGTTGGGTTTTTTTATTAGATTTCTTAATAACAAATATTTGTTCGCAATACACCAGCCATTTTTTTGCACAATGGACTATTTATTACCTTTTTTGTATTAAGAATTGTAAGAACAATTTGACGTATTACGTACGCTTTATGGGTTTCGGGATTTTTTTGTACCCGAACGTACGTGATACGGCTTGTTGCGTTCGGGCGATAATATAGCGGGCGTATCACGTACGTTCGTATAAGTAGGGCGGTTAAAAATGCCACTTGCTAATTTTGTCATACAAATAGACAAGATGGAAAAATATTCCTCCACCAGAAAGTTGTTTGTTATAACGATTTCAACAGAAGCGACACTAATTTAAGAAGAATTTTAAAGCAATTGTCTTTAGATGAAATTGTAGAATCAGCATGAGCCGTATGTAAGGTTAAGGTATGTTACTATTTTTTTTTTTGCCTCCTCACCTAAAAATTATACAGTCACACGGTCTTTAAAATAGCCGCGAGAGACAGAATGCCATCTATTAGTCTATCTGAACTTTAAAAAGTGTAATAATTGCGTATTGAAACCTGTCTACCAAATCAAAAAATACATCTTTATGTAAATAATATAAAATAAAAAGATCTATGATTTAAAAAATCGTTTTATATTATTATATTATTTCGATTTATGATGCCGTATAAGGCGTGTTTATAGCGCCATCTATAGAGCGCCGCAAAACTGACATATCTTTACATATACAAATAAATATATTAAAATGAATAAAAAATACGACTGTGGTTACAGAAAGTGAAGTTTTGTATTTATAATTATTTTTATTACCGCTTTTTTATAAAATATTTGTGGCTTTTGTATTTATTCATTTAGATACATGTATATTTCCGGAATGTAGTCAATCAGCTCTTTCATTTGACACTAAACTCGATATATTTATGTAAATTTATTGACATTTGGACATTTAGACAACTAGTTACTTGATAGTTGGACGGTTATTTTTTTTATATTTGTGGTTTTTTATAATTATCCAGATAAATGCATATATGTTTTCACAATGTACTCGATCAGACCTTTCATTTGATACTAAACACGATATATTTATCTTAATTTACTGACATTTAGACATTGTTTTAAATTTTGACAGTTTGACACAGGGGATAACATAACGATTCTAACAATACCACACACTTCTAATTCGGACTAAGCGTTTAGAAGTTATGGTTGAATAAAAATCAGGGTTTCATCATTTATACGTACTGGATTTTTTCCGAGTGCAATTGCGTAGTTTTATGATTTTCCAAAATGTTAGATTGGAATAAATTCAGAAGAACCAAAATCGGTTATTTAAAAATCGGCAATGTGGAGAGTAATAATTAAACATTTTGTATAATTTATTTTGCTAAATTAATATTCCAAATACTTCTCTTCGTTACTAGGCCTACCGGATTAATTCCTGACGGCCGCGAAGAGGAAGAACGAAAAAACACTAAACTAAACACGGCGATGTATATTAAATACGCTGCTTTCTTCTTATATGAGAACAAGGGGTCGCGGCATGTACCCTGTGACACTCGCAATGACATAACTATTCTAACAATACCACAATGCAGTTACAATTGACTTGGGCGGCGCGGTTCGTTTGTCGGCTAGGCTCGTTGTATGGCGGAGTTTAAATATAATTAGTGCAGCTTGTATATAAGATATTCCTGCCGAAATTTCACAATGTGATTTCGGTTCAACAATTCATCTGTGTACCAAATGTCAAGCTTTTAAGTCCAATATTTTGAGAATGATATATGACTAGTGCACGCCTTTTGCCATGATTATATGATGCCTGCATACAAAATTTCAGCTCAGTCGGAAGAAACGTTTGTACGCTGTTTGGAGGAATACACAAACGCACACATACACAACCACTTTAATCTGGTAATGGTCTTATCGTCTCGGGGGGGCTCAATATGAATAATTCCGTCTTCATATCGAAAAAAAAATATGCGTCGAAAAAAAATACAATACTTTCCCTCCTGGTCGGTTGGTGAGCAAGGAAAGTAAAATATTATCTCGAACCTCCCCGTCTGACCAAATTCGCAAATTTCTTCGTGTAATCGGACTCGCGGGGCGCACTAAATGGTGAGGTCACGGATCTCCGCCCTTACCTAACCCTCTGCTGCCCGATCGCGGAAAGTTTCCTCATAAAGAAAGTTACGCGCCCGAAGCGGCGGAACAGAAGCCGCGAAGGGGTTAACGGAGCTGAGGCTGGGGGGGGTGGGGGTCCTGTAAACCGTTTAGGACTTTCCTGAAAGCCCCCGCGGTCTTGCAATCCGATATCGCCTTATTGTTTAACTTTCACTACGCTTCAATAGGTAAATCTACGTGAAACTAATCGATACATAATGCTAATTTTGCTGTTTTATGACGAGAGAAGTTTTGTTTTTAGGTAATCAGTTATTTACATTACCACTTCCTGCTTGTTAAGGAATGTGTTATTAAATACTAATTTTTTATTTTCAAAACACCTCTAATTATAAATTACTAAAAATTATAAATATTTTTTTTTACAAATATTCAGTCTTATTTTATCCAATTTTAATATAAAATCAGTAAAAAATACACAATAAATCCAATGGGCAAGAGAATAACAACCATGACAAAATTACTTAGGACGGACGATTTGCCGTCAAAAACTGCTTTGTAATTAACTAATTTTAACAGCTACTTTGGCATAAACAGCCGTCGAAAATTTGCATTAATTTTGCGTAGAGAATTTTTACCTGGCCACCGAAACGATTTTGTATGAAACTGATTTTACCTACGTACGTTTTCACGTCAAAAACTGCTTTGTATTTAACTAATTTAACGGGTATTTCTGCATATGCAGCCACAAAATAGGCAATGGTTTTTGTTATGTGTGTTTGTATGTGATAAATGTTTAACAGAATATGTAATGTTTGTTGCAGGCGCTGCTGCAGGCGCACGATGTGGTCGCGCACGAAGTGTACGGCGAAGAGGCGTGCGCGCTGCGCGCGTCGCCGCCCGGCGGCGCGCTGGGCACGGGGCCGCGCGCCAACGGACGCGCGCCGATGGACTCGCCCGCCGACATGCTGCTCGACGACGACGCGCTGGACGACGCGCTCGAGGTGGAGCGCGTCACGCGCGTGCGCCTCGTGCAGTTCCAGAAGAACACCGACGAGCCCATGGTGAGTACGCACTCAGACAGACATACGCCTCGACCTGACGACGCTTGAGTAGCCCCCTCGTGTGGAAGGCTACTTTCGCGTCTCAGGCCTCCCGGCGCAAGTGGGTAGTTTGCGCACCTTGCGGCGAAGCCAATCGGCATGTGCAATCTGACTAATTACTGAAAGAGTCTGGATACTATGGAAATATACTGTTTCCTAAGCAGTGGGGGTGGATGTTGACCTGTCGTCATCCACTCTTGAAATGACCAATTGGCTACCTAATCCTGAAATCAGAGCCGAGCAAAAGATGCCAATGGTCCACGATAGATTCAAACCGAATCACCGCTAAATATACGGCAGGTAGAGGTCGCGCAAGCAACTTTGAGCCCTTTGATTGAACTCGCATTCGGGAGGTTGGAGGTATCCTGATGGTTAATTCCAGACGGAGATATCCTGCCAAAGCTGGTAGTCAGGGGGCGAGACTGCCCGCTGGGTACTTTTTGCGGTGTTGGCCTCTGACGGGCATGTCGGCTTAGCTAGATGGTAGATTTGTATTCGTCCCTAAATCTTCTACGCTTACCTCACGGGAGATAGAACGATCATTATCGTTAATAAGTAATACTTCCTGAGGTGACGCGTTCGCCCGTTGTAGTTGACATCTCTAAGTGTGACGACGCTTGAGTCGCCTGTTCTTTATATTATAACATGTGCACACGTTTGGATATAATTTAAAGAAAAAAACAAAAATAAATCATTTTGGGTACTAATAGGTATTTATAAAATCATTAAATATATATTTTTTTAATGGATTTAAGTTGGAATTAAATTTAAAGAATTAGTCTAAACTAGTCTAAAGTATGGGGGAGGCCTATGTCGAAGGACAACCTGACCAAAACACTGGCTGCTGAAGAATAATATTATGATACCTTATTTAAAAATTATATTTTTAAAAAATAATAAAATATATTGTTTTACCACATAAGGCAAAATTGTACAATACGGTCAGCGAATAAAGGCTTTTATTATTATTATTATTATTATTATTATAGTCTAAAGTATTTCAAATTAATAAATATATATACCTACACTATATGTATCTAAACTCTAAAGTTATATATTTAAAAAATATATAACTTTAGAGTTTAGACAGTTAAAACACTAAGCTATCAAAGAAAAAAATCGGTTATGTCACCCCAACACTTTTCCAGCAAGTAACCAAGGACTTATGGAAGGATTTGGACAAGATGTCAAATTTTCACAGGAGGAACTCACACCATAGGGCGATGAAACGTCGAATAGATCGAGAGGCAACGAAGCGAATCGTTCGTCGGCGACGAGCGTGGATAATGAGAATGCAACGCATTAAACACGTTCGATTCAATCGTTTACGCAAATATACTGGCCGGCGAAAAGTCAATGTGATTTTGGCACAACAAGGCATCTGTGTACCAAATATCAAGTCTATAAGTCCAATATTTCGAGATCGAAATATGACTATGAAGCGATGCGATAGAGTGCATAGCACGCTCTTCCCAATTTATCACATAAAGCATCAATATGTAGGTGCTATTGTAAATACAGACAATATCGTTTTTTCATGGAGTTTCTCTTGTTACATTGTAATTAATCTTGTTATTCGTGTATATTATCTATTTATATAACATATATGGGGGCCGGCCGAAACGGTTACGCGCAGATCTGCTATTTATTATGTGTTTTGCTATTGCTTTTACTAAACTTTATGTTGATCTAAGATAGAAACAGTTAGTTACAGCTTCGAAAATGAAAAACCGTTAAAATTAATGTGGTTTTCGCCATCGTTTTTACAAAAACTCTATTTATTCTATGCCTACACTTACAGCTGTGGAAGAGACTAAGAGGGGGGGGGGGTCGAGCGAACTAACGTCTAAGGGGGGTCGCGTAAAGGTTTTTTTTCAAAAAGGGGGTCGCGATCTAGAAAAGTTTGAAAAACACTGCCCTAGGGTACCTAACACATCCAGGCATTGTATTTTAATAACTATTTAAACAAAAAATCGTCGCAGAAAACCTGCAACGATTAAACTACGTACGCTGTGTACTTACTCACTATATATTCCTAAGGATGCTCGAGTTTGTCAGCAGTATGATGGAGGGGATATACTGGGATATGATACTTGAACTCATATGGTTCCGATTCTTTATTGCGTTATGCATGCATACAATGTAGGCTTTAACGATATTGACATATTTAACCACCAAAATAGTTGAGGTACGTAAAAAGCTGACTATCGGATCGGATTATATAACGGACAGAATCAGCATCCCGCATTTCCATATGCACATACAAGCACTCACAAGCACATACCCACTACAGGTACACACACACCAACACACACACACAAACACGCACACACACATACAAACACACACACACCCACACATACACGTTCTCCATCACTAAAAACACACACTAACACCCATACACTCGCACATAGCGATTTTAACTGTTAGTTTTAAACTCTTTTTGGTTTTTATTGTATTGTATTGTTTAGCATATTGTATTCATTATATCGCAAATAATTTAAAACATCATTGGCTCTACCGTTATTTATTATGCTTATATGTTATTTTTTTATGCTGTATGTTTTTAATAAAAATGAAATTTAAATTTAAAATTAAAAAATTAAAAACTATGTAATGTGTCTCATGATTTCACTCCCGCTCTGTTTCCTGACGTATGTAATATGCTATGTCAACTGTTCTACATGTCGTGCCCAGTGATCGTACATCATTATACTATCTTTTATGGATATTCAATGTAAATAATATATAAAGAAGATTCGGAACTTTAAAACTCCGAAACGTCTAATAATAGATGTAAGTTGTAATAGTCATAAATATTCTAGATAAATAGATCTTTTCAATTGTAAATATTTTATTGTTATTGGTCGGCCCAGCGCCTACATATTTTTGCCCATTGTTCTTTACTGGAGTAAATCTGGGGTACCCAGGGTGTTACCCATATAAATTAAATAAATACAGTCACACGTGTAGTAATAATCATACTCATTCAATTAGTGGACCTGAATAAATGGTCCTAATGAAAGGCTCAGTAAATTGCGCTAACCTCAGGGATTATTATTACTGTATATTCCACGCCATTTCTGCTATGCTACATCCGTTTCACCTCTCATTTAGGGGTATTAGAAACGTTAAACAAACTAAGGGACAGATGTCCGATCGTTATTAATTATAATTCTGCTGTCAGCATTTACGATAAGCATACTTACCATTTCAAATATGTCACTAAAATTAAGTTGGGTAGACAGATTATTTGCCAAGGACGAAACGATTCAAGAGGTCAGTAATAAATGTGACAAAGATCTAAGGCTTTCGAAGTTGAATAGAAAGTGTGCAGTAGTGTGCGAATTAGCATTGCCAGATTATCCAATAGACCAAGTAGGCACAGGTATATGGGCTCCACGATTTTTAGGGTCACATTATTTCTAAAAGATAGAAAAAAAAACCTTTGAATTGAGGAAAAACATCAAATCATTTAACTATGGAAAAAATAACGAGTAATATAATTGTTACAATAATAGTATCAATTGTTATAAATTATTGACATTCGGCCGCTGCCAACCTATACGATCTTATTTTCTTTATAAGCGCGTCTTTGCTACGCGACATACGCTTTGTCAGCAATGTTTAACGGCTTTATTTGCCGGCGCGATTGTGTTTTATTTACATATACACACGTCTACTCTACACTACTGTTATCGTCGTCAGAATGTTTGACAGCTCACATTGCCAGTACGAATTGTACACGATCGTACCGTACGATCGTGTTTTGTTTACATGCGCGCGTCTTTGCTATGAGATTGTGTTATTAGCATTTAGAACAGTCGATTTTGCGATGCGTTCGTCTTTTGTACAACGTCGATTAGTTACGACTATTGTATGTTAGTTACGACTATTGTACAATCAACAGCACGTTTTCGAAAAATAGGGCCCCCAATCAATATTGTAAAAGGGCCTAAGGGCTAATCCGGCACTGCGAATTAGTGTTAATACGTGTTATAATTTTCAAAAATTGTTTTTTTGGCCATTACGGACAGGTAAAGGGGTAGTTCTGCATACAAAACAACAATGCAAACTGTAGGAGAATACAAAATCCCAGTATTTTGAAACTTAGCGTAACGATAGATCACGGTATTTTAAAGGTGCTGATTAAATAGATTTTAAGGAAATATTTCATACGAAGGTTATTATGATTTGATCTCTTGGCATCTAAATTTTTACACTTCCACGAAGGTTGGCTGTAAGAGATTGTATTTTAGGCAATAAGTCCGCCTTTTGTATGTTTTTGTTTAATGTGCAATAAAGAATCTCTATCTATCTATCTATCTATTTGTAAGATTTAATGAAAAAACCATCACCTTTTACAAAAGTCAGTATCATGGACAACGGCAGTTGCAACATCGCCGAAACATCGGGTGCTACAAAATTCATGCTTGAAATTCGTTTTAAAACCGTTTTTTAACCTTTCATAAAATCCAACTTAAAAATCTACTTATTACGTTTCCCTTACGATATTATGACCTAACACTATGCTGAGTTTACTGATACTACGTTTTATTTTTTGAAATTATTCGCGTTTGCGTTTTGTACAAATAAATTGTATGTATGTATAAATAATTTTATGTATGTATAAATAATTGCCCCTTTAACGGAATCGTAAAACTTATATATGAACTAAAATGGGCATATTATTGATTATTGAGGATATTGAGTATAATGTTCTTAAACAGTTTTAGGGTTTAGTATAAAGGTGGGTATCTATTAGGTTTGCGCACGAACTCTGCTCCGCGCATCTGCAACTGTTCAAATGGAGACAGCGCGCGCATCAACTCGAGAACAACGAGTGCTCCGCAGTTTTCATTCGAACGTTGAGCGAACATGTCGTCGCCTGAATTTATTTTTAAATTTGTCGTCCTTCGGGTCCCACAGCACTGTATAACTTCGGTAGGTACTCCTCGATAAGAGTTAGACATTTCGCTTCGGCCCACACCATAGCGATGAATTCGCGTTTACTAAACGCCGATCGTGATGCACGAGACGTACCCACCAACGTCTTACTTCGCTCGCGTCCACGAACATACTGCGCATCACTTTGTGTTCGCGCATTTACCGCCACCGCTCGGAGCGCTCGCCGCGGAGCGTGCAACGTTGCACGCTCCAGGAGCGCGGACGTATCCACTACTGGAGCAGATGCAGGTGCGCGTAGCAGAGTTGGTGCGCAAAGCTAATGGATACCCACCTTAAGATTTTGAGTTTGAAATCCATGAGATTCTTGTCGTTGTCAAAGATTTATGGACCTGGAAAACTTACCTGAATTACCGCCTCTATCATCTTTTTTTAGCCTATCGATAGTTGGGCCTACGAGTAGCCCATAAATTGTCAATGAGAACTAAGTCTGGTAAGTTTCCTCGCCGTTCGAGCCTAATGGGTGATTTATTTTTAAAGTAATTCTTTATTACCTTAGGCTGTATCATGGAGCTAAGATTTGCTAAATAATCGCTTCATTTGTTTCAGTTGTTAATGTCTTAAGGACAATTTTGTTCGAATAAAGTCTTTAAACCTATTTTTCACTTTGTAATTCCTTTGGCAATCAAATTGAAACACAAATGTCACTGGAACTAAAAACTGATCATTATTCATGTTATGAAATCGAGGGCTATTGCGGTTGTTTGATATTATAAAAAGATAAAACGAATTTACCGCGTGAACCAAAGTTCACGCGATAAATTGGTTTTGCTACAAATAGCACCCGACGTTTCGGCGATGTTGCAACCGCCGTTATCCAGGGTAGACTGAACTGTTGGCAATCGTCTTCTGCGAATAGGCGGCAAACTGCCGTTGTTACTTTGCAGATTATAACGGTGGTAGGGCGACGGGTTTGGCGGGAGTTTTGATAATCCGCCGTGCATGCAACACTCACTGTATCTTGTGTTCCGTCTTTGCGCTTGGCGATGGACTCGAGAACATTTTAAGAAGAGCGTTCCACGTGGTAGAGAGTTTGTAACCGTCATCTCTATTAACGTTCAGGGTTCTTCTTATTTCAATGGCTTTCCGGATAATACGAGGGAAGTAAGGTTGGTCTTTGGATAGCACAATGAGATTTTGAAAGTGCACCCATCTTCCATCTCCCATACATCCCAGACCTTACATTGTCTATCTATCAATTGTTCTTAAGCTTAAGGGGGTGCCTGGTTTAGAAGGCCAAAACAAAATATGTTTTTCATGATTTATTTTTTTTAACCTAAACTTGAAATTTGATTAGTTTGATTAACATTTGAAAAGTAGAAATATTTTTGTCAATAGTAAAAAAAAAGCTATTTTTGAGGTGTTGAATTGCAAATCTTTCTACTGCTCAAGAAATTGCTGTATCTGTTTGCGGTAATAGCGAGCGTAATTTTCCTGGAACAAAAAAAGTAAACAAAGGTATTAATTTGTACATGTACGTATATTTTCTAGATGAATTTAAAAAATCAAAAAAACTTATTATTGTTATATTTTTTCATAGACTTAAAAAAACGATTTTCGCCCCAAAAAAAATGTTTAACTAGTAAAAAAAATATAATAAAACATCTGTTTCTGATTTTTTTAGTTTATATAAAAGAGAATTTAATAATCTTGAACAATCCGTCAAGTCATTTTTTTTACCCCCGTTGCAGAACAGAAAAATATGGTTTCGGGAAAACGCGTTTAAAGTTTGCTTTTAAACGCAGTAGTAAGTTTTTCACTGCAACTATCAGCGATTCTATAGGTAAAAGATTCATGAATAGATTTCAACTTTAAGTTAAAGAAAAATAAACATTGCAGACATGTTTTTTTCCGTCTAAACAAGGCTCCCACCTTAAAGAAGCATTTGGGAGGAAAGCGAATGGAGACATATGAATAACTGAAGAAAAACGTCACGCAATACCTGGAAAAGGAGATTGGCTGCAGGTTTCTATGTGGCTGGCATACACTAACTGCCAGTACGCATCGAAAAGTACAAGAATGTCGATTATTTTAAAAGTAGTAGCAGTAGTAGTAGACAGAGTGGGGGGCTTGTTTCCAGCCCTTGATGTCACCTAGATTTATAAGATCTTTTGTAACTACCCACTATGTGTTTAGGTCAATGGTTAGCTAGTAGCCCAGTACTTCTTACCTGTCCAAGTAGATCACTGACCTTCAAGTTGGGCAGATCGCTAGGTTCGAGAAAGGCTCGTCCCAGTAAACTGTGTCTTTTAGCGGTGAGGCCTGGGCAGCGACCAACGATGTGTATGCTGTCTTTAGGTTCTTCGCCACATATTTGGCAGTCCTTGCTCTCGGTCAATCCAAAGTTGAATAGATGTGCTCTAAGGGTCGTGTGTCTGATAGTGGTTCTAAGGTTGTTCTTGCTAATGTCAAGTAGGGCCTTGGTTTTGTTTTGTAGTGGTTGCTCCTTTTTTTAAAACACTCATATCTACTATGTTATACCCATGTATTTTTAAAAAATGGCATCATTTGATTGCTATTAAAATAATGGAAATCTCACTTTTGGAACACGCCTCGTATTATAATAATTATGTGGTTTTACATTTTAAATTACTTTATTCTCAAAACTAGATTGACTCGATTATTTTTCCAGGGTATTACACTGAAGATAGCAGACGACGGCAGGTGCCTGGTGGCCCGCATCATGCATGGGGGCATGATCCACCGTCAGGCCACTCTTCACGTAGGCGACGAAATACGGGAGATTAACGGAATACCTGTCGTCAATCAAACCGTGAACCAACTCCAAAAGCTATTGGTAAGATTTGACATTCATATGTATACATTTAGTAATAATACAGAAAAATCGGTAAGGTTTCTAATTTAGAAGCAATGGCGTAGCCACAGAGGGGTTCCTAGGGGTCCAAACTCCCCCCCCCCCCCCCCCCCGAAATTAAAAAAACTGTTTTTTTTAAATAAAGTATAATTATTAAATATGTAGTACCAGGTGTCTCAAAAGAAAGTTTATATTTAGTGGATCTATTACAAAAGAAGTAAGCTATCTGTCGAAAAAGTATTTATTATTTATTAAAGTGCATCATTTGGGAATTTTTTTCTTAAAAATAATACCGCCCAAATGTAAACCCTCTCGTTCGCGGCACTCATTTAGTCGAACAGTAAAATGTCGATAATTTGGGCCGATAATTCCCCGCGCCGATATCGCAGCCCATACGGTCACTTTATGCAAATGAAGGGGTTTCTGATGCTTGTGCTTCGGATTCTTTGCATTCGTTCTGCTTATTCACGTGCCCATGGTGAAAATGACCTTCATCTGGAAACAAGATGTTGTTAAACGCTGAAAAGTGCTCATTTACCTGGTTTACGAAGTCAAGCCTCTGACTTGCATCATGGGGCTTTAATGCTTGCACCAATTGAATTTTATAGGGGTGCAGCTTTAAGTCTTTGTGCAAAGGACGGTGTAATAATAATCTATGCACATTTAAAGCACTCGTGCGCTTACGAATTGAAAGGATAGGTTCTTGATGATCTTGGTCACCCGGATTTTGGTTTTTACAATGTTGTACCGGTCTCTTCAAACTTTTTGACCCATTTTCGAATAAGAGGTATGCTTGGCGTATCATTTATTTGTCGAAAACCTCGAATATTGCAGAATCTTCTACGCACTACATTCGCCGAATCACCGTTTTTGTGAAACTCTCGCACGCACAACGCGCGGTCCGCTCCCGAGAAGCGCTCCATAGCGACTGATTTCCCAAGAGCCAGGCTACCGAATGACGAACTCCCCGCGCCCCTCGGATTCGTTGCGTTCACGCAGTAAACCTAACAATTATAAACTTTCTTTTGAGATACCCAGTATATACTTTTAAATCGACTATTTATCGAAATGATTCCCAAACCAACTTTCCCTCTTTTACATTTAATTGGAACATTATAAAATTAGGTCGGTATACTACCACTACCACTACGAGCACGAGACAGTACCGCCGATCTGTAGACAGACGCCGCGCTCGACTCTCTACTGTTTCGACTCTCGTTTGTTCTATAGAAAAGGGAAGATTTCATTCAGCTGTTAAGTATACAGATGACATTGTCTACCTTTTTAAACAAATGCGCGAAGCGGAAGAAAAAGAAAATGAACCTGGAACCTACATTTTTAAACAATTTTCTAGTTGGTTTAACCATGCTTACCAGGTTTTCAGTTCAAACGTTGAAGTCCCTCGTCAAATAGCTAAACAAACCAAAAAGGATACTGCACCCCACAACACCCCTGAAGAATATTATCGACGATCGATATTTCTACCCCGCATAAACACTTTGATCCAAGGACTTATTGAAAGATTTAGTAAAAATAGAAATATTTTGGAAGCGTTTGACATTTTACTGCCGAAAACATTTATCCGGCTGAGGTCAAGAACTTGAAATTCCTGGAAATGTTCTATGAGGATAAAGTATCGCAAGCAGCAATTAAAAGCGAGTACAAATGTGGTGTCACAAATGGGAAAACATCCCACAATAAAAAAGACCACAAAGGATCATGGCAGTTTTGGATGAATGTGATGTGGACTTTAATTGACACATAAATTATCTATTCAAAGTTTTGTCTGCATTGCCCATTTCAACTCGGGAGGTGTAAATGTCATTTTTATCTCTGAAAAGGATAAAAACATAACGAAGAAACTCTTTGGAGAACGAACGGCTCAACGGTCTTGCCTTAATATCTTCTGCCTTGTATGCTTCTAAATTTAGTTATACATCTACCTGAGTCCAGGTTGAATAGAATAGCGCATGTGTGTTGTTCTAATGTGCCAAGTAAAGTGCAACCGAGCCCGACTTGTGATAAGACGAGCTCACTTCTTGAGTCTTACTGGAGTGCCAGGGTTGTGTCAGAATGAAATATATATATAAATATATATATCATCGTTACAATTAAATATATTAAAAGGAATAAAAGACAAGACTGCCGTTACAAAGAGTTTAAACTACTGTATTTATATTTATTTTTTTAACGGTTTTTTAAGAAATATTTGTCGTTTAGTTATTTATCAATATAGATACCTACATATATTTTTTTCGGAATGTACTCAATCAGACCTTTCATTTGACACAATATAGTTATGTTAATTTATTAACATTTAGAGATGTGGACGTTTAGACAACTATTTAATTGGTATTTTGACAGTTGAGGTACCCTATGGCACTCAGGATGACATAACCGTTCTAACAATTCCATCTATTTCTAAATTAATTCTTTTAGAAGTTATAGTGGAATAAAGAAACGGAACACATAGCTGAAAACTGAACACATTACACTCCTTTTTTGTTGGGCAGTCGTGTAAAAATACCAAACGTCAGGTGTTGGATATTGCCAGTTGGCAATAAGCTCGCCTCTTTGTTGAAAATTTTATGCAAAGACATATTAATATTATATATTTTTTTAGTTTTTTAATATTCATATTATTATTATATTATTTATTTCATTGTGAAGTAACATAGACCAAATTAGATAATTTTACTTTTAAAAAAGAAATAACAAGCTTCACAAAGTACACCACATACACTACAAATTAGAATGCCCTCATATCTCGTTTTCTGGACAATCGTCAACAGAAGTTTTAATTTTGTATAAATAATAATAAATACTGTCTTACTAAATCTGAAGTCTAATAAAAGAGACCAAAACAGACGTTTTTTAATTATTTTATCCTGCCTCCAGAATAATACTCTTATATTTTTCTTTATAATATCGAAATGGACGTCCTCCGCAATGTCGCTCGCAAGCGATTCTATACAACCGCCGAATAATAGAAGAAAATTCTTTTGTAGCTGTCGGCTTTGTATTTCGGGATGTTGGCGAGATGATCGCGCGCTGGCAAATGCGAGACCATGACATCATTTCGTACAGATAACGTCATGTATCGATAGCGAATGACATCATTTCGTCAGAACTTAATATCTTGAGCACATGGGTCGCCAAGTATAGCATCGTAGGGCTGCGCGCCCTATGGCAGATTGCTAGCACACATCCAAATGACGTGTTTCTTACATATTATTATGATTTTCTTTGCAGAGAGAAGCGCGGGGTTCTGTCACCTTCAAAATAGTCCCATCGTACAGATCAGCGCCACCGCCATGTGAGGTAAGAAACACATTCTTGATCGTTTCGTTCATCCTTAGTTGCTTATTAAGTGTCTGCGCGAGTAAACAATATTGATCTTTGTGCAGCTGCTTTATTTATTAATTTATTTACTGCCTTATTTGCTTTATTGATGTTTAGTTTCGACGCTTTCAAAGTAAGAGACACGAATTTTTAATTATTTTGAAATTTCGGAAATGCAGTTTTTTGCGAGGCGAGTTCTTCTTTTAAATCATTAAATGAACTAAAACTACCTCTTATATCCCATCATCTTCATAATGATGATTATTGTATAGTTTTTAATTTATTAGTACAGCTTATTTGCTCATATTGACATACCCATTTCAATGATGTCGGTTAATTTATACTCACGCTGTATATGAAAGTTATTAATATTATTAATAACTTAACCTAAAGTTAAATCCTTACGATAAAGCATTATTCTTTCGAATTTCTTTGCTCCTGACAGAATTTCACCAGCGAACAAATCTCAAAATTCACCAAGGAACTGTCGGAATCCATATTTTTTTTGTGATTTTTCTATTACAAATCTGTTTCCATTGCTTTGAAATTCTGTATATGAAAAACTGCAATCGGCCTATCAGCCTTCTAAATATACTTTCCAAAGTACTGGAACTGGTCATGAAATCGAGACTAACATCATTTCTAAACAAAAATAACGTTGAGTCGCCCGCGGAATATGGCTTTCGATCTGGCATATCAACCCAAGATGCTATCTTGACGAACAGGAAAAAATGCCTTGTCGCTTTCCTGGACATCTGCAAAGCATTTGACACGGTTTCGTATGCTATTATATCAAAGAAACTTGAGGTAAATGGCATCTGGGTAAAAGCCTCGCATTGTTTTAACGACTACTTATCCATTATCACACAAATCAAATCAAATCAAATCAAATTGTTTATTGTCTTAAAAACTAATACATAGTTGTATAGACAGTAGTATTACATTTGGCCGTGATTACATTGAATTCTTTTTAATGATCAAATTCTTCTACTACTAATCAAAACGTAAAAGGTTACTCGTAAGAATGAAGAAGGTATTATTGTAGAATAAAATCGAGTCTCACCATTTAGTTGACTAGATTAAAAACACAGAGTAAATTATTCTTAAAAATACCGATAAAAATAAGTTTTTTTTAGTATAAAATTAATAAATGTAATGTCAAAAATAATAAAAAAAAAGTGACGGTTGTCAAAAAGTAAAATAAAATGTCATAGTGATTATAATAATATTGTAAATAAAAATAGTCAAGGTGTAATTAATATGTGCCTACCTAATAATAAAAAATAGTTAATACGTTTTAGTCAAATTGAAAATCGTTTTAAAACCTATTACAGAAAGAGATATAGTCGAGATGCAGACAGTTTTTAGAGATCGTTAATGTCGTACAATTCTTTTTCAATTAGATATAACTTGAGTTTATTTTTAAATTGGAGCATTTTTCCTTCGCGGCATATATTTTTTATACTAGAGGGTAGCTTATTGTAGCATATAGTTCCGACGTAGCTCGGATTCCTTTTAAAAAGTTCTAGATTTGGACGAGGAAGAATCAGATTATTTCTCCCCCTGGTAAAGTGTTTATGGGTATCTGAATGTATCGGCAGCTGAGCTAGGTTTTTTGTGATCAATTTAACGCATTCTAAAACGTATAGAGATGGAAGGGTGAGGATTTTAAGCCTTCTGAAATGACCACGGCATGATTCTACATAACCCAGATTACTTAAAATTCGAATGGCCCGTTTTTGCAATGAAAAAATATGTTGCCTTAGATCGATGGTGCATTGCGCCCAGAAGAGAATACCGTAACGGAGAAAAGACTCAAAATAAGCGAAATAAATCGTTTTCGTGTCCTTAGAATTAATCAGTTTTCGTATTTGGCGCAGCAGAAAACAGGCACTAGAAAGTTTGTCACTTAATTGTTCTCCGTGTGCATTCCATCTCAAGTGATTATCTAAAACTAAACCAAGAAATTTGTGAGAACTGACCTCGGCTATGTTGTTTTTCCCAATATGTACCTGTGGAGTATTTTGTATTTTATTTTGCTGAGAGGATATAAACATTGAAACAGTTTTGGACGTGTTAAGGGATAACTTGTTTCTCTCAAACCATGCATTTAGTGAAACCAATTCAGCATTTAAAGTTGTAACGACTTGGTCAATATTAGAATGTGCATAGTTTATGCTGGTGTCATCCGCAAATAAAGTTACTTTGGAATGTGTTAAGGCAGTTGGGAGGTCATTTATGTATAAAAGGAAAAGGGTTGGTCCCAGAATACTCCCTTGAGGAACTCCGCACCTTACTTCGCACTCATTGGACATTACATTCTTTAATAATCCGCCTTCGTAGTTACAAAGTTGTACTACTTGTTTCCGATTTGATAGGTAACTGGAGAACCACTTAAGACTGTTCCCTCGGATGCCGTATTTGTCAAGTTTACTAAGCAATATATTGTGATTCACCATGTCGAACGCTTTTGAGAGATCGCAGAAGACCGTGCCTGAATAAAGTTTCGCGTCAACATTACTGTACATTGTTGATAAAATATTATGTAGTGCATCTATTGTTCCTTTATTTCTCCTAAAACCAAATTGAGTTTTTGATATAATAACTTTATTTTCTAGATATTTGACTAACCTGATATTAACTATTTTCTCAAGAATTTTTGAAAAAACCGGCAGTAGAGCTATTGGTCTGTAGTTAGCAATATCAGTTTTCGGGCCGTTTTTATATAATGGAACAATTTTTGCAATTTTAAATTGCTCCGGGAAAACACCATCTCTCAGAGAAATATTAAATAAGTTAGCTAGTACTTCGGCTATTACAGGCAGTGCAAGTTTCACTGTTTCAATAGTAATATCATCAACCCCAGAAGATTTTGTGATTTTCATTGAGTTGACAATTTTTGTGATCTCAACTGCATCGGTTGGTTGCATAAAGAAAATATGGCGGCTGTAACAAATATTGTGTCCGCCTACCTGACTGGGTGTCGTGTTAGAATTGTTGACTTGCCCGATTTGGGAAAAATAACTATTAAACATATTAGCTACCTCGCATTGATTATCGACTGTGTGATTATTTACACTGAGTGTGATATTAGAATGAGTCTGTTCCCTTTTGCCCAGTTTTTCATTCACGACTTGCCATAGTGCTTTAGAATTGTTTTTGGAGTTCAATATATTTTTTCTGATACTGTTTCTCTTAGCATTTCTTATTACTCGCATTTCTTATTACTCACAAGTCGCTAAAGTGAATGGTATGATGAATGACGATAGATTTATAACCCACGGAGAGTTCCTCAGGGAAACATTTTAGGACCAATTATTTTCCTTGTTTATATAAATGACCTAGCCAACATTCCACTATACACTGAGAAAAATATAACGTTGTAATACAAGGAAATACGCATGTTTCAAAAGAGATGTACTGTGGTACGTACGTATGTATCAACATGACACGTAACGGTGTAGTAACCATGTCACGGGCATGGTAAATACACCGCACATTCATTACGGCGCACAACGAGATCTTGCTTTTACCACGATAGTATGTCATTACATACGTAAGGTTATAGTCAGTTAAAAGAATCATGTTGAAGCTACATTATACCATTACTTTCGTATTATTTGTACGGAGCATGTTGAAACATATAATCGAGTATTAGAGTCTCAACAAAATTCCTTGCAATTCAACAAACTTACGTTGGAAATTTCATTATCTATACTAATATTACAAAGAGGTAAAGTTTTTAATTTTGTGAGGTTGTAGGGAGTAATCTCTGGATCTACTGAACCGATTTTGAAAATTCTTAATCTTGAAACCACACTCATAATTTCATCACAAGTAAAAATGTTCACCGCCCAACGAAGTGGGCACGGGTCAGCTAGTTCTGTATAAAACCTTAAGAACAAAACGACATTGTATCAAGAAATTCAATATTTTTCTCAGTGTAAGATGAAAAGGACATTTTCTTTGCATGTAATACAGCTTTAGTGATAAAAAAAACTGGAAAACATGAACATATTGTCCTTAATGTGTCAACAAACTATCAATGCAATTGTGCGAATATTTCTCTTAAAAAATAAGTGAAGTAGCTCGGACAATCGATTGTACACTTTATAAATAAGATAAAAACGAATTTACCGCGTGAAGTTTGTAACACCCGCCGTTTCGGCGATGTTTCAACCGCCGTTGTCTAGGGTAGACTGTCTACCCTAGACAACGGCGGTTGCAACATCGCCGAAACGTCGGGTGTTACAAACTTCACTCGGTAAATTCGTATTTATCTTATTTATAATGTCAAGCAATCGCGATTGTCTTCGATTGTACGCTTACATGGGACGCTTATATTACCAGCACCGCGGTCGAAGTAAGGAAACTTATTTAATGGTGGTCCGAAAATGCTCAAAACTATTTATTATGCTTTAGCCCACAGTATTATTGCATATGACATTCTGGGATGGGGAGCAGTTACTGTAACCGCTCCACTTGGCAGAGCCCAGAAAGCGCTCTTGATAGACATCGCCCCGTAGGTACCCTAGCCTTTTCAAACTAGCTGAATCTTTTGGCCACTGTTTTTTTGTTTTCCTATTTTTTTTAAATTGCAAAAGAAAGAGGAAAAAGCAAAGAGGATTTTCACCAAATGTCAAATAAATCTTTTAAATAGAACTTGAGATATCATGTCAACCAGTTCGAAAAAAGTAGTTTCGAGAACAAAGCGTTTAAAGTTCCAGACGAAGTTTCGGGAGAAACTCAGATAATGATACTTAATTCTCACATTCTCTTTGGTTCCACTTCGAAATTAACGTTTTCTGTTTGTACAGCTAAACGAGCTGTTCTAGCTTCATAATCAGTAAGTCGTGGATTACATACAGTACGGGGGGCACGATTGGTTTATTTGCCACGTCACAAAAGTCGCTGTAACTCCGAAAATAATTTGAATTTTCTCCCTTTTGTTCTATCTCCCTGCAGTGAGCGTAGAAGACTTGGGACAAAACAGTCCACCATCTAGCTACGCCACAACCCATAAGAGACCAACGCCTTAACCGCGAGATAGCCAGTAATGTTACCTGGCGGGCCGACACTGCCCTTACTTCCAATTGTGACCAGATTTCTCCGGTCTCTCGATTGGTTCCGAGTTCGAGGTCGCTTGCGCGGTCCTCTCCCTTACGAAGCGGTGAAACGGTGTATACCGAATCTATCGCGGACCACGGCGTCCTTTGCCCGGCTCTTCACCCAGGATCGGATGGCCGATGGTCATTTCAAGAGCAGTCGCCGTATAAAGGTCCGCAAGAGATAATTTGAATTTTGAAAAATCCTTTTGAGGATATATTCTTAAACGTCTAAACTTCGAAAATATGCAAAGGAAAAACAACAATTATTTCTAGTTCATGAACCAGAATGCCTCCTTAGGTCCAACATTATTAAAAACGACGAACAAGCGAAAATGGTTTTACAAAAAAATGGACTGTAACAAAATAACCTTATTTAGCGAAAGCAACAAATGCTTTGAACGCAAAATGAGTTGCTTCACGCGCACCTAGTGGAATGTACTAAGCAAGTCCTGCCAACAGCACTGCCATTCCGGTTACTTTTGGGTACCCCCGATAACATTCTATCTCTCCATAGTATTTCTGTAATTTAATCACCTATATAACAAATGTGATGAATGGCACAAATACATGATTATTGTTATCATTAGCTAAATTGTTGGGATTTTATAATCAAACACTTGGAGATGTCACAATTGGAAGTAAGGGCATGAGTGTAGGCCCGCCGGGTAACACTCCTGGCTATCTCGCGGTTAAGGCGTTGGCTTCTTACGGGCTTGTGGCGTAGCTAGACGGTGGACTGTTTTGTCCTCAAGTCTTCTGCGCTCACTTCAGGGAGATAGAACGACTAATCGTTAAAACTTCCTGAGGTGACGGGCTCGCCCGCTGTAGTCGACAACCCTAGTTGTGCGTTTATGATATTTTAAATTGGTAACTCTAAATTAATTAACTCTCATTCGCATATCCTTTTGAGAACGTTCAATTACGTCATTGAAAGACATCTGTCTGACTTTCAAAAGTTCTCCTATTTAATATTTAATACAACGGCTGTAAGAAAGCCCTCGTTCAATTTATTCTCGAAATAGAAGTGGATAGAAGAGAGAATAAACATCACAAAACGAGCACATTTTCGTGAATAAATGAATTACGTTTGCCGTGGTTACGCGACGCATTCGGTCGACTCGTGTTTATTTTAATATTTTTTTACGTAGCGAGGGCCTTTTAGGAATCTATGTCGTGATGTAATGTATTTCCACAGTCGTTTCTATGACGCGAAAGAGTCATTGAAGGCTGTTATGTTTTTTCATGCGAATCTATGGGGTCGTCAGCCAGCAAAGTCTTCTTTTGTACTGTATAAGAATGTGTCCACGAAGGAAGAAGACCACGAAGGAAGATCAATTCAAATCACAAAATCATTATTTTGAGATAACAGAATTTTTAAAACGCAATAGCCAAGTTTGTTTGTTTTCTATTCTTTATTGTGAAATTTCACAATAGGCGGGTTTATTGTCATATGACAATCTCTTACAACCAACCCTACTATGACATGTTTATATGTATATAGGTGTGCATGTAACATGTGTGTAAGTGTGTGTTGTTATTGCATTTCATCGACAGAGTTGAAAATGCAATTCCGTTAATTTGATCCCAACGGAAAATGATGACCCAGCCGGGAATCGAACCCGGGACCTTACAATGTAAGATCAGGCGACCTAACCACTGGCCCACCGGGCCAGTGGTTAGGTCTTGTTTTGTATTACACAATCAAACATTAAAATACGAATTGAATATCCACTAACCACAAAATACCAAACTCCTCCAGGTCCATGGGCAGATGAATATATCAACTTCCTCATCTCCCACACAAAAACGTAAAATTATAGATGAACATCATTCATGTATTTTTTTGATAATAAAAATGTATTGATACCAGTGCGCAGAAAAGATGATTTTATTCGTTCTATAATACCCAATACCCAGCAAAAAATCCCAAAATCCGTCGTTTTCCCACTAAATCCATAGACTTGCATTGTTATTTACATGCGCAGCAAATCTTTCTTCATACAAAAAAGAAGACTAGCATATTTTAAACCTTTATATTGTAGCTCTTGGCATCCAGCATATTTCGACATAATGCTAGCTAAAAATAATTATTGTCTTGCATTGATTTCCCCCTTATACAATTGAAGGGTTATGAGAAATAATGATCAATATCAAGTTTAAAATATTTTTGGTAATTCCATCTTTAAAATTTGCTAACTTACTTAATTAAAAATATAGAGAAAAAAGTATATTTTGTCTGTAAACCACATATATTCTAGTTTATATCACTCACCGATAGAGCTTTCCATTAGTGAAAAAAATTGAAATCGAATGAGTAGTTTCGGAGATTACCCCTACATACAAAGTTACAAAACCTACAAACATTACTTCTTTATAATATGTATTAGTATAGATTACACGATCTCACTATTTCGGACTTCTCATTATACATTTGTTTCGTCGCTACCGGTTAAACTCTCAACAAATTTTAACACGTACATCACGAAACCTCCTTGACCCTCAGTGAAATTACAGTTCCATTCCTTAATATTTACATATTAAAACAACTCCACCCTTTCTCGGAAACACTGTAGACCGTATTGTAGCTACACATCGGCGGTTCGAGTTGGGTTGTTATTGTAGGGGCTCGAATAATATTACAGCGTCCCAAGCAAATTAGCATTAAAACAGAGAGTCAAATAAGTTCAGGAAGAAAGCATTCCATGTTGAAGTTTCGCGAAAGCAATTCGGTTATGTTTAATTGCCTTATTGGGGTTTTATTATCGCTGCGCGAAAATGAAGCTAAATTCTTTATTGGGAAATGAAAGCGGTGGTTGAAACGTGCCCGATATCGAGCGACTGAGATGATGGGGACGACGTTTCCATGAAATCTAGGACTAGTTACGGAGTAAAGAAAAACCTAACTAAGTCACTATTGACTATGGGTCTAGAGCAGAGGTACCCAAACCCTTTCTGTTTTCTTTAGACTCCTTGCCTGAATTTTCCTGAACTTACTAACTTCAAAAATGTTTTTGAACAATACTGATCACCTACATAGGGTTTTTGGTAATGTGGACAGATATAAAAAATTGAAAACATGTACAATTTTTAGTTGTACATTTCTAACCGTCCACGACCTTGAAGTACGAAGCATTTGAAAAATCAGCGCATAACCGCATGTAGCGCTATCTCGCTTGCTCATTCATGTGGCGCGTATATCCTAATCGCTCGCACGGATACCTATTAAATTGCATTTTTTTCACATGCCTATCTGTCTCGCACCTTCCCTCGTTAGTCATGTGCGCTGGCTTCTTCAATCGATTAGTGATGCAATTTGAGTTATGTTGATTTCCTTCCACAATACTTGTGACCTGCCCGTTTGTTTATTGCTATTATTATAAGTTTAAAATACTATGCTGTACAAACAACCTGTTGAAGAAGTGATACCTCATTAACGGATCGCCTAAATGTTTATGATGACCTGCCTAGATTGGGTCCACTTACGTGAACCCCCCCCCCCCCCCCCATCTACGTCTCGTGCTCCCTGATTTTTTTCTCGCTGACATGCACCCTTGCGATTCGAAATCGACCCCTGGGGGTCCATATAGTCCACTTTGGTAATCACTGGTCTAGAAGAAACGGAGAGACTAAAAACATATGTACTACAATAACGCACGCATTTTGAAACCTACATATGTATATAGTATTATTTAAGATTTACATATAAAGTATATGTGCATTTATATATCATTATGTATGTGCATATTTATGTTCATATATACTTAAATTTCATATTATTACGTACTATGTATATCTATCTTCTTAAATGTAATATATTACATTTATTTATTACATACTGTGTTATAAACAAAAGATATCACAAATTACCTAAACCACTCTGCGTTTTTTTACATTAAGCCTACCTTAGTACAGGCGAGGCCTAGTTACGATGGCTTTGAAACTAAAATAAGTGTAACTTTATAGATTTAATAAAGAAATTTGAATTGGAATTTGAATTTGTTTACTTTGGATACGGCATCTTGCGGTGTCAACTACAACGGGCGAGCCCGTCACCACAGGACGTTTTAACGATTAGTCGTTCTGTCGCCCTGCAGTGAACGTAGAAGACTTTGGAGAGTACATTCTACGTCCAGCTACGTCACAACCCGTGAGAGTCCAACGCCTTACCGCGAGTGAGCCAGGAATAAACCCGGCGGGCTCGAGATACTCGCGCCCTCACTTCCAATTGTGACCAGATTTCTCCGGTCTCTCGATTGGTTCCGAGTTCGAGGTCGCTTGCGCGGTCCTCTCCCTTACGAAGCGGTGAAACGGAGTGCACCGAATCTGTCGCGGACCAAGGCGTCCTTTGCCCGACTCTGAACCGGGATCGGATGGCCAATGGTCATTTCAAGAGCAGTCGCCGTAAGGTAGACAACTGCCCCCGCTCTATAGGAAACAATACAGTTCCCAGACTCCCCCGATTGTTAGTCGGAGAGCACAATCGATTGGCTTGCGCCGCTCGGTGCGCAGACCGTCCAGGAGCGCCAGAGGATTGTTCCCAGGGGAGACTGGTTGACCCAGTGTCCTACCCAGGCTCGCACCCCATGCGTGGAGGCCATCGGATGGGTGTTGACCCGTGAGTGTGACCGACCCTGAAACAGAATGGGTCTTCGTGGCCAACTCAGCAAGGGCCCATTAGCTCCCTAAAGATACGGCAGCTCGGAAACAACTCTTCTGAGCTTACTTCCTCCAAAAGCAACAGAAATAATCTCCCTCCACGTCTGTGTCACCCCAAAACTTCCCCGGCAAGTATCCAATAACTAACATCAACTGAATATTAATTTCATTAATTAAATCGATGAGCGCCCTCTCTCGACCGACGGATGAACCCTGTTGGGTTCCGTTGCAACCGCCTCGGGCGGCGCGGTTCGTTTATCGGCTAAGGGCGGGGTTGAGCCAAGCGCCAACAGATGGCGGTAATATTTGAATAAATGTAGGGCGGCATTTAAATATTATTAGTGTAGCTTGTATATAAGATATTCCAACAAAAAAAAACACCTTAACAATGCATCTGTGTAGCAAATTTCAAATATCTATGTCCAATATTTCGATGATAAAATATGACTAGTACCGACGACCGATTATCACAACTCAACCTTTTCAACTCTTGCCATGACCAAATGATGCCTGCGTGGCAAATTTCAGGTCAATCGGTTTAAGCGTTTGGGCGCTATGGTGGAGGTATTCACACTGGCACACAGACAGACAGACACACATACAGACTTTTATCTGGAAATGGTCTTAATCGTCTCAGAGGGGTTCAAAATAAATATTTCCGTGAAATCTTTCAATATTTCCTTCCATCTCAAAAGAAAAATGCGCGTTCACAACAGTTTCACTCCACTACGGTTAGTGGACTGGGAAAGTAAAATTATGTCATAATTACTGATACGCGCTACAGTCGCCGAATCACTGTTTTGGTAAAACTCTCGCACGCGCAACGCGCGGTCCGCTGCCGAGAAGCGCTCCATAGCGACTAAATTTCCAAGAGCCAGGCTACCGATTGACGTACCCCCCGCGCCCCTCGTATTCGTTCCGTTCACGCAGTAAAATTAACAAAATATATAAACTTTCTTTTGAGACACCTAGTATATACCTCCAATCCTGTCTACCTAACTAAACATATATGGCTGCTAAATAATTGTAATGGGCCTCTTGCTATTTCAGGGCATTATCAAGGTAGACAGCTTAATCAAGATTCTTGTTTACTAAATTGCTTTCGGTTGATTAGATGTCTGTCTTTGGATAGCAATAGCGACAGTAATATACTTGAGTCTATTTGCTATTAACATAATACATTATGTAACGTATATCTAACTGATTCTTGTTCAAATAACTTGTAAGGTGCAGTCATTATTGCGTGTTTTCCATGGTGAAAAACTATCTAAAAATATGTATATTTACTTAACTTCTCTATTATTACGTTTTCTTTATCCATTCCTGCTGCTATAATAATCACAAACTGTTTGTTTTCGGAGACAATCAATTTTGCCATTTACAATTGTGAGGGACCACCCCTCACAAGACTCCAAATTATTCGATGTGAGGTGGCGGTGTCAACTTACGAGTTATCTCCGTATTTAAAGGCGGTTTTGATGAAGCAGAAGATATTTATTGATTGAATCGATTGAATATTGCCAGTTATAACGCTTGCCGAATTACGAGTGCCCGGATTACTTTATCGAGACGCGAGGTTGCGCGACGGAGGTTATGTAGGAAAGGATGAGGATTGTATATGTGCTCCTAGTATCTTGTACTGGGCACGGCTCGAGTCTGCGGGATTACAGACTGATGTTTCGAGACTCAGGGAAAATCAGGAAAGGAAACCAAAGAGCCGGATCCATTGAGCGACCTCGTAGAGGAGTTACCGGATATGCCGTCGCAACCTTGGGGGAAGGTGATCAATCGGGGACTGATAATTTGGTTGCTTTTTGGCCGGTTTATATAGGCCGTGTAATGATGCAATTCGAAATATTCTGAGTAAAAGTATTGTTTCATCGTGCTGATTCATAGCTGCACGAGTCAAAATAATAGCTGAATTGTGTCAGTGGGTTTCACTGGAAATCGATGCATTTGTTGATCGTATGTAGTGGAGTTAAGGTCCGTTACACAATATTCTTGATATGGCGTAACAAAACGTAAAAAGGTACCATTCAGAACCCATTTTCAAGAGACGGATAAACAAAATAATAAAATATTTAAGGCATCGTTTCACATTTATTAGCTAGAAAACAATTACAAAACTTATTACCAGTCTAGTGTAAGAATAATAATAATAAAAATAAAACGCTTTATTTGTTGACACAAATCGACGAGCTTATTGCGTTGAAGCAATATCTTACAGCTAACCTTAACCTAACCTTAGGAAAACTGTTTTGCAGTAAAATTGAGATAAACCTATTACTAAAATCACTTATAAGGGCAGCTCGTATCAAATGTATCTAACATTTAAATGCAGCAGAAAATTAAATATCATATCATTTAGCAAGGGTTTGACTGAGAAAAAAGTATATTTTGTCTGTAAACCAAATGTATTTCAGTTTCTAAAACAATATACGTTGCACTTAAATTACATTTCAGAAAAAGGCAAAAACTATAATATAAGAATAATATAATGGTATCATATTTTTGTATCATATAATGGTATCATATTACGCTGTCATAAATTTCACCTCTTACCTTTTAGCCACAAGACGCCATATTGCAGATGTCGCCTACCTATTGAAGATAGCAAATGGCTCAGTTGACTGCCCGGATTTATTGGAGAAGGTTGGGTTGAGGGTCTCTGCTGATCCGATCAGAAGACCATGCACCCTGTTTATCCCCAGAGCTAACACCAATTACAGGCTGAACAGTTATCTATTGAGAGCAAGCCAAAGTTTCAATGATGTAGCTACCCAATATGACATTGACTTATTTAATATGTCAGTCCAGCAGCTCAAGAAGTTACTGGCTGACGCCTTCTTTGGCTAATCCTTTGTTCTATTTTGTTTAGTTTCTTCTTAGTCTACTTGTTTTTCTTTTTTTTCTCCCCCTCTTTTTTTTTATTTTTATTTATTTTTCTTAAAAACATACAGCATAAAAAAATACGTATAAGCATAATATATACACCAGTAACAAAGCCAATGATGTTTTAAATTATTTGCTATATAAGGATTACAAAATATGCTAAACAATACAAAATAAATAATACCAAAAAGAATTTAAAAGTAACAGTTAAAATCGCTAGGTGCGAGTGTATGGATGTTAGTGTGTGTTTGTGTGATGGAGAGCGTGTATGTGTGAGTGTGTGTATGTGTGTGTTTGTATGTGTGTGTGCGTGTATGTATGTGTGTGTGGGTGTGTGTATCTGTAGTGCGAATGTGCTTGTGAGTGCTTGTGCATGCTAATTCAATCCGATCTATATATCTCTTATATACCTATTCATACATTTTTACTTGTGGAACCTTGTAATTGGCCTTATATACATATTAATTTGTAATAACCGTATACCTAGCTGTAAGATTCCTAAAATTAATAAAATAAAATAAAATAAAGTAAGAATATTTGAATTTCTAAAAAAATACATTTTATTTAAATTATACACTGACGACGCCTGCTTCATGGCTGACAGTTCTAGCGCACTCCAGTCATACCTTAACCATCTTTACGAATCCTGCAATATATTCGGTTTGACAATCAGCACTTCCAAGACACAGGTAATGGCTCAGCCTCCGCGAGGAAGTCCACCTGAAGAACCTAACATTCTCCTGGGTAACGGTGTCTTAGAGGTAGTATCTCACTTTCGCTACCTTGGCAGTGAGATTAGGAATGATAACCGTCTGGACACTGAAATCCTAGTACGCATAGCCAGAGCTGCCTCCGCCTTCGGCAAACTAAACCAACGTGTCTGGAAATCCCATGATCTGAAACTGCAAACAAAGCTGGCCGTCTACAAAGCGATTGTCCTACCAATATTGTTATATGCCTCCGAAACGTGGTGCCTCTACAGCAAATAGATTAAAAAATTAGACATCTTCCACATGAGGTGCCTCCGAAACATCCTGAGGATAACATGGGAAGACCGTGTGTCAAACACAGAAGTGTTACGACGGACGAAAATGCAGACATGGAAGCTATGCTCATGAAAGCTCAGCTGAGGTGGTGTAGGCATGTAATGCGTATGAAAGACGACCGCCTCCCGAAAGCCGTTTTTTATGCCCAACTCTCAAAAGGCGCACGCAAAGTCGGCGAACAGCACCTACGCTACAAAGATGTATTAAAAAGGCACCTAACCGCCAGTGGTATTCCACCTGAGAGCTGGGAGGGGGCTGCTCACAAACGCAGCGAGTGGCGGTCCACAAAAATTAAAGAGTTTGAGGAAGCCCGGCTTGTAAACCTCGACTCAAACCGCCAACAGCGAAAAACTCGTCCGAAGCCCACTTACACATACACTTACAACAACTGCGGTGAACTCTACTGTAGTGTTGTAATCGGACCTTTAAAAGCAAACTATGATTCACGAGTCACTTCCGCGCGCATCTTCGAAGAAATCCTGTCAACCAAGAGGTCGCCGTCGTCGGATCACGATGAGGAGGACATCATCATAACATCAGAAAAACAGCGAAAACGTGGGTTAGTCATTGGCCTTGATCAGTATTTTTTTTATATCACAGTTTCTCCTCAGCGTCAACCGGAGAGCCACCGAGGCCGAAATTACCACAGCTAATTTCGATTACCATATCAATGGAGAGTTTGCAAATATCTTCACGATTTTTAAATAATACGCCCGATTTTACAAAAATAGCAGATCCACCCCTAATATGATGGTCTCTTGTGAAGCAGCTAGCTAGTATGAATCCAGAGAAGTTACAGTATTTTTTTCACTTTCATGGAACCACGATTCGCTGACACAAAATATGCTTGCATTGAGGTGTTCGAGTTCTAAACTGGCATCTAGTGTTTTATTTTTCAAGCCTTGCATATTTTGGTGTACGATCTTGAGGAGAAAGACGTCAGAGTTGGTTATCCTCTTCTTTCGAGCGTCGGTCGTCTTAATCCGTTGTTTGACGTTTGGTTCTTCATTATTTTTATTATTGCATTTTTTATAAGTGCTGTGAGTTTCCTCTTTCTTCTTATATTTAGGTGAGATCCTCTCGCAACATAGTCAGCTTTCTCCAGATGGTCTGCTAGTTCTACATATGTTGCATGTTTTCTCTTTGAATGGTACCATACCTTTGGGAATGGCGGGAAAGAATGAGCAGGGTCCACCGTCGCCGTGTGGATCTTGGTCATTCTTTCCCATCACAATTTTTCTTTTCCATTCGTTGAAGTGCAGACTATGATCTGTCTTTTAAAAACCTAATCATGCTTCGATTCGTTTGGGAACAAGCCACAAGATGGCATTAGTATCTAATTTTCACAAAAAATGTCGTTGATCGTTCTTCCCCGTAACTCTTCAATTGGTAACGTTGTATCTCACAAAATAAAATAAAATAATAAAATATACTTTGTGAATTTTATTCTTGTCCTTAAATTTAATCATACTGGAAGGAACCGCCTTGTATGAGTAAAAGTCGACGCGCTTTCTTTTCGGCGCAAAGAAATAGTTTTCAGACAAGATTATAAAGCTTTCCTACTCGGATATAGCTTGGAAGCGAATAAAACGTCTCTGCCAGAGTCAGGCGGAACGAGCGGAGAATAAATCGCACGCGGACCAAGCGAGACGGCTACTTTTTTGCTTTCAAACAATTGAAACTTTCCCTAACGAACGTTTAAAATTCAAGAAGTTGACCAGACGATCCATTCCAATCGACAGAACGCTACTTCAACTAGAGAAACTAGAATAAATTTCGCATCTAGCTAACGTTCTCTTTCGTCCTTCGCGGAAATGTTCTTCTTTGATTTAAATAATTTTCCAAAAAGTTTTGGGCTACTGAAAGGGTTTTGTTAGCCATAGAAAAAAAATTGTATGTAGACTTCACGTGAGAAAAAATTACTCACTGCAATCCTGAAGTAAAATATTATATGTAATATATAAATGTTTCAACTACAAATGTTAACGAATAGTTAGATAAATGTCTGAAGCTCCATGTGATTAAAATTGTATTTAGTAACCTTCTATGTCTCATGAACAACTAACACGCGAGGAAATATCGATGTAAATGACGTTGCTACGTAACTAAATCCACGTTCAGACAAATACGACGATGGGTGTGCAATGCTATCAGAAATCGTTAATCAATCGACCTTAATCCAAAGTACAGTTGCTGGATTGGCCTCTGCAGCCGAAACTCTTGGGGATCCAAGTCGTGGTCCCATAATATTATGTTGTTAATGACTAATGTTACATGAAATACTTTTGCATAAAAGTTATCGATCTCTGAAAGTTCATATTTTTATAAATATCTTATACTTACATTAAAACCGAAAGACAAGAGTTAAATTTTTAAGGTGTTTATTTTGGGAAATTGAAAATAAACCTCATTAATAATGGTACACTCTCCGAAAATTCTAAAATTGCGAAAACACTGAAAATATGAAGGGAATTCGATGCATCTCTCGACAGCAGCGATTCTCAACCCGGAGGTAACTGCCCCAAAGGGATAAAATGGGATTTTCCAAGGGGTTAAGAGAAAGACAAGGTTTGGATTCTTGAATTTAATTTTTAATTCCTCCTTTGATGTCAGTTCTATAATCTTGACGCCCCCTAATGTTCTCCGAGTCTTTACCGCCCCACTTTGAGAAAGACTGGTGTACTCTTACTTTTCTTTCTTTTCTTATGTAACATAGATTTAAGCGCTGTATGTATCTATTAAACTAAAAATGAACTATTTTTCCTGTTTTCGATCGGCCAATGTATTTATATCGAAATCCAGCTTCATTCATAGTAATATATCCGTTATGATCGCGCTTATTTTCAAGTCTTTCCATATATTATTTATAGCAGAATCATTTGTAATATAGCACCGTCAGAGGAAGTGCCTTTGGTCTGTCACTCTGGCCTCGATATGTTTTTCATCTATAGATAAGGTAGATATACGGAAAGAAGAGTTCCGTAGGCACACATGTCGCGCCAATAAAATTGCGTGATAAATAAATTTAATAAAATATGAAATAAACCATGTGTTTATTTTTTTTTATTTACTGGAATTATGTTTCAAATACAGTAATTACTCGATGGCTTCCAAGAGAGTGGCGTTCACTAGCGTCGATATTATGCAAAAAAAAATCCTTTCTCATTTTTGTCAGCACAAAGTCAACTGTGCCCCTTTCGCTGTGCTGCGTTATACATCCTTTCATTTCCATAATGAAAAGGATATTTTTATGAAAAAATGTTTTATCAAGCTGAGCCACAATGAAGGGGCCTTTGTGTGTCCTATCTACAAACGCTGTAAACGTTTCTTTGCCGGAAATACGACTTTGGTCAGCATGTTTTTTTCTTATTTTCCGCGCAATTGATTTATTTAAGGGGATCCAAGACGCGGTCTCATAATATCCTATTGTTAATCTATTGGGTTAGATTTCAAAAAAATATGTTTATTCATTACATGAAATACTTTTGCATAAAAGTTATCGGTCTCTGAGAGTTCATGTTTTTCTAAATATTTTGATGAAATTACTTACATTAACATCGAAATAAAAAAGTTAAATTTTTAATGTGTTTATTTTTGGAATATCAAAATAAACGTCATTAATAATGGTTTAATTCTGATTAATTTTCGACAATTATAGCACCGTCACTGATTAATTTTCGACAATTCTAAAATTGCGAAAACACTGAAAATATGAACGGAATTGGCTGCCATCTCTCTACAGCAGTGATTCTCAACCCGGGGGTAATAGAAATCGAAAACTATCGCGGTTTGTTTAATATTATATATAATATAAAAAACGAATTTACCGCGTGAATTTTGTAACACCCTACGTTTCGGCGACGTTGCAGCCGCCGTTGTCCAGCCAAGACTGAAAGAGCTGTCACTCCGTTTTTCCGTGGGGATAAAAGTTTAACGTACATTCTGATTAAAGTCAACTTCTAAATACCATGAGAATTGGATTGGGAAAGTGAATGAAGAATGAAGAAGTTCTGAAATATTTTTGCACCCATTCTCTCATATTCCCATCACATCTCAAAAATTCTCACTATTTAATCTCAAAGATAATAAGTCGAGAAATGTATACGAGGAATGTGAAAACGCATACCGCCAGTTTGGCTCGTATTTATTAATATGTCTACGCATATTAGTTATAACTAGTTAGAATGAATACAATAAATAAATAAAACATTTAAAACATATATTAATATGTCTAACTATTGGTATAAATTTATAGTTAAACAATGATTGACTTAAATAATATTATTAATAGTGTTCAGCTACTGAACGGGATAGTTAGTCATACATTGAAAGTTGTATGACGAATATAATATCAAATAGTGTATATTCACTTAGTTTTTTAAAAGTATGTTCAAATAGGTCATGCCAGTATCGAAATATTAGACAATAACCTTTTTGATCCGCTATCTTGCGAATATGGCAGCGAAAGCTAAAAAAATTCGACATTTTTTCGGCTACTGAGCTTGAAATTTACTAAAATCGATTTTCACGATGAAAATTCACCTCAGAAGACGATCAGACGTAATTGAACGTAAATTTTAATGACATTTACGCGAGACAAAATGAGTTACTCCTAACTATCCTTACCTAACCCGTAGGGTGGCGAGGCAGGATAAAAAGGGACGTCAAAGATAAGTGATTCGGTTCGGCGGGTATTTTACTTGATAGAAATTCAATTTTCCCGATATGCTGCTCTTTCCGAAGCGTGTCACCTTTCATACACCCTAGGGATATATGTATATACGTCCTTCTGACGTCAGAGACACTCGCGAACTATCACACTACCTGTAATACAATTGAAGGAACTTATATCGATTTTTATTATAGCTTCAGTTTTTATGCGCTTGTTTTTATTAATTTTGTTTTGCGAATTTTATGTTGGCGATCGTTCGATGATATGCGTCCTCACCCGACCAGCATCACGAACTAACTGATTTCTCGCTCGCCGCCAGCCGCTATTTATATCGCTTTTCGCGTTCGCTTCCGAAACCCCCCTCGCTCACAGAGGATAGCTAGATAATTTGTTTTTATTCACTTGATACATCAATCTGACCTCATTATTTTTCTTTTTTATCCGATAGCTCTTCCGGATTAGGCCCTCGCCGGTTCTTGTAAGTAATCGCCTTAGAACGAGGGTTAATCATACTATTTCTGTGCCTCTCACGTTTCATAACTTATTACTAGACAATCCAGGACCATAACCCCTTTTATTACACGTAGCTAGCTGATGTGTGTTTATGTTGCATTTCATTGTTTTCGTTTTAATATTTTGTTTATTTGTTTGTTTGTTCAGTTGCTGTTGTTAATCACTGTCATTGTTATCGTTGCTATTGATGTATCTAATATATATGTGGAGCTAAATGTTAAAACATAATGAATTTTTCAATCCTTGCTTGTTCTAACCCGAAAGAACATTTACAAAAAATTAGGCATGCGCTCACAAATTGTTAAGATCCTTTTTGATATCCGCTTCAAGGTGCTCTCAGACTTAGAACAATATGAAACACTTAATTTTGATATTAATTAAAGAACACAACGTCGGTTTAACACACACTGCTTTTTAACTCCAAATTTCAACATTTTGAGATTTTTCTGCACAAATCACTCATTATTTTTCACAAATATTGATTCTCCAACTGGTACCAAAGCAAAATAAAGTCAAATTTAAAATTGGTAATTAAAGATTTTTGTTAAACTGTGGAGTTTATCCATACAATATGTTCTTCAGCAGTTTAGGCGACAAATAAACTGTAGGTTTAAATTTCTTTTGGGCATAATTTCCATTTCCTTTTTAAAGATTCTGCTTTAGCTCAAGAGTACACATATTGTATCTCCGTTCATTTTGGTACCTGGTTTGAAACTCAAATCAAATCAATTTATTTTATCATTTGCTCATCTGGGCGTAGAATATACAAAAAATTTCTAAATTAGAACATCCAGAAATTAAATTCTTAAACATAAACATTTGAATTACAGCTTAAATAATATGATGGTGCTTAATTTCAAAGAAAATAAAATAAGTTTATGAAATCTAAAAACAAACGAAACAAAAAATAATAAAAACATATTATTAATGTACATTAGAGAAAAAACGAAAAAATTGTTGTAGAATACCCTACAACTTACTAAAAAACTATCTTTAGCTATCCACAGTATAATAGATAAAAATAATTATAAAATAAAGCAATAAAATACGAAGCAAAAAAAATAAATACCTACTTACGAAAATGTGATCATTCGATAGGACACGAATTCGTTAGTAATCGATAAATATGACAACAAATACCTATTTTTCAATTGGAATACGAATTTAATATAAAATTTTACTCCTAAAAGCATGGACGACAGGCCGAAGTTTCAATTTGCTAATGCCATAAAATGGTTTTTGGAGTTACAATAAAATGTGCTTTAGACCGACGACATAAAGTTTGAGAACCCCTTTATAATGTATATTTATTTGATATAAAATTATAGAAAAATAACTTTGTCGTTTCTAGATATTCGTGAGGGCGCAGTTCGACTATGATCCCTTGGAAGATGACCTGATACCGTGCGCTCAAGCTGGAATTGCCTTCAAGACCGGGGATATATTACAGGTATATTTTTGAAATTTTCCCCAAAATCATCACGGACTAATCCAATCAGGCACGTATCCAGTCTTTAGTTTCGGGGGGGGGGGCATTCATTTAAACAACGCGCGCGGCACCCACCAAACTTCAATTTCCCGTACAATAAAACGAAAATACGCCGGATTTCGGGGGGGTTACATCTTAACTACCCCCCCCCCCCCCCCTCCCCCCGGATACGTACCTGACACTAGGTACATAGGTCGCGGATTCTCTCTGATTCTCAATTTCTAGACTTTAATTTTTACAAAAAAAAAAATCGGCAGGAGAAAGGCGTCCCCTCCCCCCAATAGATTTTTTTACATAGGCATAAAATCATAGATTATATAGATTCTGATATATGATATATATCAGAAATATATGATAGAATCTAAACATGAAATATATGATAGAATCTAAACATGAAATATATGATAGAATCTAAACAAAGCATGATAGATGAAATATATGATTGAATCTAAACAAAGCAATCAATAAATAGACTCAACATAATTTATCTATATTCTATTAAAATCACACATACACACACACACATGCACACACTCACACACACATACACACATCATGAACTTTTTTGACTACCTGCAGGTTGTAGAATTGATGGTTTACATTGTTCAAATACTACTTTGAGAATTAATGAATATAAAATGGATCTGGATGCAAATTAATATATAAAACCTTAAAAAAGAAATAATTTTAATTTATCGTATGCACGATTGTAGTATCTTACGAGGGGCGGCTGATAAATAATCTACTTAACTGTGAAATAAAAGAAGAGCATGTCTATTCTTTTAATATCCAATTTAGAATTCCTGGCAAGGAAATTCACTTATTAAATTTTCCATAAAGAGACATTTACGCGTTCCTCTGGCTTTTCGTCAAACTGGTCATGTACTGCTGATTTCATCTCAACATCGGTTCAAAATCTCCTTCCCTGTAATTTTATCTTCAAATGTCTGAATATAAATTAATCGCAAAGTGCTAAATCTGCACTATCAACTAGGTGGTCGATTTCTTCATCAGAGCTTCTTTTCCGAGTTTGCCTTTTCTTTTATCTGTTATAGAATCACGTATTTGATCCAACAACTTAGAATAATATTCGTCATTTATCGCAGTTTTTTATTTGGTAGATTATAAGCAATATTCATCGTCCACATCCTAAACAATAATGGCCATCATTGTGTTTTTCAGTTTTAATTATAAATTTTAGGTTAAAAATCAAAATTAGGCGGATTTTAACATCGCCCTAATGTATTTTAATGAAACGAAAATAATTAATCTCTGTTTAATTGCCCTGTCTTAATGAAGCATTATTTGAATGAAAATATAAAATCCTCATTATATCAAAGTGACTTTTTGTCAGATGAGTACCCCCCCCCCCCCCCGCTCCCTCCGTGACTGAGAAATATGAGTATTACGAGCCCGAATTATTATAAAGTCGAGCCCACGAGGAGGGAGTAATTACTTTCTTCTCATGGGCCCAAGAAGAGAGGTATTTCAGTTTGTGTGTTTGTTTCATTGAGTTTGTGAGTTTGTTTGGATATTACGATGAATAACTTTCAGTACCTATGTATCTATTTGAATTATTGATTATTTCAATTATTAGGCTTCTATTTTGATTATTTGACTTTTTACTGAGTATTTTCGTTATTTCGATATATTTGATTACTTTTACGATGAATAACTTTGAGTTGGGTTCCAAAAAATTGACTATTTTAATTATTAATGTAATTTTCTTAAATACTGTAGGGTTTCTCTGATCGTTAGTTGTCGATATGATCAGAGATTTGTTTCCTCGGCGTAGTACATGCGGTAGGATAAACACAATGTTTAATGCTTGGACCATTTAATTATTCAAAAAGAAGTTAATAGAAGATGGCTTACAATTGATAACGTCAAACGAGAGTGATTAAATAAGCTAAATGTATCGGTAGTTTCGTGTGAAATATATTTGCAACTGTGAAAGACACAGTTTTCCATACATTAATAATTTACAACGATGAAAAACTCATTGAAAAATTATTGTTTCTTCAAAAGCTATTAGTCATCAGGCGATTAGACAGTCAGTTTTGTCTGTTAAATTACGGAGACTGAATCGTGGAATTTGGAATGTTTGTTGATTTTAATGTTACATTGTTCATCATCATGAGTCACTACAATACTATTTATTGACAGTCTAATAGTTAAATTCTTGACAACCTATGTATGTTAGGAAAAGAGTAGTAAAGAGACTTAGAAACGAGACGAGTAGTATTTTAACTCGTCCAAGAGCGGTTTTTAGCCATCAGTTTGATACAACGAAATGTAATGTGTTGTATATATGGCGCTCTAAGCAAACCTATATCGTATCGTATTTTTAAATAATATAATAACTAGCTGAAACCCGCCGAATTTGACGGTCACTTTTTTGACCGTAATGTTTAAAAAATAAATGGAAACACACCTATTATTTCGTACAAATAATATTTCTTTTGGTTAATTCGATTACTTTGCGTTGCCTTGCTCATTTCATCTGCTATCAGGAATGTCATTAAGGTCTTGGACAGGACCCGACAGGACAGGAACAGGACAGGAACAGTCAAAGAGCGATGCATACGTGACATGACGTGTGACAGAAAGTAAACAAAAAGTTTCGCGCCAATTCAGCTTACTTTAACAACTCTACGCTAGACGGCGGTGAAAAGATTGAAATCTTTAAAATTTCTCTGTAACTATATTGAGTTTAAAAAATCAATTGTGTCACCCCAAGACTTTCCCGGCAAGCAGACAACCCCCCTCGCGCGCGGCAAACCCCCTAACCCCCCCCCCCCCCCCCCATCAATCCTCGCCCCTCCGCCCCCGTCTCTCCCACCACATTTCTCCTCCCTCATCCCCCCACATTCCCCCCTAGCCCCTTCTCTCTTCCCCCAGCCCACCCTCTCCTAACCCCCCCCCCCCCCCTTTCCCCCCGCGCGAAAATCCGGCAGATGTTGCTATCATTTTTTTATTTTCTATTTTGATACCTTTTTTTATTTTTCTCTTTTGATGAAACATCTACAAATCGAGAGTTTTTTTTAGACACCTTAATCAATTTTTTACACCCAGCCGTACTTTTAATTTGGCGGTTACAGGAAAAACACGTTTATTTAAGAAAAAATCGACTTTTTTATTTTTCTCTTTTGATGCCACATCTACAGACCGAGAGCTTTTTTAGGCATCTCAACCAAATTTTTACGACTAGCCGTTTTCTCAATATGGAGGGTTACAGGTAAAACACGCTTCAAATTAATATATAGATATATAGATATTCTATAACAAACAAATTTTTAATTCTTAGCTACTTTAATAATATTTACATAAAGATTTAAAATTTTAATTTGGTATACAAGTTTTAATACGTAATACTGACACACTTTAATGTCCAGTTAGTTAGACTAATAGATGGCATTCTACCTCTGTATTATTTCTGCGATGTAATCAGCCTATTTATATGTATAAATGCGATAGATGACACTAATACTTGAATGTTATTATTGTTTGCATTGGCTAAACTTATTGGGCTTCTATAATCAATCAGTCCTTTAAAAAAACATTCATTATCAGTATTATTATAGATGGCTAAATAAATGTCTATTAGTTTCACTGTCAATGCTATCAGCGCCACCTGCATGTCGCCGGCGTAGAAGGGTTGCCAAAATATAATATGATGTTGAGCAATCTAATACCATATGTAATCAATGGTTTAGGGTACAGAGTAACCCTGTTCGCTATGGTTTATCTTCACTGAGACAAGTGGTATATCTTGGTAAAACTCGCACTAAGCACTATCATAAAAACCAAATACTGTGCATTATAAAACCTTATTTAAAACCTAATTCTTCTCCAGATTATAAGCAAAGACGACCAGCACTGGTGGCAGGCTCGTAAAGACAGTGCTGCAGGATCAGCAGGCTTAATACCGTCTCCGGAGCTCCAGGAATGGCGGGCGGCTTGCTCCGTCTCTGACAAATCCAAGAACGATCAAGGTACTAAACATCGCTCCATACATACTTATTGACTCGCATAAGCATTTAAGATAGGCACTCATGTCATTTAATTCAGCCGGGAGCTCACCGTTTTATTTTATCGATAAAATGATGCATGGTCATTTTCGATTGACTATAATTAACCTATCGATGTGTCTTTTGGATAGTTTTGGTGTTTAATCATTTGTTGCTTGTGTTTTGGACGAAATTTTCAATCGTCAAATCGATTACGAGGAGATATAGTGGTTCTATCGGTATTGCTCTTAGATGCTATATTTTTTTTATTCTGCAGTATGGGTTGGGAATATTACAAATCCTTGAGGATTGAGAATAAGTCCTACTAGCATCTCGGTGTTGTAGCAATTATGTCGACACGCATGTATATTTTTATGTATCGATCATATTTTTTTCGCTGGTAACGAACGATGGAGAAAACATAATTTAAGATTGATATGAACATAATATACTTTTAAATAACAATCATATTATATATGTAGCTCATTGTATGTTTTACAATTTCACGACGATATAGAAACAGACCCTGGATGTGTGTCGCACACGGAAGGCTGTGATAATGCAACAGGTACATTTCAGTGTAGACCATTACAATTTCTCTCCCGCCTCTATGTAATATAATATTATATCATATAATATGTGTATTATAAGCTTGTTGCTATAAAGATTTAAATTTTTTTAAGAGACGTAATCGCTTTTGTATGTCGCAGAATCCTTTGTTTGCCGATTCAATGTTTTACAGTGCTACCCCATCCACACGCCCCATTTAAAAAAAAAACAATTAATGAATGCTGAATTTCATCTTTATTTTTAATAAGTGTGTGCGCCCATTCGGATTCCAGATTTTATACATATTTTGCATGGTATGCTATATTTTACTAATATCTAAATGTTTGTTTAGCTATATAATAATACATTTTTTTAGATAATTTTAACCAATGCACGTGAACTCTAAACATATATTTAGTTTTTTGCTATATTTATTTTTTTTATTTATTAGAATCTTTCATTATATTCCAGTGAATTGCTCAATTTTTGGTCGGAAGAAAAAGCAATGCAAGGATAAATATCTGGCGAAACATAACGCGGTCTTCGATCAACTCGACTTGGTGACTTACGAGGAGGTCGTCAAACTGCCAGGTGAATGGTCAATTTTTGTTTTTCACAATTAACACAACGAGCGTTCCAGGGCAGTCTGCATGACCGGTTGGTTCAAATTAAAAGGGGTGTGGTTTAAATGTGGTTTAGGTGTTGCGCGGACGGGATGCGGCGTGCGGAGGGGTTGTATGGAGCACGAATAAAAGTCCAGTCTCGATTAGCACATGTAATTCCACTTAAATGTTACATTACATTCGAGAGGTGAATGTGGTGCGAGCGAGAGGTCGAGGCGAGGAACGCAGCGGGAACGCGCGCATCGCTCGCGGAAGCGAATGACTGATCGATTCGTCGAAGCGTCGTCGCATCGCTCCCCCATGTGTGTGTGTGTGAGTGGTGGTGTTAATGTAGCCACAGGGGGGAAAGATGCGGCTTAGCCCACCGATGGACCCATACATGTTATATTGAAAACACCTGGCGAAATGATTTACGATACAGTGGCATTTCACGACTCAAAATACATACAGTATTTTGCCATTCAATCACTTGTTTTGATCCCTGTGTTTCACACAGACAGTGGTATTAGCTTATATATATATATGCATTTTCTCCAGGTCTGAATCGGTCTGGCTCATCGCCGCTGGAATTTTACATTACCTGGCCAACCATAGTTTTATTATATTGAAGTCATATACATCGCGTTCGCAACAGGGCTACAATGCTTTTAATGGTTCACTCTATATGTAATTCAATTAATTTATTTTTTGTTGGTTTTGACCTTTTTTCAGTAAAACATGTTTTTGGATATTAGGAGATTTTTTATTCAGGAAATTACTTTATCTTAAAACAGTTGAAAGTCGTCTGTAACTTTTTAAGTTATTTGGAACTTTATTACTGATAAAAAAGATGAATATTGGAAAGCTAAACATAAAAAATGCTTGTCTTCGATAATTATAACCAAGGCTTAAATTTATTGTTGTGGGTGACTTTGAAATCAATTTCTAATGTAGTATAATATCCTGTACAAATAAATCTCTTAATAATTTTGTCCAAAGAAAGACATTCTATCAGATTTTCGACCTGTTGCGAATGCCCCGTTTAGCGCCTTTGATAAACTACCCTGTTGGAATAATACAATCAAGCCACCCCATAACATCTTGTATTATTTTTTTATAGCCGTCAGTATAAATATGATACCAAATATGACACCGCATTGAATGTGTTAATTGAAGTTTTAATTAATATTTGAATAGTATAATATGACACTGTCGGTTGCAGATCCTTCGTTCCAGAGGAAAACTCTCGTTCTACTGGGGGCGCACGGCGTCGGTCGACGACACATCAAAAACACTTTGATAGCCAGGCATCCCGATCAGTATGCCTATCCAATACCCCGTAAGTCATAAATCTTTTATTATTTGCGGGTCGCATAGTAAATATCAATAAAATACAATACATGATAGGATAGGGGAACATCAGTCACAGTGGATCACTTTTTTCTGTGAATCGCCATCAATACAGTTATAAATCTTAAAACTTAGTTTTTTGGTTGATAGTTATTATGTTTACAAAGCTACAAAATACTAAAGTGATTAAGGCTGTATTATCAATCGTTCTAATAATTGAAACACATTTTTCAAAAAGTGTTATGCATTTTTCACTGCTGGTTGATTTTACTTCAGTCATTTTGTTTTATCTAAAGTTGATTGTTTAATTTATGTTCTAATTATATGATTTAAAGTTAGGTTCACAGTTTCTTTATATTTACTTTAATATTTACATTTAGTTAGAAAGGCTATGTACTTAGGCAATATGAATTTAGAATAATATTAAAATTGTTATAAAATATGTAGTTAGCAGCTATACAGTTAACCGCTCAGGCACCAATGCCTATGGCCATTTTGAGTGGGTAAATAGATCCGCGCGTAGCCGTTTCGGCCAGCCTCCATATATATTATATAAATATATAATATACATGACTAACAAGACTGATTATAAATTATTAGGTAAAAAGAGGGAATTCATGAAAAAACGATATTGTTAGTATTTATGTACAAAACCGACCAAAAAGTTGCAATGCCATTTTTTTGCACGCAATGGCTGGCTTCCAACAGGTTAATTGCTAAGTTTTTAAAGCAATGGTCCTTTTTCCATAATTTAGTTTTGTAAATAATTTTAGGTAATAATTCAGAAACTAAAGTAGGTATTTATATATTTGATACAATACCGTAGCATATTGTGATTTAATAAATGAGAAAAAAGAGAATCGCCATATATATATATATTAGGTCTTTGAATTGAAAACTTACATTTTTTTGTGATATTGAACATTTATTTCGAAGCAAATTGGAAAGTGCATTCAATGTTTTGTCCATCGCTAGCTATGACGTTCTCCCATCTTTCTGGCTAGAGACAGATTCCGCAGCGGAGATGTCTTCGTCCTTGGAGGCTATCCACGAATTCAGCCATTTTTCTATATCCTCGAAAGACTGGAAGCGCTGCTCGGAAAGGCTACGGGCCATTGACCGGAACAAATAGTAGTCGGATGGCGCAATATCTGGGGAGTACGGCGGGTGAGGTAGGATGTCCCAGCGAAGCGTTTCCAGGAAGTTCTTGACCTGCATCGGGACGTGTGGTCGAGCATGGTCACGCTGGAGAATCACCTTGTGCCTTTTAGCGTATTCCGGCCGTTTTATCTTCACAGCATCGCTCAAATTCTTGAGCTGAGCTCGATAGCGATCGCCCGCGATGGTTTCTCCTAGTTTCAGCAGCTCGTAATAGATGACACCCTTTTGGTCCCACTGCAAAACATTACCTTGGATCTGTGGATGCCTCTCTTCGGCGTGGCTGTTAAGGTCGATGGAAGTGATTCACCGGGGTACGAGCGATATTTTTTGCGTTTGGGGTTCTCGTAAAAGATCCACTTTTTGTCGGCTCAAATTTCGACATATTCGAAGCTAACAAAATTACCGTTGTTGACACTTCAACGAAATGACAAAGACTGATAATTGAAGCCTAATGATGACGCTTTGACATGTAGTATTTTGCAATTTGGTAAATGACTAGAAATATTAGTTACACTATTTCTTAGGAAATCGAAATTTTCCATGCAAGGTCCTAATAGTAAAATGTCCTCAGATTCGTCCCTTCTTCTGATTGCCTCCTATATTTTTCCTTTTTTCTCTGATTGTTCAATCTTGTTTCCCCACAGACACAACCCGGCCACCGAGACCCGACGAAGAAAACGGACGCAATTATTATTTCATCACTCACGAAGAGATGATGGCCGATATTGCTGCCAATGATTATTTAGAATATGGTAATACAATTGATTTAGTACTGATAGACAAGTTGTATTTGTCACGTTTTATTTTATTATTTTTAAATTTTATTTTAGGTACGCACGAAGACGCCATGTATGGCACAAAGCTGGACACCATACGCCGTATTCACAGCGAACGCCGCATGGCCATCCTTGATGTGGAACCGCAGGCTTTGAAGATTCTACGATGCGCCGAATTTGCTCCTTATGTTGTGTTCATCGCAGCGCCCGCACTCAATAATATCAACGATGTACGTATTTACACCAACAATAAAATTAATACTTTCGATACATTTAGCTGAGCAATATGACGCTTGTAAGGTTGAGTTTTATATATAGGACATGTTGAAATCGAAGACTATCGCGGTTGTTTGACATTATAAAGAAGATCAAAACGAATTTACCGCATGGAGTTTCTAACACCCGACGTTTGGGCGATGTTGCAACCGCCGTTGTCTAGGGTAGACTGAAATTCTGTATGACTAGGGTAGAAACAAATTCGATATAAAAACGATCTTCAAGCCGACACAAAATACAGCTTGATCTTTGAGGGAGCTAATGGGCCCTTGCTGAATTGGCCACGAAGACCCATTCTGTCCAGGGTTGGTCACACTAATGGGTCAACACCCATCCGGCGACCTCCACGCATGAAGTTCGTGGAGGTAGCCCGGGCAGGACTCTGGCCTTAGGGCTAGTTTCCCATAGTTTCCCATAGGCGCTCCTGGACGGTCTGCGCACCGTGCGGCGTAAGCCAATCGATTGTGCACTCTGACTAACAGTCGAGGGAGTCTGGAAGCAGTACTGTTTCCTATAGAGCGGGGGTGGTTGCGGACCTTACAGCGACTGCTCTTGAAACGACCTTTGGCTATCCGATCCTGAAACAGCCGGGCCAAGGATGCCGTGGTCCGCGATAGATTTGGTTTACACCGTTTCACCGCTTTGTAAGGGAGAGGACCGCGCAAGCGACCTCAAACTCGTAACCAATCGAGAGACCAGTTTAACCAGAAATCGGCGATCTGCGAACATATATTGGATAACGGAAGTAACCACTGGCTGCAGTCTTAAAATCCCTTTGTGCTATCCAACGAACAATTTTACTGCCTTTGCATGATCCGGGAAGCAATTGAAATAAGAAGAACCCCGAACTTCAATAGAGACGACAGTTACAAACTCTCTTCTACGTTGAACTCTCTTCCTAAAATGTTCTCAATGCCCATCGTGAGTGCAAGGACGTAAGACAAGATACAGTGAGTGTTATATGCGTGACGGATTTTTGAAATTTGCATGTCGAGCCCGCCCCCCCACCACTGTTATAATCTACGCAGTGGCGGCAGCGGTATGCGGCCTACCCACGGAGCGACGGATTGACACCTCTTTCAATCTACCCTAGACAACGGTGGTTATTACAAACTTCTCACGTTTTTATCTTATTTATAATAGGGCAATTTGTATCCTAGGTCAATATGAGGAGATCCTAAACTATACCTAGTAGAGTATTATTTCCCTTTTACTCTCCCAAAAAAAAAAATTGTATTACACCTACATAATTGGAGTAACTCTTGTCTTCGAGCAAAATTTAGAATTCAAGTTTGCACCACAACCAGATTTTAAGATCCTGGGAATCCAAACTGTGGGATATCTGGTTGTCGTGCGTTGTCGTTATGACCAGAGCCCAACGGTTGTAGAAGTCTCGTTTCCTCGGCGTACATATGTTAGAATAAACACAGTGTTATTATTTAGATCATGTAATTATTAAAAGAAGCTAATAGAAGTAAGATGGCTTACTGTTGATAAGATCGACGAGATTGATTAATATACTAAATGTACACGCTTTTATATCTTCAAATCTCGGTGTTTGTTGCCCAGTAATGGGATCGTTCGTGTTAATTAAGTTTTGTAACTGTGGAAGACAAAGTTGAAAGACGAGATTTACATACATTACTTATTTGCATCGTAGGAAAAACACATTTGAAAAATGAATTTATCAATTCTTCGAATGCTCATTGGGCAAATAGACACTTTTGCCGATGGTATGATGTCAATTAAACCTTGTAATTTAAAAATGTCTACTTAATTGAGTGCTTAACGTTTAATAATTTTCGATGCATTGTTCGTCATCATGTGTCACTATAAGCTCAATAGATTGGCATAAAAAATCTTACGTTTTGTAAAATATTTAAATTTAAAAAAAACTTTATAAATAATTGAAAAAACAAAGGCTGCATGGTGTAACTACAAACACTGGAAATAAGTTAAATCCTCAGACATTAAACAAGTCTGATATTAAAGAGTCACCATCGTAAGTCAAAAAAAATAACATAATAATAATAATATAGCTAATACACAATATAACCTAATAAATATAGACTTAAAGTAATATTAGGGGAATACTTAATATAATATATTTATATTATACTTAATACAATAATATATTAGTCATTATTTGAAGAGCTTTCTTATAAGATGTTTTAAAATAAGATAAAGAAACGCATACTGTGGGTGTGTGTATGCGGGTGCACGTGCACGTGCGGGTGGGCGGATGCGCGTACGAGCGCGCGTGCGTGTGCGCGTTCGGGCCCTCATGTGTGCGCGCGCGTGTGCATTTTTGAGCGTGGGTATTAGGGTGCATATGCGTGCGCGTCTGCACAATTTATACTCTCTCTCTAGAACGATCGGCCCGGAGAGACCCGCTGACTTCGGTCGCGAGCGAGCACACGTACGGGCGCGAGTATGTAGGTCTGCGTGCGCGCGTCTGCGCCCTCGCATGCGCGCGCATGCGTGCGTTCGCGTATGCGTTCGCTCGCATGGCCGCGTGCGCGTTTGCGTAATTTAAAGTCGCCGTCCGGAAGGGCGATCCCCCGGAGAGCGCGGAGAGAGCTGCGAGCGCCGGCCTCTGATTGGGCGTTTCCCTTTGCAGTACGACGGCAGCCTGGAGCGGCTGGCGCGCGAGTCGGAGGCGCTGCGGCGCACGTACGGCCACTTCTTCGACCTCTCCGTGGTCAACGGCGACATCGAGGAGACCATAGTCGCGCTGGAGGCGGCACTCGCACGCGTCAACTCCTCGCCGCAGTGGCTGCCCGTGGCCTGGGTCTACTGACCCGAGGCGCGCGGCCGCGCCGCCCTCGCCCCCCGCGGCCCCCCCGGCCCCCCCTCGCCGCAGCGCAGCCACTGCGAGGAGGGCGACCTCTCGGACTACCATTATCTGTAAACCGCTCCGAGACGCGCCGACGCCGTCGTCTCTCGGTGCTTCCAAATTGCAAACTCAACATTGTTCATCGTTTTCCGCGTTATCGAACGGGCCGTCGGCGACGATCGTATCGGTCGACTCGTCCCGTCGACCGAAGGGAGTGCTTGAATTTTAAATTTGGAATTTAATTCGCAGAAATTCAGACCGGACCTACGAAAAAACCGACGAATTAATCTAAACGATAGCCCATCCGAAGAAATCTGTTCTTTTAAACTTTAATATTTTCCTGTATCCGAAATATTTATTTTATTAATATATAGAAATACGTAGCTTTTCTCTAATTTAACATTTAATATAATGTCTGATTAATTGCTCGCATTGCATTATTATTTTTCCGGTGAATATTTCTTAATTTTATTAATTTTATGTAATAATCTTAAAAAAAATATCAATAGAATACATCGATGAGTGCGTAGACTTATTTGACTTCTCGAATTGTTTCTTTGACATTATCAAATATAATAAAAAATCACAAAATATATTATTTTGAAGTAAACATTTACTGAAATAATGACGCGGACATTATAAAGCATCACGCTGAATTTTAAATTAGAGAAAAATCATATTCGTATATTTATTTATTAAAATTAATAATAAGGACTTCGAAATGTATTGCAGTTTCAAAGTTTAGAAACATTGAAAAATAATATTTAGTACTGAAATTACACATTGGTCCTATTGTAATGACAACACGCTGTTCTCGGTATTATTATTCTCAAACTGTTTACATTCCTTTGAAACTACCTACGATGAATATAGACATTCCATTCTATTTGTGCAAACGTTCATTTTTTCCTTAAAATAAATACCTTATGTTTAAATATAAATATGTGCACAATTAATATTTTCTAAACATTTTCATGTAAACTTATTAAAACATTAAAATTAAGTATAAGAGTTGTCTCTGAACTCTCTCGTACTGTCTAACTAAAATAGTTAACCTAATTTGTAAAAAATATTACTTTAAAAGCAAATGAGGTTTTACTCTACCTTTAACCTCTCAACCGCGGGGTGGCTCATATATAGGCCGCATGTGGCCCATTTTAAGAGCCAGCCGCAGTCGATGGGTTAATAAGAGGAACGAATTAATAAAAATGTTCCAATAAATATAAGACTTTAATGTATATAGGTACCTACTTATGTGGAATTATAGTTAAATATATATTGTATTTCCTTTCGAAAAATTGTAGTTCCGAAACTTTTCCTAAATTTTAATAGAGAAATCTTCGACACTTCTTGCAATTTCTGCATTATTATAGTTATAATCTTCGTCTACTTTTGATTACTTAGTAAAATTTTAAAAGAAATTAAGCATGATACCTATTATATATTTACATACTTTTAAAATATGTTAAAAATTGTTATTATTTCAAAATGTTTTATTGTTACTTTCTGAGTTTTATTCTAATGTTGCTTATATTATTATTAAAAAATTACATTTAACATACGACTTAATATCTATAAATAATAGTTAATTTAGAGTGTTTCACCTCTAGTTAAATTTAGAGAGAACATTAGGGCAACGTTTTTATTGTAGCATTCCACATTTTAAAGTTAAGGAAATTGAAATTAGGAATTCCTTTTTTTTTGCATTTACGGTTTGAAATTTGATTTTGTGTTTGTTACATTTATTGTTGCATTTTAATTACTTCGTTTGCTATTTGTAAATAAATTAAATAGTTGAACATTCAGAGATTAGTGTATAAACTAATATATTAATATAACTAATGACAAAATGAGCATGATATACGAAGTAGTTGATTTCTCGTATTCGAAGAGGTATAAATGTTGTTAATGTTTATAAATAACATGCAATGAATATTGCACTACGAAATTCCAATTACGAAACCACCTTATGTACTCTTCAAAAAATTAATAGGTATGATTGTTTAAATGTAACGTTAACGAATTCCTGTCTTAGAATCACTGAGATATTTTGTTTACATTTTACTATGACATCTTTCTCATAAAATGTAATTTCTCGATGGAAGACACTTACTTCCTAGCACATGGAATAAAAATAAACACCATAAAATGTAGAAAATGTTTTTTTTTTATTTTAATTGTCCCATATTTATAATTACCGACACCTTTTAACTCTTAGAGGGCCAGCCATGGGAATGAAACTCACTACAGCATGTTTTGAACCCTCGAAAATTTGTTTGTAGTGTGTGTTAGCGAATGCATATTAACGCCTCAAGCCCCGATTGGCCGATATCGGCCACAAACTGATTCAGCGTGACGGGCCCGTTTTAATTTAATTTGTTTTATTTTTTAATGTTTTATAATGTTAATATATTTCATTTTAATTATGGTTTGGCAGTAATTAATTTTTACTAAAATTTTTTGGGACATCAACTTGTCAATCGGCTGAGGGGCCGAGGCCTGAAGGGTTAATGTATATCGGTGTTCACACAATGAAGTCTACTTTCACCGCATATAATTGAATAAATACGGAAATCGGCCACCTGCAAATTGACATAACATGAAAACCACCGATCGGTGATATTGGCATTCCAGTGGTTAATTGACATTAACACTAGACACCAGCACAGTTTTAGAGAAAGCCCTGTGATGGTAAGTACTATTAACTATAATTTCAAGAAATATTACATAATTAGAACCATTTTCACAAGTCTCCATTTATCATAAAATATCTGAGGAGCAGAAGTTGAAACTATGAAAGCACATTATTTACTGTTTTTTTTTGGTTTTGAAGTTAGACTACACAGTAAACGCCGAAAAGCAATATTTTTAGAGCAGTATATATGAAAGTGCCAAAGTGAATCTCCCGATCTTACATTTTCTGGAGTTTGTTAGTTACCTATTTCAATATTTATTTTATATGGAGTTTCGTTTCATTCTGTATTTTATTCAAAAGCTTTAATTTTAGTTTTTTTTCCATAACATCTATAATTGTAATTAACATTTATGTAATATATTATATATTATAAGTATTAACTATTTCATATATAACTCGATTAATTATATGTAGAATAATAAAAAATATGTGATAACTTTGAAATTTCCCTTGTTATTACCTGTTGTACCACTGTTTACCAAGTTTTTGAGATCTTCATCTACAATGGTGTTTAGGATACACTAGATATTTTATTTATTACGAGAGTACGTGTATTGTTTATTATTTATTGCTATTATTATTACTATTATTTATTAATAATTAATCGACTAGAAATAATATCAAATGGAAACTGACTGTTGAATACCTGACTGGAAAACAAAGAGTGATAAAGAACTTAATGTTGAATAAGGGAACAGTAATTTAGGAGATGAAAATCAAATAAATTTGTTTGGATTTATTCCTTATTTGGGAGAAAGACAACGCGATGGTTTTCAGAGTATATTAACTAAGTAAATATCTGTCAAACGCATTTCTTCTTTTAATATCAATTTACCCTTTCCCTACCTTGTTCTTTCTTTTTTTTTGTCTGAGGCTTGTTGTTATTTTTTACTATTGCTTTATATTGCTAATTGCTTTTACTGAGACCCCAACAAAGAAAGAACCGGGGCAAGGGTATACTCACGGTATTTTCACAATCCCTCAGGCTAAAGATCAAAACATCCCTGAAGCCAATGTGTACGATGTTTCAATCGGAATCTGTAGGTATAATCATGGCTGCAGGAGAAATAGACAATAGAGCAATAAAGGGGAAGGACAGAGGTAGGATACACATAGGTATACAGGTGAATTTTAATTTACTGGCACACTTCAAAAGGGTAAATCAGCACGAGCAAATAAAAAAAATCAATACTAATTTGAAAAAAGAAACGTATTCAAGAATATTTATTGGAGTTTAATCCACATATAGAAAATAGAAAATAGAAATGAATACATTTAGAAAATAGAAAAATGGATACTTTCGCAATATAAACAAAAATGTATTATAGTACCTAAACAAAAATATATCTGTCAATTAATTACATTCACCTATCAATTAATCGAGGAATCATGTACCTAGTCAATCATTTCCTTCACTCTTCACTTTTTCAAGTACCAGTAATCGTTTGTACAATCATAATTGTATACATGGTCAATGATGAAATAACGCTCACCAAAAACGCCACTTTTAATACAAATAAATTGCAAATTGTAATTTCGAGTGGTCGCCTTTTTGTAGTCCTGAAGAAATCTTTTATACAATCTCGCGCAGGATGGTCTAGAAAACAAAGTAAGTATATTTAATATTAGGATAACGCAATGGGGATAAAATAATATTATGAGACTTACTATAATCGCATATTATTAGATTTTTTCCCAAAATGATGGAGGTGCGTTTCATATTGTTGTAGAATATAGTACATGTAAAAACTGGTATCGAAAGAATGGACAAGTATCTGATGAACCACAATACAAGCGGCACTAATGTTAGTGATTCCTTAAAAATTTAAATAATTATTAGGTATCGTTTTCTATTAATAATACTTAAATGAAATATTTAGTTATTTACATGAATACTGAATGATCCGCTGCGTAATAAAACAGCAATTACTACCAAAAGATTAATAAACACCTTCATCATTACAACGAAAATGGCAAACCCGTTAATTTTACTAGTTAAGCTAGCAGCTACGAATAATTTGTCGTAAATCGATCTTAAATTGTCCATTACTTTCGATTCATTATCGATATGTAAAATCAAATTTCGTTTGTACAGTTTGTCAAGCTTCCATATTTTAGTGGAGATGATATTATCAGTTAGATCAGAAAAATCAATAGTCGTTAAATCAGCAACTATCTTATGACTCAGGTCAATCAAACATTCGTTCACAAAATGGGAATACATACTTAATGTAGACCATTCAATACTATAGCACAACACGAAAACATCTTCTAAAATAGCGTATATGTATAAAACAGATTGTTCACTTAATGTATACAAACCGTATACTTGAAGAGAAGCTATCATAATGGCAATTAAAAAAATTAAGCGAATTGAGGTAATTATAGGAATCATTTTATACCATGAGAAATACAGTGGGGTTAATGTAGTGGGCATAAGCTTGTCTATTTCTTTTAGAACATTAATAAATTTTAAAATATTATTATTTCTTTTAATATAAATAGCCACTGTCAACAAAACGAGTAAGATACCTACAACAGAAATAAAGTAATATAAAATAATTTTCACAAAACGATCTGTGGTTAAATAAGGTAATTTTTCAGATTGCTCATTTAATGATACCCAACAACTAATTACTGATATTAAACAAAACGAAAGCATTTTCAATAAGTCACTCCACTTAGTGCTTGAAAATTCTTCATCTTTAATAGTAAAGCCACGCAGACCTAATACATGTTGCACAGAATAAAGTCTGCGCAATAAATCAGTCAAAGAAATGTTTTTATACGTTTTGGATTCAACCATTTTTGCGTGCGTTTCGAGTGACAATGATAAAATAACTATTTATAAATGTTAATGGTATTGGTAATTCGGCGACATCGACGGACGGAAGTCCTTCGAAAAATGATTAATATTCCATTAAATAAATTGCCAACATCAATCTAATATAGACACTGAAAATTATTATAAATTACAATTTACTGTTATAGGCATTAGAACATGATTCCCATATTTTCTAAAAACACTAAAGAGGTTTTTAAAGTCATTGGTACTCTAAAAACTGGTACTGCGGCTGGTCTGTACGGAATTGATTTTAAGAGCTTTATTTTCGTTAAAAAAAAAATCTTGAAAGTTTTAAGCAAAATGAAAGTTTTAGGCAAAGATTGCTGTTATTTTTCCAATTTACAAATACGGTTACCTTACAGGTGGAAATAATTATAGACAGCATTGAATTCCAGTGAAATGCACTGACACCAATACAGCCATTGTTCTACCTCGCGCAGCGCTGAATTAGCACGAATTTTAACTACTTTGTCAAATCAGTTACATTGGACAACACTTCTACTCGGAATATTTTGGATTGCGTCATTTTTCGGCCTTTATAAGGCGGCGAAAATATGACCAAGGGATCATTTCTCGAATGATCACTCCCCCCAAGACAGCGGCGGAATCACCCGGCACTTCTCTCACGAGTTAGGTCAACGGGTCCGACCATTTTGGTACCTCTTCCTTCCTTCCTCATATCGAGACGAGCAAGCATCAGTCTGAACTCCTACAGACTCGAGCCGTATTAAGTACCTACGAGATACTCTGAGCACAAACTATAATCCTTATCCATGCACCCTCGTAACTTCAGGCAGATAGCCACTAACATATCGCGTCAACCGCTAACATATTCGGGAAGCGTTAACAAACTGGCAATATAAATCACTGTAAATTCCTTCTCATACAATAAATACCTTCTGAAACACTTTCAATCGACTTTCAATACGGAGATAACCCGCAGTTGACACCACCTCCTCATATCGAACAACTTGGAGTCTAGTGAGGGGTGGCCCGTATCCCTACCAAGTTCGGTTTCAAAAATGTTTGAAAAGATATTATTAAAACTGAGAATTAATTCCTATCTAGATAACAATAATATACTTTCAAAGAAACAATTTGGTTTCAGGAGCGAAATGGGGACAGCAGATGCAATTTTGAAATTAACTGGGAACCTAACGAACGCTTTGGATAGGGGCAGTAAATGTCTTTCAGTTTTAATTGACCTGGCCAAGGCGGTTTATTATGTATTGCTTATTAAACGTCTTCGAAATATTAGTATATGGAATAAAGCAGTTGGGCGGTGTTGACTACAACGGGCGAACCCGTCACCCCAGTCTCGTATAACGATATATAATCGTTCTTTCAGCCGTGGGATGAGCGTAGTTGACTCGAGGACAAGATAATCTACTGTCCCGGAACCCGTTAGAGTCCGACGCCTTACAGCGAGGCACCGGGAAAAGTACCCAGCGGTAGCCTCGCCCCCTAACTACCAGGTTTGGAAGGATATCTCCGTCTGGAATTAACCTTCAGGATATCTCCATCCTCCCGACTGGTTACGGATCCGAAGTCGCTTACGCGACCTCTACCTGATGTTATATAGCAGTAATTCAATTAGAATTTATCGCGAACCTGGGAGTTCTTTGCCGGTAGTGCCACACGGGATCGAGTGGCCCAAGGTCATTTCAAGAGTAGCATGACAACAGGTCAACATCCACCCCCGCTGCTTGGGAAACTGTATATTTCCATTGTCTCCGGACTCCTTCAGCAAGTAGTCAGAATGCACAACCGAGTGGCTTCGCCGAACGGTGCGCAAGCCGTCCAGTGGCGCCGGGATGCAATCCCGCCGGGAGAAACCGGTCCACCAGCCTGAGGCCTAAGACACATGTGTCTTACCCGGGGTAGCCTTCCACTCGCGGAGGCTGCTGAATAGGAGCTGAATCGTAAGTTGAGCCGATCCGAGAACGAAGTAGATCAGCTTGGGCCACAGCCAAAGCTGCACGAAACCATTCGCCTCCAAAGAATAAATCAACCAGTCCGTTAGTATTCGAAACAGCGACCATAGCACAAAATTGCCTCCATTGTATTTATTTATTTATTTTTATTTATTTATTTCATTTAACAATTCATTTACAAGTGCACAAGTATCACTAATAATCATATCAATAAAAAAAAATATATATAATTAAAATTAAAATTAAAATTGAACACGGCCGATATGAGCATTAGCATTTAAGTACTGCTGCTGCCCAACTAAGTGCCAGGACTTGTTCCAGGGCAGCTAGCTCTCTGGTTTTTATATCACATATATTCGGCAATGAATAACAAAAAAAATAAAAAGGAAAAGAAATATATATATTCCCGTCACCATTACAAATTATAACTAATAATCACTAACTAATGATCACAATAGGAAATAAAACACAAAAATAAATAATCGTGTAATCGTAATAAAATAAAAATAAAATAAAATGTCAAATGATATCAAACAATAGTCACCAAAATTTATGAATAAGTAATAGTAATAAATACAAATAAAAAAGTCAAAGAAAATAATAATAATAATAAGAAATGTCAGGGATAATTGTCTCGGTATATTAATTTGTGGATATTTTGCCGGGCGTCATATTTTAGCCAGGAATCAATTTTGGCTTTAAAAGAAGAAGAAGACTTCGGCACATACATTTTTAAATCTTCATCTAGCATATTATAGATCCTGGGGGCTATGTACACAAAATGCCTCTGCCCAAAAGTGGTCTGCATTCGAGGGACGTCAAAATGTATAGTTCGGGATTGCCGCGTGCAGATTGTTTGCTGGGTTCTTATTGCGATCTCTAAATTAGTTTGATAGTCACAGAGCGCCGTTTTCACGTATAGTTGTGGTACATCTAGCACGTTATATTCTCTGTAGAGATCATCTGAAGAGTATCTCCAAGGCTTTCTCTTTATAATTTTAAGTATTAGCTTTTGAGCTCTAATCAAGGGCTCCATATGAATTTTCGCTGCACCTCCCCACCCTATGATCCCATAGGTTAAGATAGATTGGCACAGGGCATGGTATACTATCTTAAGTGTCCTTTGGTCCAGAATGCCTCTAAGGTCTTTGAAAATATACGTAAGATTCCTAACTTTTGCCGACAGCTCCATTATGTGGGTGCTCCATTGTAGCCGGTAATCAATTAATATACCAAGATATTTAATGTTGTCAACTTTATTGAGATTAATACATTTACAGTTTTCGGGGTTAAGACAATCTCTGTGGAGTTTCAGAATATGCTCTTGTTTTGGTTGAGCTACACTGGTGGCACTAAATGTTATGTACATGGTTTTTTGCGCATTGAGTGATAGTAGTGCACCATCTAACCACAATACTACCTTCTGAAGTCCCATAGAAGCCTTTTCAAAGGTCTCTTTCCAAGTTTTTGCCTTGAAAAGTAGAGCTGTGTCATCGGCAAAAGTAACAACTTGTCCACCAATAGTTTGATTACAAAGCTCATTAATATATATTAAAAACAATATCGGACCAAGGACACTACCTTGCGGAACACCATATTTGAGAGGCGCGGGATCACTATGAATACTACCAAGTTTTGTTATTTGCTTTCGATCTGACAAGTAACTCTCAAACCATTTTAGTGTGATCGAGGTAACACCTATGTCGTTTAGCTTCTCCAAAAGTTTGTCGTGACTAACCGTGTCAAATGCTTTTGTTATGTCAAGGAATACTCCCAGACATTTGTTTCCTTTGTCTACTGCTTCCACGACAAATTGTGTAACCTCGGCTATAGCTTTGTTAGTTCCTTGTCCTTCCCGAAATCCATATTGGTTTGGTGATAAAATATTATGTATGTTTAGATACTCTGTTAATCTTTTTTTTGCCGCTTTTTCTGTTAATTTGGAAATACAGCTTAACAGGGAAATAGGTCTGTAATTGTTGACACTTTTTTTATCTCCGTTTTTGAAGATAGGTACGACTAAAGACGTTTTTAGGTTTCTTGGAAAGATACCCGTACGAAAGCTTTGATTTATTAGCCAGCTTATAGGTGCCGCTAATTGCTTGTGAGCAGATCTAAATAATTCCGAACTTAGTCCGTCAATCCCGGGAGCTGAGTTGGGCTTTAGAGTACATATAATTTTGTTAATTTCCTCGGCGGTAGTAGGACGTAGATAAACAGAAGCGGGGAAGTTGTTTGTCCGCGTTTGGATAGTTGGGGGGCCATTTGTCGTGATGTTAAAATTTTCAGATATCAATTTGCATCCTACGTTCGACATAAACTCATTTACATAGTTTGCCATAGCATACGGCTCTTGTTGAAGAGTCATTACACCTTTTTCAGTACACAGCTCGCTGATATCATACTTTGGTGAACATATGTCCGTCGCACTTTTAATAGAGCTCCATATTTTCTGTGATCCTTCAATTTCGGATTTGTAGAATTTTTCTTTTGTTGTTTTTATAATCCTAATACACCAGTTCCTATATTTGATAAATTTATTTTTTAAAGTTATGTCTGTAGGATCTCTTTTACATGCCGAGTGGAGTCTATTTCGTTCGTGAATGCTTTTTACAAGTCCAGGAGTGATCCACGGTTTTAATTTTAGTTTTTTGTGTGAGATTTTTAGAATTACCTTGTTAGAATTTTTCTCAACAAGTTTACTTAAGGTATTTGTAAACATAATAGAGGCTTGATTTACATCATCCATATTATAAAGTGGAGTCCAATCAAAATGTTCAAGAGCAGCAGCAATAGATTCATAATTTATTTTAGCTGTTTTTATAACGGTTGTTTTTTTGAAATTTGGTTTATAACCGAGCAGGTTAAAAAATAAAACATAGTGATCAGTTATTGTAGACTGGTAGATGGCTTCATTACTGTTCAGTTTCGATCTGATCATTATATGATCTATGCAAGTAGCTGTATCTTGGGATTCTCTAGTTGGTTTATTTATCAAACATTTTAAGCCATGCATTGCCATCAAATTCATGTAATCGGTGACTTGTCGAGAATTATTATTTAAAACATCTATATTTGTATCGCCTGTCATTATGAGGTGTTGTTTTGTTGCATTCATAGCTAAAATCCCTCCATAGTTTTACAAAGTAGTATCTTGGGGCCGCTGCTCTTCTTTTAATCTATATTAATGGCATTAATATTATCCAAAATAAGTGTAGCATTATTTTATGTGCAGATGATACTGCTATTATTTATGAACTCAATGTTATTCTTTGGCTGAGAAGGAATTAACTGACATAAAATCATAGCTCGATAATAGTTAGCTGTCTCCTAATATCTCTCAGTGTAAATATGTTTCACTTAGTATAATTTACTCAGGCAAACCTGACCCAGAATGCAAATACATAATTTTAATTGCGATTATATTAAAAGATAGATAAAATTTTGATGTTCTTCTATTGATCGCGCTAAAAGTATAAAATATCTCGGAGTCCAGACTGTCATCTAAGATAAGATACCTACATATATAAATAGCATAACCAATAAAACCAGAAAGTTAGCATATGTTTTCATGGGTCTTAGGTCAGTTTTAGATAGTAAATCAAAAAAAATAATTGTGTTTTGCCCTTGTTCACTCCTGGGGTGGATGTTCTCTGACCCTCATCGATAATCTTATTTTTAAAATTATGTATCGTTGGCCAATGAGATTCCCAACGGAGCTATACAAAGAAGCAACCATCCTAAATATTAAACAGCTTTGTATAAAAAGTATTATCACCCATTTCTATATAAAGTGCTAGCAAACAGGTGGCCAGTTCCTCGTATTACTACACCAGGTCAGCAACGGTTGAATAATTCCTTGTCCCTAAATCGAGAAACGCACTTACTCAGCGTAATTTATTCAAGAGCATTAGGTACAGATGAATCCAATTCGCCCTTGAATATTAAATCTCAAGTACAATTCCATAATAAACTTACATAAGTAAATTAATGCTAACATTGAACAAAAAAATATATAAAAATATAAAAATAAGTAAAACAAAGATTATATAAACATGAGATAGCAGGGAGTTGCCTTTTTAGCTGCCAAAAGGATATACAAAAGATGTCTATTTCTGTGGGTAAGGAATTAATAAGAGCTATAACCCTCCCCACTGGCCTGTCTACAAAAATATTTGTACGATGGTACGGCACATTAAACAATAGATGCGATCTCCTCGCTGTGTAATTTACCGGTACGTGCAATTCAAACTTACATAGTATCTCTGGCAAATAAATAGTTCCTTAAATTAACTAATGCGCTCCCTTGTGGACCGATTTCCACCACAATTCGCGATTTCCACCACTTTTCAACTCTTGCTATGACCAAAAGATGCATGCATGCCAAATTTCAACTCGATCGGATTAAGCGTTTGGGCGCTATCGGGGAGGAATACACACTCACATCTTCATCTCGAAAAAAAAACGCGTTCACAATACTTGCCCTCCACGTCAGTTAGTGGCCCGGGAAAGTAAAAATAAACACCATAAAAAGTAGATTGTTATGCTTTGACCCATATTCATAATTACCTACACTTTTTAATGACGTTAAGAGTGGGCGTCATCGCAATTTTAGGGCTATCGTTGATTGTAAGTAATATTGTGTTTGTAATTCGTGAGTAGTGCCTGTACATCGGACAACGTTCAAATGGCAGGGAGGAATAAAACTAGCTCCAGCTTTCAAGATCTGACTGAAAGAATATATTTTGTCTACCAGTTCCTCGGGTTGCGCTGTTTCACGATCACGAAGGAAAAAATCGACACGGAAACTTCAGTTGTGGATTTCCTAAAATGCAGCTTTTATTTGGCGATGTTGTATTTGCTAATGTTCGCCTCTTCGCTAATACAGGCAAATATTGAATATACCAGACATTTCTCTGAAACATTACACATTGCCGAAGTATCGCATATTTATGGAATATTTATTTGTTTTATAAGTTCATTTATAGTAATCGTTATCGTTTGGCGTCGTAAAGGTTATATAGTAAAATTACTGAATTCCTTGCAAGAAATAGATTTATTAATGCCTATACCGATGGGTACAACTTACGAAATGTTGAGAAGAAAGATAAAAAGAATAATCATCGTCAGATTTGCTTATATTTTAATAGTTGCATCTTTTTCCTTGTGCATGACGGGTTATAAAAATGTTTTATGTTATGTTTATGTATATTGGTTCGTTATTCTACAGGATTCAGCAATAATAACGCTTAGTTTCGAATTCTCATCTTTGGGATTGCGCAGCCATATAATAAATGTTTTATTAATATGTTTTAAAAATGATTTATATGTGCAAGGATCTTTGAACAAAATCGATTTTCTCGAGACGCATAATGATCTATTTCACCTAGTTATTTGGGAAACTGTGGTCGACTGCAAAGATAATTTACTAAAAAATATTTCTTTACAAGAAAGAATTGCAATTATTAGGAAATTAAAGAGAGCATATTATAAACTATTGATGGCAATTGACTTGACTGCATATATCAATGAAATTCCCGTAGGTACCTACTTGTATTCTATTGCATATAATATTATATTTGAATCCACATAACTTTATTTTTTTACAGATTTATTTTCTTTTCTTTGAGTTGTTAATCAGTACGATATTCAGCATTACCTTTATCTTTCACGGTGCTAAAATGACGGTAATATTTTCTATTTTTTATTCATTAAGTATATATAAGAAATATTTTTAATAGTAGTATGAATAGTAATACTCGTATATAAGAATGTAATGAATAGTAATATATAAGAAATATTTTAATAGTAGTATGAATTGTAATACTCGTATATAAGAATGTAATGAATAGTAATATTTTCTGTATAAGTAGTATGAATAGTAATACTCGTATATAAGAATGTAATGAATAGTAATATATAAGAATATTTTAATAGTAGTATGAATTGTAATACTCGTATATAAGAATGTAATGAATAGTAATATTATCTGTATAAGTAGTATGAATAGTAATACTCGTATATAAGAATGTAATGAATAGTAATATATAAGAATATTTTAATAGTAGTATGAATTGTAATACTCGTATATAAGAATGTAATGAATAGTAATATATAAAAAATATTTTTAATAGTAGTATGAATAGTAATACTCGTATATAAGAATGTAATGAATAGTAATATATAAGAAATATTTTAATAGTAGTATGAATTGTAATACTCGTATATAAGAATGTAATGAATAGTAATATATAAGAAATATTTTTAATAGTAGTATGAATAGTAATACTCGTATATAAGAATGTAATGAATAGTAATATATAAGAAATATTTTAATAATAGTATGAATTGTAATACACGTATAGAAGAATGTAATATATAAGAAATATTTTTAATAGTAGTATTAATAGTAATACTCGTAAATAAGAATGTAATAAGTAGTAATATATACCTATATAAAATATTTTTTTCAGTCATCGCCTCTGATAGTACCCTTCACAGTGTGGATATCGCGGTATATCGTATTATTTTCGATTCCTTCAGTAGGATGCGAAATGGTATGCTATAATATACAAAGAACTGCACTCATTCTTAGCAAATGTATGATGGTATCAAACGGTAAGTACCCAATAGTTCATTTTTTGTTGAAGTAAAATGAGGCCGTTTTAAGTTTTTGTTTATTTTATTTACAGATATTGCTATCCGTGAAACTTTATTGCAATTTTATCGTCTCGCTAAATCCAGAAAATTGAAAATTACCGCTTGTAACCTTTTCACCGTAAACATTGGGCTAATAGTGGGCTTTTTAACTTATCTAACGAATATCACACTTATGATTATTCAAACATTAAATAATTAATTTGATTGTGAAATAATAAAAAGTAAATTGTTGTAATATGTAATATGTAATCATTGTATTATATAATATAAAATCAATAATTTTAATATATTTAAGTGTCTATATAAGAATTATGTTGATTGCCAATGTATTTAATGGAATATAAATTATTTTTGTCTTGTAGGTACTTCCGTCTTTCGATTAACCCAAATTACAACTATCATTAACATGGATAACTAGTAATTTTGTCACTCGAAACGCACGCCAACACGGTTGAATCTAAAATGTATAAAAACATTTCTTTGACTGATGTTTTACGCAGACTTTATTCTGCGCAAAATGTAATAGGTCTGCGTTGCTTCACTGTTAAACATAAAGAATTTTCAAGCAGTAAGTGGAGTGACTTACTGAAAATGTTCACGTTTTGCTTAGTAACAGTAATTTGTAGTTGGGAATCGATATATGAGCAATCTGAAAAATCAGCTTATTTAACCACAAACAATTTTGGAAAATATATTTTCAATCTTTTCATTGTTGTTGTAGGTATCTTAGTAGTGTTGTTGGTAGTAGCTATTTATATTAAAAGACATAATAATATTTTTAAATTTATGAATGTTCTAAAAGAAATAGACAAGCTTATGCCTACTACATTAACCCCAATGTATTTCATGTATTACAAAAGGATTCCTATACTTACCTCAATTCGCTTCTTTCTTTTAATAATTATTATGATAACTACTCAAATATACGGTTTGTATACATTAAGTGAACAATCTGTGTTATACATATACGCTATTTTAGAAGACATATTCGTGATGTGTTTTAGCATTGAATGGTCTATATTAAGTATATATTCTCATTTTGTGAACGAATGTTTGATTGACTTGAGTCATAGGATAATTGTTGATTCACGATTTATTGATTTTTCTGATCTAACTGATAATATCATATTCACTAAAATATGGAAGTCTGACAAACTCTACAAACGAAATTTGATTTTGCATATCGATAATGAATGGAAAGTAATGAACAATTTAAAATCGATTTACTACAAATTGTTCGTAGCTGCTAGACTAACTAGTAAAATTAATGGGTTTCCCATTTTTGTTATAATGATGAAGTTGTTTATTAGTCTTTTGGCAGTAATCGCTATTTTGTTGCGCAGTGGATCATTCAATCTTAATGTAAACAACTAATTATTTCATATTATTATATATAAAAAGAAAACGAAGCCTATTATAAAAATTATTATTTTCATTTTCAAGGAATCAGAACTATTAATACCGCCTATAATATGGATCATCAGATATTTGTCCATTCTTACGATTCCAATTTTTACATGTACTATATTCTACAACAATATGAAACGCACCTCCATCATTTTGGGAAAAAAACTAATAATATGCGATTATAGTAAGTCTCATAATATTATTTTATCCCCATTTCCTGCGCGAGATTGCATAAAAGATTTCTTCAGGACTACAAAATCGCGACCACTGGAAATTACAATTTGCAATTTATTTGTATTAAAAGTGGGGTTTTTAGTGAGCGTTATTTCATCATTGACCATGTATACAATTATGATTGTACAAACGATGACTGGTTCTGAAAAAGTGAAGAGTAAAGAAAATTGTTGAATACATAATTCCTCGATTAATTAATTAGTAGAACCTAATTAATTGGCACATTTATGTTTGATTACTTTAATATAGTTTAGTTTATATTGTGAAGTAGTTATTTTTTACATATGAATAAGAAATAACACCAATACCTTATTTCTTAATTACGATTTTATTTTTTTATTTTAAATTAAATATATGTACCTACAGATATACAAATGTAAATCGTAATCTCCATGCGTACATATATACCTAATCATCAGTAATTTTTAAATCATAATAATTTCCACTGGACGCATCTAGCTATAAAAATAATATTAGGGATATTATTGGGGTGGGGGTACAGCCCCCGCCTCACCCCTCCTTGTACCATGATCATTAATGACGCTGTATTCACGAACGATTGCTTTGTGTTCTGCGTTGTCACCTTGCTCGTTACGTCGTTGCGTCCGGTAGGCACCACCGTACCAGTTACTAACACTTTTAGATAAGTGCCTGCCAAGTATATCTGCTGGTACTTTACCGAATATCTCTGCTGGTACTTTACGAGTATATCTGCTGGTGATTTGCCAAGTATCTCTGCTGGTACTTTGCCAAGTATCTCTGCTGATACTTCACCAAGTATCTCTGCTATCTCAGAGAACTACTTTACCTAGTATCTCTGCTGGAAGTATCAGCGTCGAGTATGTCTTCAATGCCGTAAGGAAAGTTGAAAAAAATATATGTATAAAATGATAAATAAGTGTGGACTTTCTGTTTTTCGATATTTTGGCAATATGCAAGTTATGTTGTCCTTCTGACTATTGTAATAAAACTTAAATTTGTCCTATTGTAATAAAACTTAAATTTATGTCATGGTTTTTTAATTTATTAATATGAGACTTCATATGGAAATCCTATCGGAGGAAAAATATACTTTTGAAATTATAATATGGCTTTCAATTAATGCGTCTGCCAGACGTCACCCTACGAATTATGTGAGTAAAATTTATCGTATCCACTGAAGGTTAATAGGCTTATTACTTACTAGGACTAATTATAAATGTTTTACCTATGTGTGATAAATAATTCCAAGGTTTGTACACGTTCAATTCTTGCAACTACAGTGTAGAAGTGATACCTCGCAGTTTCTTTTTTATAATTCTATTATACTCTAGGAAGTGAATACTCAGCAGAACTTTAAAATAAGGCTCAAATCAATGTAATTTGCTGTTTGGTTTTTGGAATCTAAAAATATACGGCGAGGTTTCATTTCAAACCAATTCAATATATTTTAAAAAAAATAAGCGTATCCATTTTTCTTTGTGTTATTATTTTGACATCTCGTTTCCATGTACAAATATTCCGTGACTAATAACAAAACAACTATTGAATAGATGGATAAACTGATGGTTCTACTGGAATGAGATTATTGCAAAATTCTAAGTACCCTTTCTCAATAATATGGCAATCAAAATGCGACAGTTGAAAAGATCTCTAGCCCAAATAAGTATATGTCAATAAATCAATTGTAACTAACTTTCGAGCTTTCGAATCCAAAGATATTTTTCGGTTTTCCTTCAGATGCAATCGACCTGTGCCAGATTAGGTAACCCACGTACGTAGAGGTCCTTAGGCCTTCGAAATGTCGGGGCCCCCTTTGCGCTTTTTAGTACCTCTTTGGGCTGTTAAACATTCCAGTGACGATATAGCGTAGAATAGACATGTACATAAAGAAAACACTATCGCACCGACAGAGTGGGGCATTAAACATTTCAGAAAACGCTTATGTCGCGTAGGTGAGACTCGTATAAACAAGAAACGATTGCACAGGCTGGCAGCGGCCAACTGTCGATAATTTATAACAATTATTTTATTAGTTGAATCAAAAAGTGTTTCAAACATTTTGTCATTAGAATTTCTATTCAATGATATTTTTCTGTTAGTGACAATTTAAAAAAAAAATAATGATCCCTTATCACGGGGCCCCTTCAAGGCGTGGGGCCCATAGGCCGGTGCCTACTACGCCTATTGTATAATCCGGCACCGCAATCGACTTATAAATTCTCTACTGAGTAGGGAAATGCGAAAAGAGATCATAATGAAGTTGAGTGAGTTCATAATCATAGACATAGTAAAACAAGAACAGTATAACATCTCGAGCCCGTTTTCAAATTAAGTACCAACGCTTCGCCGAACCACCAGGGTTGCCACAACACATACACAACTGACAAGTTGTGAGCCCATCAAAGCAGAAATGCAATTCTTTATAATTATTATATACGTTTATGTATTTTTGGTTTATAGGTCAAGAGACAGTTCCCAAAATTTTACAACAGAATATTTGATTTAGTGCTGACTTTGTGTGGCAGTATTCATCACTTGTAAAATGTGTTTGAAATATCCATATTTTTGTAAGTTGAAGCAGGTATGTACTTTAAAAAACACGCATCTACCTACCTACCTGCGCACCTACTGATCTACGCACCTTTTACCTACACACATACTTAACTACGCATCTACCTACCTACGTACTTACCTACCTATATACACAGTGGGTTTTATTATTAGTGACATCCTTATAGTAGGCGAATCAGTACGAGCAAGTAAGCCACTTTTGTTTTTTTTTATAAAACAAAAAACAAAAAAATGTAAATTTGAACACTGCGCCATCTAGTAGTAGGTAAATTGCGAGGGGAAAATTACTATCCCTGCAGGGCAAGGACAGTAAAGATGATCCTCACAGACCTTACAGCCAGAATATACTGATACTTACGCTAATATTAAGCAGAAACCTATGAACTGGTTGTGCGAGTGAGCCATTCTGACTCCCCAAGAACAACAAGGCTGCAGTCATCAGACACTTTACTAAAATCATTCAAGGGCAGAAGCGCAGAAGTGGAGTAGGTCTGTGGGGCAGAAGTGGAATAGGTCTGTGGAATACCGATTCCATTTTTTGTACCACCGGGTACAAATGAATGATGCGTCGCTATGACCATCAATAAGTCCCAAGAGTTAGTCAATGAAGGTGGCAGGAATCGACTAAAGGGAGAACTGCTTCTCACATGGGCAGATATATGTGGCCTGTTCCACCAGAGTGTACTCACCTAGCAGTCTGGTTATACTAACACCGAGGGGAGAGACACCAATATTTTCTACAAAGAGGTCCTTAAGTAAACAAATATATATTTTTTATTTTATTTATCAGGTTTGTACAACCTAACATATTATACACCGTAAAACCCTAAAGCTCTTTCGCTCAACGTTTTATTAAATGCCTAAATAAAACAACAATAAATTAATATAGTTTGACCTTGACATGTAACTGACAATAGAATTTAAATCTCATTTTACCTCAAATAACTCTTTAGATAAGCTATATATTTTAGGGTTTCGATCAAAAATATTAAACCCCTGGAATAATTCTCTTTATAGCTGACGAAGTTGTGGGTAGAAGCTTGTGTTACATATTTAAAAAATATTAGGGGGAAAAAAATCAGTTCAAAAATATTATGGAAAAAATTCTGAACTACACTCATACTTAGCTAATTCATGGTGACAAAGGTAAATACTAATAATTCATGTTTGATAGTTTTGTGTATATATTCTTTATAGAATTGATCAAATAGATGATAAAATTATATCTATGTAAATAATTATAAAAGCCACTTACATCGTGACGAAGAATTCCCTTGATCAGATTCGGGAATGCTTTAGGTGTAAACGAGAATGATGAATGTCTCTCACTTGCGGAAAGAGATGTAGGTTTAAGTTGGGCCCATTTTACAACTAGCTAAGCTCACCCTTCATCCAATTATCTCAAAAATTAAGCAACCATCCTTCTTTATACGTAAAATCACTCCTTTTCCTATTATTTCAAGAGAAATAACAAGACAATATGAGCTACTTGACAGATGGAAGAATTTAAAATGTTGAATTTCTTTTTTTTTATTTTCTAAAGGTGCGATATAAAGAAGCTGCGATCAATAATATTCAGCTGAAAAAATAAAACTAAAAGCGTGACATGCCCTCACATCAATAAAAGGAAGCCGTCAGCTCTTTCCGTACATAATTATGTTGAAAATGGGAGAAAAAGTATATTTTTAAAGAAAATGTGGTCCTTTGTATGCTTCAACTTCGACATTAAAAGGTCAATCTTGCAAATTATTTTTTTTGTGGTTAGCTACACCTTCATCGTCTTCGACCTCTACCAAAAAATTCCCTTAAATTTGCCTTGCCTTAAAACAGACTAGTCCTTTGGTTGCAACAATCTGGTGACTTTTGGCGGTAAAAAATGTTTTAAACTGACCATTTTGTTTTGCGTTGGATAAGTCGGTGCATAATCTACAATCAGTACGTTTCCGACTTATTTTTTTCCGTTTTAATTTCGGATAATCAGCGATTCGGATAGTCCTAGTTCGGATAATTGGAGTTCTAGTGTATAAGTTTTGTTTTTATGTAATTTTAAATTTTACTTCACATTCTAATTTTATTTTAAATGTGGCGGATGATTATCAGCTTTTGAGTTGTCTTGTAAATTTAGATAAAATGTTATTTTTGTCGAAATAAAACCTTTTTGCTAAACTCCTGCTTTTGTCATCAAGGACAAATAACTGATAAACCTGTTGAATTATATTTAATAAACAAATAATCAGCATTTAGGAAGGAGGATGTTGTTATACTTTATAGTAGTACATTTTTATTTTTTATTTAATCTTTTATTCTGTCAGCTGTTTTATCTCCATACCGATAAGGTGTCTACATATTTGTTTATTGTTACATGATTTCGTTTTGGAACTTATTTCGTATTTCGTTTTGGAATCTACTATTTAATATTAACTATTTTAGTTTTCTTCTTTTACAACTATTATTAGTAGATCGTATTAAATGTATTAGCAACCTTATTGCTCGGTTAGTAGGTACTATTGATTTTAATATACATATAAATAGCCCTTTCAGTGAAATTAATATTTGACTCGAGGGAGGTATTAATTATTTACTTATGCCTTATACTTTCATTAGATATACCATACAAACCCATGTAAATTATATACAAAAAGAAAAATATATATATTTCTTTCGTCTTTATTTTCAAAAATATTCACTTATTCAGATCAGTGAGCTGGTTCAGTTTTTATAACCTTGTATAAGAAAAGAAAGATTCGCTAAAACATACAAGAAGATTCCTACTGCTAGTTAATTTGCTATTCTCTATGCCAGCCGTTTCCAAACTTTTTCGGCTACGGAACATTTATTAAGTCGCGTACGATTGGCGGAATCTTTCGTTCGGAGGGTTTGGAGGAGAGGGGGGGAGCTGATGAGAGCTTCCTAACCCTAAAGCGACGCAGGCGAATCAAAACACCACTTATTGGAGAAATTTCCCCACAATCGGGGGCTTTTATATCGAAATTAGCTATCTTCATTTTATTTAATGATACAAAAGCCAAGTAAAGTCAAATCTTGTAAAGAATTCCCTACTAAAAACATACAGTAATTCAAAGACAGAAAACAAACATAATAATGGTTTTACTGGACCGGCACATTCTTCTAGCTAGAACATAACTAGAAAAAATAAACTTAAAGTACTACTTTTGTTGTTATAATTAATTTCATAGTGCATAGCAGCTAATAATATATATATATATATTTATATATATATATATATATATATATATATATATATATATATATATATATATATATATATATATATATATATATATATATATATATATATATATATATATATATATATATATATATATATATATATATATATATATATATATATATATATATATATATATATATATATATATATATATATATATATATATATATATATATATATATATATATATATATATATATATATATATATATATATATATATATATATATATATATATATATATATATATATATATATATATATATATATATATATATATATATATATATATATATATATATATACATATATATATATACATATATATATATATATATATATATATATATATATATATATATATATATATATATATATATATATATATATATATATATATATATATATATATATATATATATATATATATATATATATATATATATATATATATATATATATATATATATATATATATATATATATATATATATATATATATATATATATATATATATATATATATATATATATATTATATTACTTTTACTAATTTTATTTTAAATAAAAACATCATTCTATAAACGGATTTCTTTACAAACCTTATCAAATATAACAATATTATACTGTTTTCTACAATGTTTCTTTATACTTTTTTAATATTATACAATTTTATATAGGTTTACCCTATTTTGATAACATTATACAATCTTTATTATAAAGTCCTCTGCCCGAAATTAAGATTGAAGTTTCTTCTTTCATTTCATTGAGCATATGAAGGTTTTTTATTTTTATTTCGATTTAATGGCTCGCTGATAACAAACTCAGCCAATTGTATCATATTTTAAATGTTGGTAGCATTCGAAATTTGAATTATTTCGTAATGTCACCTTCATTTATGTCACGGCTTTGCCGAAGTGATCAATTTGTTTAATTTTTGATTTTTTCGCTTTAATTCGTCTCAATTGGAGGCATTTTGTGTTGCAAAAGGATTAGCTTTATTTTTGAGATAATATATGGATGAATAGTGATCGTTAGTCGTCTGTATATCTCATTCAAACATAAGCATTTCCCAATACAAGCTGAGATTTCCTTCGCTACTTTTTAAGTAACTTTTACTAATTTTATTTTAAATAAAAACATCACCTATAAACGGATTTCTTTACAAACCTTATCAAATATAACAATATTATACTGTTTTCTACAATATTTCTTTACAATTTTTTAATATTATACAATTTTATATAGGTTTACCCTATTTTGATAACATGTATTTATTTATTTATTTATTTATTTATTTATAACGTACAAGAACAAAAAAATACAAGGACATGCATACTGTTGTACATGAGGAATAATTAAGAACAAACATTATTATAGCGAAAAACCTAGCTCTATGCATATAAATATGCTAGCATATCCGAATGAGGCGGAATCGCACAACCAACTAGACCTAGAAGGTCTGTCTCTGGCTGTGCTGTGTTATACCAACTGTATTTTTGTAACTCCCGAACTGACGAAGGTGATCAATTTTAAATATTTCTAAATCTAACAAATGTGTTGTTTACACAAATTAAAGTAAAATTTAAAGTAGAAAAAATAAATATATATGTATGCAATTAAGGGCTAAAAATAAAGTAGGGTTACCGGGTAAACGGTGGGTCAGTTGGGTACAGTGGGTCACGCACATATTGACGAAAATAAGTACGATAGCGCAGACGCTTGTCCGCTCACAGACGCCTCCCTATAAGCAATCCCTGCTCCGCCAGTTCCCGCGCAGCTGCGCCCAGATGACGACGTGCTACGGCCGATTTTATCGTGACGCTCATAAAATATTTTGAAATGTGAGTTGATATTTTGTTTATAATTCCTAACTTATAATAGATATAGGTAAACTTGTATTACCATACTGTGACCTTGTTAGTACGCTGTAATATATCACATAGATGATTGACTAGCTTTGTTCTTAACAGGTTGGTTCTTGTTTGCATTTAACATAGGTCTATGGTCAAGGGTGGGTCTGATCCACTGTGTACTCAGTGGATCGCGATTCACTGTGGACTCGTTGTTGAGGCGATGCGCATGGTTCTGCTATGTTTTAATCATAACTAATATACCTACAGGAAATAGAAACAATTTACCTATTATAAAGCTAGGTATATCTTTGATGAAAATAAAATGATTTTTTTACAGAATGGGCAGAAATAAACCTAGTAGAAAAATTGGTATTCATACGGAAGATCAAATGAAAAAGGCATTAGATGCTATAAAGGCCGGAAAAAGCATCAGGCAAGCAGCGAAAGAGCATTTCATTGCTTTTTCTACTCTGCAAAGATATCATGGAAAAAAAATCCTGACCGCCTGACGCCAAATTATTCCGTCAGGAAAATATTTAAGGCTGAACATGAGGAGGCCTTACGTGATTATTACCAAAAGTGTGCCTTAATGTTTTATGGTCTTATCACTAAAGATTGCCGCAAAATAGCTTATGATATGGCAAAAATGAACAATATACCAGTTCCTGAGAGTTGGGAAGCGAACAAAATGGCTGGCATAGATTGGTTCCGAGGGTTTCGTGAGCGATTCCCTGAGATGTCATTACGTAAACCTGAAAACTGCAGCTTGGCGCGAGCAACAGCGTTCAATAGGGAAACTGTTAAAATATTTTTCGACAACCTTCAAAATGTGCTTAGCCGCAGTCCAGCCTTTGCAGATGGCACGCGCATTTATAATTTAGATGAAACTGCTACAAGTACTGTGCAGAAAAATCCACGAGTTTTAGCTCCGAAGGGAAAAAGGAATATATGCAAAGTGTCTAGCGGTGAAAAAGGTACACTTGTCACAACGTGTAATATCATAAGTGCAGGAGGTGTTCCCCTTCCACCCGTATTGGTCTTCCCACGCAAGAATATAAATCCTCGCATGAAAGTTGGGACACCACCTGGTTCTCTTATCCTCGCCACTCCTACTGGGTGGATGAATACTGAAACGTTTGTACAGGTGATGCAGCATTTTGTGCAGAGGTCAGGATCTACGAAAGATTCTCCAACAGTTCTCATCATGGACAATCATGAATCACATCTATCGATTGAAGCACTTAATTTGGCTAAAGAGTCAGGGGTGACTGTGCTTACTTTACACCCACACACATCGGCGAAACTTCAGCCGTTAGACGTCGGCATCTATGGACCGTTTAAATCTTACTATGCATCAGCGATGGAGTCATGGATGATGCGAAATCCTGGATGTCCAGTGACCATTTACGATATTGGAACACTAGTTGGTCAAGCTTTTGAAAAGAGTATGACTCCACTTAACATAAAGCAGTCATTCAGGAAAACCGGAATATACCCGTTCGACAGAGATATATTCTCGGAGGAAGACTTCATGCCGAGCAGCGTCACTGACAGGCCTGCTGCTGAGAAACCAACAGGTATGCAGCCTACCTAACACTTATTTAAATATTTTTTTTAGTTATTTTAAGGTGTCGAACCCACATGCCAACAGTATTTTTTCCTTTCAGATTTTGAAGATACTCCAAATCCCTCTGTGATAGACGCAATTGAACAGTCGATTGTTGAATCTTCTGTTCAAATCACAAGTGATGCGTCTGTGTCTGTTACGCTATCTTCAATAGTTTGTGCTACAACTCCACCTTCCCTGTCTCATATGTGTTTGGCAGCAATAATCCACCCTGCTGATGCAATCCCAAGACAACGATCACAAGAGAACCATTCTCTTCAGTCACAATCTTCATCACCACTACCATTAGTGGCTAGACAAGACCCTGATGAAACCTCTCCCAGGTCATCACATGCCAAAGTTGCCTTATCTGTCCGGCTAGTTACACCAGATGAATTCCGAAAACCTTTAAAGGCATCTGCAAGAAACAAAAAAAGAAAGCCGAGGCGATTAGGCAAATCTCTTATTGCAACTGACACACCGGAAAAGAACGAAATTGAAAATAATAAAAAGGCAATTAAAAGGAAGAAAGTTGTGCAACCCACTGTCAAGAAAGCTATTAGAAAAGTTCTTCAAAGCGACTCGGAAGAGGATTGTGAAATTGTCTTAGATGATGACTCACCAGATGAAGGGAGCTGGTTCAGTGATGAAGATAAAGAGAATATTATTACGCAAGAGACGCTGATGAAGCCGTTGCCAAGAATGCCAAGAGAGGGAGAGTATGTTTTAGTAGAATTTGCGCTCAAAAGACAATTGTTGTACTATGTTGCTAAGATACTAGAAGAACGAAATCATACATTCGAGCTCTATGTGAGTTATTTGAGACACAAGGAAGGAAGTTTTTCCATGCCAAATACTCCAGACTTGGCTTATGTCAAGGATGATAATATTAAGCTTTTATTACCAACTCCTGCGTCAAATGGTAGTACTGTTCGTCAGCAATCATATCTTACTTTTGGCATTGACCTGAGTGGTATAAATATCCGTTAAATTCAAGACATACCTAACTTGATTTCCATTTAAAGTTATTAGTATTGTCGGTTTCGGTTTTCGTTTTAAGTTTTAAGATAATCGTAGTTCTTAGGTCCGTGTGGTTTTTTAAAAAAAATAAAAATGTAATTTCTAGATTAAATTGTCTTTAATTATTTACGTATAAAAACTCCTAGACCCATTGTTAACCAGGGGGTGACCCATTGTTCACCACTCATTGTGCACAGTGGGTCATTTCTGCTCTCTTAAAAAAACCCTATTTCCTCTGCTCTACATTATCGGGGGTCAATGATTTAGTAATTTTCTGAGAGCTGATAAAATATAAAATACATCAAACTAAATTTTAAGCCGATCTGACTGATAGGTTTTGAGATATGAGCTGTTAAAAAAAAGTGACTCACTGTTTACCCGGTGACCCTAAACTTTACATTATATACAATAAATTTAAGTGGAAAATAAGTAATAATATATACAAATATATGAATAAACACTACATTCTAGTATATATGTTTAAGAAAATGATATGTAATATTGCACAATTTTACAAATACATATTTTTTTAAATATTCACCCTACAGTATTAATAAGGTCTTTAGTTTTTGAACGCCCAATATCTAGAAGCCAGTTTTTTACTTTACCTTTAAAAGTTACATAATTTTTCACGTTTTTCGTGGTTTCACATAGTGAGTTATAAACTTTCGGGGCGATAAAAAACATTGTCTTCGGGCAAATGTGCTTTTAACCTTTGGAATTGTGAAAAATTCCTTACCAGCATTTCTCGTTAGGTACAATTGTTGACTTCTTGCTCTGTACTCTTTAGTTTTGTGAAAGCTTACAAGGCACTGCTTAATAAATAGCTGGCAGATATCCAAAACCTTAAACTCCGCAAAGAGCTGGTTTGAACTGTACCGAGGAGGCTTTTTGTTTATGACTCTTATTAGTAACTTTTGTGCTTTTAATAGTCGGTCCATTGTTGTTTTTGTACATGAGCCCCACGCTATAATTCCATGCACCCATATACTTTGACCAAGAGCCATATACACCATTCGCAGTGTTTCTTTACTCAGTACATTCCTAAGTTCGCGGAACACGTACAGTAATTTCCTCGTTCGCGTCGTAAGCGATTTTATTTGGAATTCCCAATTTAGTTTGGAATCTATTTCTATGCCTAAATATCTAATTTTTTTCAATGTTTATATGCTCACATTTGCAATTATTCTGGGTTGAAGATACACTGCAGTTAAATTGGTGAATTTTTAAGGGTAATACGTTGGAGGTTAGGTTGGGTCTGAGTGAAAATGCTAGGTACTTCGTCTTCGAGATATTGAGTGTCAATATATGTCGATCAAGCCATGTTTTAATACTATTCAGGGAGCATTGCGCGTCTGTAAACGCTTCATCCCAAGTATCTGCCTCAATTATGACAGCGGTGTCATCTGCAAATGAGATTATGGCTCCTTTACCTTCAAGTGTCATATCACATAAATCGTTGACATACATCAGAAAGAGTAAAGGACCCAATACGCTGCCCTGCGGCACCCCATATAAAACATTATGTTTATTACTTTCCTGATCCCCTATCGCAGTGATCTGTGACCTGTTTGTAAGAAAACTTTCGAGCCACTCATTAGCTTTACCAGAAATACCAAAAAGGTGAAGCTTTCTTATTAGGATTGTGTGAGAGACTGTATCAAAGGCTTTAGACAGGTCGAGGAAAATACCAAGTACTTTTTTCTTTTCGTCAAGTTTTTTGGCAATAAGTTCTGTAACCGAACTTATGGCCTCGTTTGCTCCCCGACCTTGTCTAAAGCCATATTGATTGTTTGATAGTAAGTTCGCAGATTCCAGGTGGTGCATAAGCCTAGATTTGGCCACTTTCTCGATCACTTTTGATAATATCTTATATTATACAATCTTTATTATAAACTCCTCTGCCAGAAATTAATATTGAAGTTTCTTCTTTCATTTCATTGAGCATATGGAGGTTTTTTTATTTTTATTTTTATTTCGATTTAATGGCTCGTTGATAACAAACTCAGCCAATTGTATCATATTTTAAATGTTGGTAGCATTCGAAATTTGAATTATTTCGTAATGTCACTTTCATTTGGAAAACGGCTTTGCCGAAGTGATCAATAGTTTATTTTTTTATTTTTCCGCTTAATTCGTCCCAATTGAAGGCATTTTGTGTTGCATAAGGATAAGCCATATTTATGAGATATATGGATGAATAGTGATCGTTAGTCGACTGCAAAAGGACCTTTAAACTTACATTGCACCGTCCAAAGTCGTGCACATCCGTAAGTATATCTCATTCAAACATAAGCATTTCCCAATACAAGCTGGGATTTTCTTCGCTACTTTTTAAGTAGCTTTTACTAATTTTATTTTAAATAAAAACATCATCCTATAAACGGATTTCTTTACAAACCTTATCAAATATATATATATATATATATATATATATATATATATATATATATATATATATATATATATATATATATATATATATATATATATATATATATATATATATATATATATATATATATATATATATATATATATATATATATATATATATATATATATATATATATATATATATATATATATATATATATATATATATATATATATATATATATATATATATATATATATATATATATATATATATATATATATATATATATATATATATATATATATATATATATATATATATATATATATATATATATATATATATATATATATATATATATATATATATATATATATATATATATATATATATATATATATATATATATATATATATATATATATATATATATATATATATATATATATATATATATATAAATATCGTAATTTTCAAATATTAGTAATTGAGTTTTCAACGCCAACTCTGATGACATTGGCGAATCCATGAGAGAGGCGACTCCTCACCGAAAAATGAGTATTTTTCAAAATTAACAAGTACGGCATTGAGCAATCTAATATTCTATATTACTCATGATACTGTATTCCTCAAGACATTATTCAAGATATTACTCAGGAAAATAAAATCATAAAATAAAACTTTTATTATATGATACTTCAAACCTTTATCTCTCGTTTTTAAATATTTATGATTTTTTTACGAGTATTGTATTAAATTTCAATTTAATTGAAAGTGTCTTTTTGTAGCATACGTTTTGTTGCATGTTTATAAATCCTACACCCGAAAAAGTTTTTTTTATATAATAAACTCAACGGAAATAATACTAAATAAAATAAAAATTAATAAAGCGCAAAAACTAGACTTATTTTTCATTTATTAATTCCAAAAAAGAAAAAGAGGAATTTGCCGATTGAAGTTTGTAGCACCGGACATATCAGGTTTAGTCTGTAACACATAACAGAGTGTTACAAAAATCACGCTATAAATTCATTATTCCATTTTTATAATGTCAAACAACCGCGATAATCTTCGAATTCATATTTGTTAATTCTATTCATCATGTCACGCAAAATATTGTCAAGATCTACGAAACGCACCACACAAATCGATAAACTCTTAAAAGTTGTGTTGAAATATTCCAGGACAAGAAAGCCAAAAGAAGTCCTGCACAAAATGAATGAAAGATACAAACTTGTAGTGTTCGTGCAAACTATGACTATTTAACACATTAAAATCCTGACGAGTGCAACAAACATGAATATATAAATTGTAGCCATTCTAAGGGTTGAACACTTGCAATTCTACTATAGTGTAGGAAGTGAGTACACCGCAAAACTTTAAAATAAGGCTCAAATCAATGGTGAAGAGGTTGCACGCTGTTATTTTCGGCTGTCTAGTTTCAGCGACGAAGAAGAAATCGGACATTTGCTGTTTGGTTTTCGAATCTGAAAATATTTATAATACGAGATTTAATTTAAATCATTATTAAAAATAATAAATAGTGTATTTTATGAAATAATGTTAGTGTATACCCATTTTTGCGTGTGTTAAAATCTTGTTAATGACATCGCGGTTCGATTCCATTTTCATATACAGATATTCCGTTACTAATGATAATACAATTATCGAGCAGGTAAACTGATGGATCCACACCAATAGAAGCATTATAAAGTCCGACTTAATATTTTTGACCAAAACGGCAATCAAGGAAACGAAACCGAAAAATGCTGATGCAACAGTTGATAGAATTTCTAGCCCAAAAGTGTCGCTCAATAAATCAATTGAATCCAACAGTCTATCATAAATCCTCATCAACTGTGGAACGTCGTGTTTATATTTGTTTTGCTCCAGAGTCATATAATTGTCTAATGCGTTTTCGTCTATCGTTATGAGTTTCGCTAAAAACTCCATTGAGCTTTCGATGCCGAAGACGTTTTTCGGTATCCCTTCAGATCCGACGTGCTTGGCTCGGCTCACGATTTCTCTGCTGAGTAGAGAGATGCGAAAAGCGATCATCATGACTTTGAGTTCGTAATCGTAGATAACGTAGCTAGAAGCTATAATAAGCATGTATTTAAAATAGTCGCTATCCGTGTGCTTCGCCACCAGAATTTGGTCGACTACCACAAAGCAAATGTCGTATAAGCCCACCAAAAGCAGAAGGACGATTCGCTTCTTTCGCAAAATGCTGTAGCATTCGATTTTATTGAACGATAAGTATAAATCGATTTCTGCCAAATTTTCGATAAGTTTCTTACATTTGTCCCCATCATAAATAACGTTGAGTAAAGTAGTCGGAAATATCGTAAAAAGCAGCGACAGCAGAAAACATTTATCGATAATCAAAATCGATAAATCGACATTGTTATCGACAGGCAGACCAAGCAGCTTCATTATCAACCTATCGAAGACGATGTAGATCACCAACAATGAATATCCAAGGGTTAAGAATATTTTAAGAAGCAAAGGCATTTTCTTTATTTCGCCATCTGCTATATATACTTGCGGTACTCCCAGTAAGGAAAGGCAGAAGTTAAACGGCGAGAAAACATCGATGAATTTGCTCAGGATATATTCTTCCGTTTCTTCCGCATCTTTAACCGGAATATTTTCAAAAGGATTTCGAGGCAAAACTCCTACTTTAACCATGGTGGACGTCTTCGCCGCGAGGCGGCCTTAATTGAAGTAACAAAGTGGATACAAATTAATTTCTTAATGTCAATAATAAAACCACTTAGTTTCAAATTGATTGATCTAATTTACTTTATTGGCCAATAGTAATATTAATATGACTAGAATGTACGTAGCGTCTATTTATAATTCGCATTATCGTTTTTTTTTTTGTTGATTCACTCAAATTTATTGAGGAAAGGCGAAATCGAGGCCAAGTCTTCGCAGTCCGGAATTATTTTTCCTTTAAATTTTAGACATGCATCGGCGCAGAGTTGTCCTTCAAACCATTGACCCCAGCATTTTCTTGCATTGTGCGCAATTTCTTATGCAGACTCCCAAATAATCATATCCACCTGAAACAATAAATTAATATTTTTATATATATATAAAAAAATGGTGATTTTGATATATAATATTATATATAATATTTTATCACCTATAGCTGGATTCGCTTCTGCGAACGTCATTGATGATACTACAACCACCAGAGATAACATTAATAGCGAAGTTGCAAATTTAGGAAACATGTCTGGAAAGAAAATAAAAACAAAATTTATTTATTTATTTATTTTATACCTAATGCTTGAAAAAAAATAGTTACATTGTCACTGAAGTAAAGAAATTAAACATTGTAAAGTACCGCTTTAGATCGACACAGCTCAAATATTTAGATAGCTTCTCTTTTTTTTTAAATCGGGGCGAGCGACTTCACGACTCCTAAGGGCTCGCATATTGCCGCCATATGGCCGCTACTCCGCCTACTAGACATTCAAATGGTCGAGAAATTTGCTAACCTCCACCCGCACGTAACGCTAACCAAAGGCGTTCGCCGAGACGTATCCCTATGCTCAGTTCCCTCGCACCCTATCCTCACATCGCCCTGCCGCTCGAGAGAGCGCTTACTGTTTTAACTAGGTGAACTGTAGCTCAAGTAACAAATGGCGCTTTTCACGTCTAACTTAGGTATGTATCTACTACTGTAGGCTTCTTAGGTTTGTACGATTATGGTGAGAGAAAAAAACATAAAATAATAGTTTTATATTATTAATATTTTCGAAAAGAAAAAAAGAAGATAGAAAAGGAAGGAAAAATAAAAACAAAAAATAAAAGGTAACTATCCACCGTTTAATATTTGAAACAATCAAATTATTTTTATAGAGTTAAATTATAAAATTAATTCATATATATATATATATATATATATATATATATATATATATATATATATATATATATATATATATATATATATATATATATATATATATATATATATATATATATATATATATATATATATATATATATATATATATATATATATATATATATATATATATATATATATATATATATATATATATATATATATATATATATATATATATATATATATATATATATATATATATATATGTATATATATATATATATATATATATATATATATATATATATATATATATATATATATATATATATATATATATATATATATATATATATATATATATATATATATATATATATATATATATATATATATATATATATATATATATATATATATATATATATATATGTAAATATCATATAGCCTTAAGTATAAACTTCTCGATCAGAAATTACGATTTATATCTTATTTCATGGCAACGAGCAAATGAAGTATTTTATTTTTATTTTCATTTAATGGCTGGCTGATAGCGAGCCCAGCAATGGTATATCGTCCTTTTAAAGAGTGGATATATTCGAATTTCAAATCGAATTTTCGGTATGTCATTCCGCATTTAAGAGACGATTCATTGTGATTTTTTTCATTGTTTTTGCTTTAATTTGTCTTTAACAAAGACATTTTATTTTGGTTTGCAAAAGGATACGCTTTGTTTTTAAGATGTGGATGAAGGGCGATCGTTCGCTAGCGATAAAGGGATCCCATTAAACCTACATTGCACTGTCGAAAGTGGTGCTCATCCAGGCATACATCTCATTTAAAATAACCATTTCCCAATCCAGTCCGGGAAAACCTTCCAGCTATGTAGGTGGCTTTTATTATTTTTATTTTTTCATCAAAGTGTCATCCTTTAAACGAATTCTTTAAAAAAAGAAATTTTACAAAAAACCAATCAAATATTACTTAATATATATATATATATATATATATATATATATATATATATATATATATATATATATATATATATATATATATATATATATATATATATATATATATATATATATATATATATATATATATATATATATATATATATATATATATGTTAATAAAATTCATACATACACATACATATTATATAGATACAAAATACACATACAGAGATACTAAAAATGTTACAAAACAACGTTTAGATAATTCAAGACAAAGGTTAGCTTTAGTTTAGACTACATCGGTGGAGTCTTATAACCAGTGACTTCTTCTAATCAACACCTATAGGTACGGTGTGGAGATCAAGACATGCGACATTCCGCATTTGAATAGTAGCGTCGCAATGAAGTAATGCAGCAAAGATAAGCGAAAATCTAGTCTCGCGTTCGTTTTGCACACAATACGAATAGACTTTGCAGTCGCTGTTCTAAATGTTAGACAAAATTTTAACAAAAAAAAACCGATTCCAAAATTGTTTATAAGTGCTGCAGCCGTGTCTGGTGCTATGGTAATACTTAGAACAGACTATCATACTTGAATGCGTATACAAAATTTTGTGTCTGTGCTGTTGACCGTTGAGGAGTTCCCTCGTTGAAGCTAACCCTGGGGGCCGCAGTCCTGTCTCGGTAAAACTTAGAACGGGCTGTCGTAATTGAATGCATTATACAATGTTTCGTGTCTGTGCTGTTGACTGTTGAGGAGTCCCTTCGTCGGGAGCCAACCCAGGGTGGTAGAATCAGGTCATGCTTAGCATAAAAAAATGCATTTTCATCGGTATTGAACCAACATGTACTTCATATGATAATATTTGAGGAATTCCCTCAATTCCTCATGGATCCCATTATCAGAACAGGATTTTGATAAAAATGGGACCAATCTGTAAGTATATCCTTTCAAAAAAAAAGAATTCTCCAAATCGGTTCATCAATGGCAGAGTTCTGAGGTAAAAGATATTTTTAAAAAAGGTGCAACCGAATTTATAACCTCCTCCTTTTTTTGAAGTCGGAATAAATAAAGTTTTAATAATAGGTGTAAAAGGCAAGGGAGGGGGCAAGATTTTTTTTGTCACAGTGACGCCGACATCAGCGTTGTAAAAAGGGAAGCGTTCAATATAATATGGGAGGCAGTATTTTTCTTATTCAGAGCCACTAAAGAAGTATCTACATAGTTGATGAAATTTCAGGTCAATTTTTTTTAAATTAGACTGATTAGTTTTTTTAGTACGTATCTTCGATTTAAAATAAAGCGGTAAAGCAGGTGGATGGGATCAGAATTTTGATATCTTGCACCGTTTCTACGAGTACTTGCAAATACGCCGGTACGTATTTGTCGCTAACTATTACGCATCTGTCTAATCTGCCGCGCAATATAATGGACTTCATTTTTGTGACGTGTATGGAGCAATGCTGACGCCACGCATTCTATTGTTAACCAGTCTGACCGTCTGTTTCGAGTTCCGTGTTTTATCCACTGTCTGAATGTTCAGCTTTTCCAAAACACTTTGGTGGTACTAATTAAAATTACACCTTTCCTAGTATGCCAGCGTCAGGTGTCCCAAAATCTGGCCTGCATTCTATGACGAAAATAAAGTCTGATCTGAAAGTATTATGTTTTACAAAACTCTTGCACTTTTTTGTCGCTGCGTTTTGACTATTTGGCTGCAAAGGTGTTTTGTTTGTCTGCAGCAGAATGTTTTAGAAGCACATGATTCTTGTATTTTTTTAAAGCTTTGATGCATTTTTTCGCGTCTACCTAACGATAGGGCTTCATACGATAGAAGATACAGATTCAAACTCCCGATTTTTCAAAAATTGTCAGCCATATAATAAATGGCGTATATAATAGCCATATAATATAAAGCCTATGGGGGGTGGTCGTGTTTCACGTCCGTAGGTGGTACCCTTCAGAATCCCTACACGTGCCCCCTGGGTGGTGCCAATCGAAAGACAACGCCGATTACGGGCAGCGGTTAATTAACCCGACCAGGTTGCCACAAGCCTAGGAAATGGAAATATTTTCCTGAAAGTATGGAGCTCGCCAAGACGTGTGGCCGACGTGGTATCGGGCTAAATACCTCCAAGCATGATGAACAGTTACATTAAGGAGACAGCTGGACCAGTCTGGAGTCTGGATGAGGGAAACGGACAACCGATCCGGATGGAGAGTGATTGGAGTGGCATATGCCCAACGGTGGGCGAATGCGCGCTGATGATGAAGAAGAATAAGAATAAAGCTTAGGCGAAGAAATTGTAAACTTGACAACAAAAAGCATGAAGCTCTTGAATTGCAAATATTATAGACTTATAATATAACATTCATTAGAGTCGCGTTTCCCAAGCGTGGAAATAGTCTGTCACTTTTACGTACTGATCTTAAATGATTACTAACTGCCGTGAAAAAAAAATCTTCTACAATGGCCTATAAAAATAAGATAATGAACACGATGGGACAAGATCGTCTAAAAAACCTCACCCTAATTATTTTTTTTAATGTAATGTAATTTGTATTTCACAACAATAAACAGTAAAATGGACAATGAATATGTGCAATTAAAATGTTATAAATAAAATTCCAGTATCGAAAAACTGATAGCATGATATGCCTAAAACTGTTGCCAGTGATCTTATTTTAATGACACCTAACCAGGCTATCACCTGTTCTAAGGCGGTTATGTAATTAAAATAGTGTACAAATAGATAGTATTTAAATTACCACAATTGCTAAAAAATAGAGTAAGATACGTATTCGTTATAATAAAAACCATACGTAATCATCATACGAAATAATCATTCACTCTTAAAACGCGTCAACATATCTCCCTAATTATACTTGCATATAAATTAATTCAATGAACTATTTATTTACCAGAGATACAATGTAAATTTAAATTGTACGTATTACCAACCGGTTAAATACATAGCGAGGAACCATCGTACAAATATGTCTGCAGTGGAGGGTTATACCTCTCTTAATTCCTTGCCCACTGCGATAGACATCTTTTGTACATACCTTTAGCAGCTAAAGAGGCAACTCCCTGCTATCTCATATCTATCACAAACTTTGTTTTATTTATTTATGTTTTTTATGTCAGCATTAGTTATTTAAGTCTATTATTAAGTCCATAATAACAGACACTATAGATTTAATGTTCAAGGGCAAATTGGATTGGCCTGTAATGGTCCTGAATAATATTTGAAATAAATAAATAAAGTAATATTCATACGAATAAACGTAATAATAACGTACTAAACGTACGATAATCATACGTACGAGAAAAACCCATACGATAATCATACGTAATAATAAATAAACGTTGAATGCGATTTACTTACAGAAATAAAATTACTTACAGAAACTAAATTTGCTCACATTAAATGGAGAAAGTTTGTATAAAATGAGGTTTTAATTTGTATCGTAAATCAGACCAAGGGCTTTTGGTATAAATTGCTCCGACACTGCTTAACGCGACACTGTATTTCACAATAATAAACAGTAAAATGGACAATAAGTGCAATTAAAATGTCATAGATAAAAATCCAGTAACAAAAAAAACTGTTAACATGAAATGCCAACAACTGTTACCAGTTCTTTCCCGATTCTATTTAAATGACACCTAACCGAGCTATAAACTATTGTGAAGGGCAACCATTTAATAAAAATAATATACAACTAGATAATATTTAAATTGTCACGATCGCTAAAAAAATGAGTAAGCTATGTAATAAATAATAATAAAAATCATTTATAATAATCATACGAACATACGTAGTAATAACGTAGTAAACGTACGATAATCATACGTAAGATAAAATAAACGTACGATAATCATACACAATAATAAATAGACATTGAATGTGATTTACTTACAGAAATAGTGTTATCCCTAAATTTGCTCACATTAAATGGAGTAGGTTTGTATGAAATGGGGTCCTAATTTGTATCCTAAATCGAACCGCGTTTGGTATAATTTGCTACAAGCCCCACGCTGGCTTAACCCGACACTGCGTGAATACCTGTACAACACAACGGGGTTGCTGATGCCAACAGTGCAGTCGCGCCACGTGATCTCCAGACCGTATCTTAAGTCTTATGTCATTTTACACCACATTGTGAACAGATAAATTACAGAAATATATTTTTGAAAGATAAACAAAACGATACAAACAGACAACCGATCGGCAGCTCTGCACGCGCGCGTAATAATCAAACATTTGCGCTCATTCGCTTTATAGAATTGCGACAATTTCCCGTTATCAAAATTTAAATTAAACATTTCCCGATGGCGTTAAATAAGTCATGACTTTCGTTTTCCTGCATTGTATTTTTCCGCGAGAAAAAATGCGCGATATTTTGGCGGTCGTTCGGGTGAACGTCCGGGCGAACCTGACTACAACTTTCGATTTCACGCACAACCTTGCAAGAGTTCATCTCTCTTCTTTTGCTGCAGATATCTGGTCTGCTGTGACGACCGGTTCTCACGATTCTTGATAGGGCTCTCCAATATCAACTTAAAACAGGAAATGGCCTTGGATAATCCTGGCTTCACCGGCCCGGATGAATCGAAATAGTCAGTGGTGTTTCTATAATAGGTATTCGATATGCTCACCTATTTCACTTCACGTTTAGAATTCTTATTTACTGTTTTATTAATCATAGCCTGATACATTGCAGTTGTGTCAGCCTTGGATCTAGGGGGGGGAGGGGGAGGGGGAAGGGGGGAGGGGGGTAAACCAGGGTTTTAAACAATCACGTTTCACTAAAGCGCCTAGTATCCACATGGCGCGTCGTACTATCGATTGTTTATTAGATTTTACAATACGTCCTAAGTTGATTTATGAACACGTCCGCAGTGTCTGTGATTCGCCAGGGGAATGAATTCCCGTCGCGCCTATAAATGATCCTCCTCGGCAGACAGAAGGGGACGGGGCTACACGAGCGGAGCTGAATAAACCCGAACGCACAGTATACCAGACAGTAGCTACTGTTAGAACAACATTGAAATCGAAGCGAGCTACGTCACGAGTCGTAAGGGCTCACATATGGCCGCCAGATGTCCGCTACTCGGCCTACGCGGATATTCAAACGTTCAAAAAAAGTCGCTAACCTTCACAACGCTAATTAAAGTCGTTCGTCGAGGCGTACCCCTATGCTCGCTTCCCTCGCACCCTATCCCCGCAATGCCCTGTCGCTCGAGAGTGCGTCTACTGTTCTCTCGGTATACTGTGCCGAACGGTCAAACGTAAATTGACGGTCCGTAAATATGTGACTGATTAAGTGTGCGAGTAATTTGCGTTGGTTTTCTTGTTAACAACTACTCTTTCAAACTTGTCACATAATTATTAGTTGATATGGTAATCAATTCTTTCGCAGAAAGAAAAGGATTGAAGGTGTGGACAGTCTGCCGTGTGCGTTTTCTAAACTGGTTGTATGTATACTGTATTAATGCCATTTAAAAAAATATATTAGCAAAGAGGTAACAAGTAAATATATTAAAAATATTTTTTTAAAAAACATTGAAAAAAAAATCATTTATAACCATTTTATAACTAACAGCTGTATAGTAGTCAAATAAATAACCTTTATAGAACAAACAAAACAAAAGCTACTACATTACCCTTACTCCAGCAAAGGCTGTATATTGGTTACAAGACCCACCCTTACACAACTTATAGTCACATTGAAGTGCAGTAATTGCTTTACAAAGAGTTAAAGCTGTATAGTTGCCGTCGGAATTTTATGTTTGCGACGGCAAATACTCATGCAGCTTCCTTTTGTTTCCATTCTATATCATTTTAACTAGAGGTTGTAATAGAGTATCAATTGGAGGCACTTTTACAGCCGCTGACTATATAAGGGTAGCTTATACCAAAGGTAGCCGTTATGACAATGCGCCTAATCCGGTGGTATAGACGTTATATAAACGTTTATATGACTTCTATATGACCAGTTCTTGTGACTAAAAGCTGTAGCGATAACGTTGACGTGACCGTATAGCCAATTTGTGATACTTGGGAGTACAGTGGTGTATTCTGAGTTGTGCCCGCTCTACGCATTAATGCTTGGCCGTATCACTAAGGTGAAAGCAAGTCTGCAACACTGTGATACTTTTGGAAGATTTTGTCAAAGCTATACATCTATCGCCTTGACAAAATCTTCCATAGCAATTTCAATATTGACCATTCTATAATACTTGGTTCCTCGATTCTTATAAAATGCAAATGACTTCAGTAAGTTGGTAGGGATCTACATATATATTATAAATGTCTGTTTATTATAATACCGCCGCAAATTTCATATATTTTTCTCACAAGACACAGAGTCAAAGATTATCTATAGATCATGTATCACTTTGAAAAAACACAGATTTTTTAGCTTACTAAAAAAAGGTTTGTGTATCGTTTTCTAGAAATTTCTTTTCACTGCTGTCTCCGCCTCTGAGAGAAGTATGTGAAACCATTAGAAACTCATTTTTGAAACTGCCCTCTCATTTTTTAAACTCATTTTTGAAACACATGATTAACTGCCCTACCTAAACGAACGTACTTGATACGGCCGTAACTTTTTCAGATTATAACGAAGCTGGTGACTATCATGGGCTTATACCATTAGAAATGAGAAGAGTTAGTTCAGATGTAATATTCCTATACAAGATATTAAATGGCTTTATCGACTGTTCTGAATTGCTTCAGCTTATAAAATTCCATGTACCCCCACGGCCTTCCCACTAATTCAACTTATTTCATCTACCTCAAGTAAGCACAAACTACGCCCAAAATAATTACATTTATCGGGTATCTCATTTCTGCAATACCAAGCTAAGCGAAATTGACCTGTTTAATACAACTGCGACTGCGCTCAAGACTCTTATTCCGGGTCTTCTGAAAGGCAATATTCAAGGACGAGTGAAATAATTATATTATATTTTTTCTTTTCTTCTTTCTTTTCTTTCTTCAATATTAAAATAAACCATAAAATTTCCCTAATAATAAAATAATGAAATAGAATATTATTAAAACTATAACTTTAATTCCCCTCCACTTCCTCCTATCCCATTCCTAGGCGACTGTATATTTTTACGATATTTTTAAGTGGAAACTTTTAACTGGCATTGTAGTCTATAAATAAAATTCAGATATTTCTCCTGTAATAGCTGTAAGTTTCCTTAATAATTATAAAATAAAATAAAAAATATATTACAGCCCGAACGCAACAAGCCGTATCAGGTATGTTTGAGTACAAAAAAAAACCCGAAGCCCACAAAGCGTAGGTACGTGATATGTCAAATGGTTCCTACGATTCTAAATACAGAAAAGAGTAATAAATTGGTCTATTGCGTAAAAAAAATGTTTAGTATATTGTAAACAGGTATTGTTATTAAGAAATCTATTGAAAAAAAACCAACGATTTTTGTCTACTTTTTGAATAATAACCCAAAGGTTGGGCGGTTAATCACATTGAGAAAACGGTCCTCAATTATAACTTTTATTTTGATTGTGTGATGTGTTGTTTTGGCGCTTTCGCATGTCCACCCATAATAAATAATATTGTTAAAAAATACTTACTAATAGTTTAATGTGTGGATACCGTCAAAAACTAGACAAAGGCAGGGCGCCCCCTCGACGTGCATCTGAGACGTTTCCGACCGAGAAAGCCTTTATATAAAGTCCTCGGCAGCCAGCGAAACAATTCAATCAGGATTCCCTGCGGTGATCTACCTTCCGGACGCATTTGCGAACGGATACTCACTCGATAAGTGCTTTACTTTTTATATCTTCGCGCGAGCTTTTCTTTCGTCTAATCGTAATTTAATAGACACTGGCAAACAAAACAGTAAAAATAAAACCAACGGGAAAATGTGACAACAGCTGTACTTTCTGTCCTTACTATTCGTTCAATCAATTCGATTTTTATTCGAATTTACGAAATACGAGGAAGTTGAGCACTTTATTTGAAAATATTACAAAGCATCTAATTTCATAAGATATTGATTCTATGTTTTATATAGTGAGAGTTAAAAGTTTAAAATTTTGAAAACTAATATATGTATGTATTTCATTTTAAAAAGCATCTAATTAACCAATAGCGTACCCAGACATGACGTCGAGGAGGGAAGGGGGAGTTTTCAAAAAATAAAGGCTTCTCGAGATACGTGGTGATCTCGAGAAACGTGGTGAGCCAGAATGGCTAGAAAATGTTAAGCCAGAGTTAAGGAGGAGGCAATATGCACTGGGTTTGTTGTTTATTAAGATTTATTTATGTATTTTATTTATTTATTTGTTGACAATTAAGACAACATATGTAAGTATATCTAAATTTGATAAAAGTTGCTCAAAATATACTTATACAAAATATAAAAAAATATACGAAATTCGCTAAAAACGTGACATACCTACTGACTGACTATACATACGTAGCTAGATATTTTTAAAACTGGAATAATCTTTTAAAATATGTAGGTAGAATTAAGAAATTATAAATAACTAAGTACGATTTTTTTTACTGGTGTATAATAGTTATCTTGAACAATAAAATAATAGCAGTACGATTTTCAATGGCAGGTTCATAACTTTGCAGGTTTTGATGTCCAAAAAACCTTCAAAATCAGACCAATTCTCTGGGAAAAAAAATGTAGTAGTCTTAATTTATAAAAAAGATACAAATTACACGGCACAGTTCCCCACTAAGACTAGTGCCTTTTCAGTGAGTAACTAACAATAATGTGTTCGTTTGCCTTGTATTATCTATTACCTATTATAATTATATTCTCTATTATAGCTTGATTTACGTTAGGTAGATGTACTAACTTCCTAATAATCGAAACTAAGCTATAATCCTATAAGAACTAGCTGGATTTACACTAATAAATATTTACAGTAGATAAATGACATCCATCAAATTAATATACCTACTTCCTAACCTCTAACCTATCATAACCTAACCTAACCTTATCTTGGATTTACACTAAATATGTGTACTTACTTTGCTTAATTAAACGATTACAATAATAAATCATTACACTAATCGAATGGTTTACACTAGATGGATGTACTTACGCCCTAACATAACATAACTAACTAGCTTGATTTGCCCTTATTATATGCACATATTTCTACATAGTTATGCTAATGCTAATTTAACCTAATAGAATTTTTATTTTTCATATTGCTTTGCTATGTCGTCGACACCTTCTGTACCTATCCTGTAGGGCAGCGGTCGGCAACCGGCGGCCCGCGGGCCGCGTGCGGCCCGTGGACTATCTCGGTGCGGCCCGCAAGCCTGAGGTCCGTAAGAAAAAATACCAAAGCAAAAGGCCATATAAATTCTCTAGAATTTATACGGCCATGCTGCTGGGCCATGAGAGTATTCTTGAAAGTTCGCTCTTACGCGGGGTGATAAAAATGTACATACCTATTTCATTTCCTAAGAACTGTTTATCAAGACTGTGATGTTATGTATTGTTTCTACTTAAATAAAGATTTGCAGTATTCAATTCTTAGCAATTTCTTTCGCGATTATCTGCCGCATCTTGCCATCGGCGGCTCCCTTGAGACAATAGGCGGCGGCACTCTTTGATAAGGGCGCCTTTTCACTGGCGGTTAGCCGCAAAGCGGCTAGCCGCGCGGCACGCCGCTCGCTCGCGTTCGTCCCGCGGCTAGCCGTCTGGCGCCGCGCCGCGCGGCTGGCCGCCTTGCCGCGCGGCCAGCCGCGTAGTTCTCTCGCAGCGAGCCAGGCGCCAGTTTCATTGAGAAAGCAGACGAAAATGGACGCCGTTGAAGCAGCTATAATTATTTACGTGTATTGTAGAGAAATGGAGAGAAATAAAAAACGAATGGCGGGAGGCGGCGGAGGCGATGCAATGTGTAGCAGGGAGGGGGCCACGCGGCTCGCCGCGCGGCACGCCGCGCTGCGAGCCGCCAATACAAACATTGAACGCGCGGCTCGCCGCGCGGTACGCCGCCAGTGAAAAGTGCCAGGGCGGTGCGGCGTGCCGCATTCAACCGCGTTGGATGATGACGGCCGCGCGGTCGAGTGCGGCGCGCCGCATAGTGAAAAGGATAGATACGCGTTTCCATACATTCTCTTTGCAAGACCTTTCCTGCGGTACGCCGCCGCGGCTAGCCGCCTTGCGGCTAACCGCCAGTGAAAAGGCACACTTAGACGCAGGTGTGCGGCGGTGAAAGAATTCCAAGCGACCGGCTTTAGTTAAAATCACACCCGCGCGCAGCTCTCGCCTCATTCCGTTGTGTAACTTCGCCGGGAAATCACGTCTCATCTGGTTGCCAGCTACGCGTTTCGTTTCACCTTTCTTCCCTTCGCTGATAGCTTACGAACGACGTATGTATGAGGTAAGTAAGTTGTATGCACTCGCGAGCAATTTGTTATATTTTATTTACTGCTTGTTTATGTGAACCTTCAGATTGATGGGCAAATATTATAAGGACAGGGATAGTACTAGACATGACATGAAGATAGTAACATAGCGAGCATTTTTTATTATAACTGGAAGAAGCAATATTTATTATAACTGGAACAAATTTATTTTTAATTTTACACCGAATTTAAATTTCTTCATTATTGTTACAGAATAATTACATAACATGGCTTCAAGAAAAAGGAAGCTAGAAGAAGAAAAAAGAGTTTTTAACGAATTATGGACAGAATTATACTTTTTTATCGAGTTTAAAGGAAAACCGTTATGCTTGATTTGTCAAAAGAGTATTTCTGTATTAAAGGAATATAACCTGAAGCGACATTACGACACTGAACACAAAACTAAATTTTACTGTCTTGAAGGAGAAATACGAAAAAGTAAAATTTCCACTTTGAAATCGTCATTAAAAAATCAACAAAACATATTTAAGGTTGTGGCCGACAACAGCGAATCGAATGTTCGTTCCAGCTACAGGGTAGCAGAGATTCTAGCAAAAAGTGGACGTCCGTTTACCGATAGTGAATTAGTAAAAGAGTGTGTCTTAGCTATCGCAGAAGAAATATGCCCAGAGCAGAAAAAAATGTTTGAAAGTCTTAGTCTCTCTGCCAGAACTTGCACCCGACGTACCGAAGACTTGGGTGCTAATTTGTGTGAACAACTCAAGGATAAGGCGCAGTCTTTTGACTGCTTCTCTTTAGCGATGGATGAAAGTACCGACGTGTCGGATACAGCACAGCTACTCATATTTGTACGCGGCATCGACGAAAACTTTACTGTTTACGAAGAGCTTGTGAAAATGCGCAGTTTGAAAGGTACAACTACGGGAGAAGATTTATTTCACCATTTGGAACAAGCTCTGGATTCACTGCAATTAAGCTGGGAAAAGTTAACAAGTGTCACTACCGATGGAGGCAAGAACATGAGCGGTCAAAACAAAGGTGTTGTTGGGAGAATCATTAGCAAAGTGAAAGATTCTGGATCTACTGTGCCATTGATTTTTCACTGTATTGTCCATCAAGAGGCATTGTGCTCCAAGGTTATATCCTGGAAAGAAATAATGGATACTGTAACATCCCCTGTTAATTTTATAAGAAGAAATGGGCTCACACACCGTCAGTTCCAAAAGTTTTTGGAAGATCTGGAAGCTGATCATGGTGACGTGGTTTACTACTGTGAAGTGAGGTGGCTTAGTCGAGGTGCCGTTTTGGAACGGTTTTTTAATTTGAGGAAAGAAATTAGCAACTTCATGGAGATGAAAGGAAAGCCAGTGGAAGAGCTTACTAACAAACAGTGGATTATCGATATTGGTTTTTTGACTGATTTGACTATGGAACTGAATCAGCTCAACAAACGCTTGCAGGGAAAAAATAAATTGATTTGCGATATGTATTCAGATGTAAAGTCATTTGAGATGAAACTGAAACTGTTTATCAAGCATATTGATGAAAAAAAGCTTGACCATTTTCCTAATTGCAAGAAAGCCGTGGAAGAAGCTGGAGATAATTTTGAGTGGCAAAATATTACGATGAGAAACGCGTGAACACAACTACAAACCGAGTTTGTAAATCGATTCACCGACTTTAAAAAGATATCCCTTAACATGGAAATATTCCAAAACCCTTTTGCAATCGATATTAATGATGTACCAATCAATTTGCAAATGAACATAGTAGAATTGCAAAGTAATAACACACTTAAAACGGCATTTACGGAATTCACTGACTTGGTACAGTTCTATGGAGGTTTGAGTTCTGAAAACTTCAAAGAATTGAAAAAGTTTGCTCAGCAGATAATCACTATGTTTGGTAGTACCTACATATTTGTGTGAGCAGACTTTTTCAATTCTTAACTACCGCAAAAATAAGAATTCTTCGCGGATGAACATTTAGACGCGATACTGCGCGTGTCTACGACTAAAATGAAAGCAGACTTTAAAAAACTTGCAAGTCAAATGCAGCCTCAAAAATCTCACTAGTTATTATTTTTATGTTAGTATAGTAATTCAATTTAAATAGACATGATTGTATGAATATATATGCGTTTTATTTCAAATATTAAAAAGACGTAAATATAACCGAACATTATATAAATAAGTGCGGCCCGCACTGATACTCTGGCAACATTATGTGGCCCTGCTATAGCAAAAGGTTGCCGACCCCTGCTGTAGGGTGATGTACAAACGGTAGAAGAAATCCTGAATCATCTAAACTCTCTAGCATTTTTGGATGTGAGTTCTAACTCTCTAACTCTAAAGTGACAATACTCTCGGACATACGGCTTTAGCTATTATTTAGTTATATATTTAACGGCTATTATTTAGCTATATATTTAACGGCTTTAGCTAATATACTGTGCATACGGTGTATCGGAAGCCCACACACACGGACCGATATTTGAATGCCATCTCACTATCTGCGCTCAGTGCAAACGTTGCTCGTGAATCGAGCACGCGGTCTATGCGACGCCGAGCATATTTCACGGGAGATGGAACACGTCAATAATGTATTTAGGAAAACAGGGATACGGAAAATATCCTGACACACGCACACGACCCAATATGAAAGAAACTCAGAAACCAAGCAGATCACAAGCATTCTTACCATACGTCAAGGGCGTGACGAATCAAGTAAATATGATGCTGAATAAAAACTTATGCTGAATGAAACCTATGAAACTTAGCTGAATAATGAAGCGACCACGAAAGTGAAATGTTTGATTTTGTGTTACGCACATTCAGGCAATTTAATAATATTAATTTACTGATTGTATGTATTGTAATAATACACCTATTCATAGTATTTTGTAATAGAACTCAGTCATCTGGTGTAAAAATACGATCAAATACATTGTGATGATGAAGCTTACCCAGATGAAACTTTTGAGATACGTTTCTATCTCACGCTCTATCCATCTAGCTTTATTTTAGGCATAAATATACTTGAAACAGCGATGAATACTCTTTGTGTTCCTCAATGCCATAGTACGTTCTGGCAAATTTTGCGCCGCGACATGCAGGTGCCGCTGATAGCATTTTCCAGCGAAACTAATAGCAATTTACTTGGCTATCTATAATAATATTAATGTTTTTTATAAAGTACCTACTTATTTATCTCTCCATTCGTCTCTCCATCATCTCTCCGGACCATTTCCAGATTGAAGTATGTCTGTGTGTTTGTGTGTATGTATTTCTCAACGCTTAATCCGATTAAGCTGAAATTTGGTATGCAGGCATCATTTGGTCATGGCAAGAGTTGAAAATATTGTGGTTATAATATAATATAATAATATGATCCTCTAAATATTAGAGATTTAAAATTCGGTACACAGATGCATCGTTATGCCGAAATCACATTGTGAAGTTTTGGTTGGAATATCTCGTATACAAGCTGCACAAATAATATTTAAATTCCGCCATAAAATTCTATGGGCAAGTCAAATATTTAAATTTGCGGCGTCGCGCGTTTGATATCGCGCGACGCACGGTCGAAATTGAAATCTTTATTGCGTCGTGTCGCTCATTCGAAATTCGTATGTTTCACGGCGAATTTTACGGCGACGCGTGTTTGCTAATTGCCGGGAAGATCTTGGGTAGACTGATGTTTTTAATGTGTCAGCTCGCAATCAAATATCAGCCGTAAATCGCACATCTAGGCACAGGCGTAAGCCTAGTTAGATGTATGACGTGCCTCGGGTTGCATGGGATTGGGATGACTCAATTTGTCGCTTCATTTAATTTAAAAGTCAATTTTTGTTTCCTTGTGTACCCTTAGCTAAAATTAGAGATGTGTAATATGAAATCAAGAAATAAACAATGTTATGATATATGTTTGTCTTAATAAATGAATAAATAAATATTCATATATAAGTTAATAAATAAATAATGATTAAATATTAATATATTGCAAATTTGCATCAAATCCAAAAAAGTAGGTTTTTAATAATATATTATTTATTCTTCGCAAAAAGGGAGCAGTACAAAATTAAAACGGTTTTGTATAAAAAAATAAAACTCGCGGAAGCAGCTTTAGATTTTCTTCGTTAACTCTTCAATCTGCTCAGACAGCTTCTTGTTCTCGTTTCTAAGATCGCACATGCGCCCCTCGTACTTTTCTTGTATATCCTGAAAATATAAATAAAAATCGATTGAGTATGTAATGAAAACGCAATATAGTTGTCAAATATGTGCTTGTATAAGTAGATGTAATTGAGGACCGCTTTGTCAAAGCGATACAATAGGTTTTTTTTTTCAAAAATAAGTTTCTAGGACCTACTTCTCTCAGAGCCGAAAACAGCCGGAGCCCGAGAAACGAAATTTCTAGAAAACGATACTAAAACCTTTTTTTGCAGGCGCAATATGGCGCCATATCCATAGATCTTGGATCCTGTGCCTTGTGAGAATATTTTTATAACTTTAATGAAGATGTTAATACACAGACATATTAGGAGATAATAATAAAGAGAACCTAAAAAGATACTGAAGTCATTAGTCTTGTGTAATTGTCGAAGAATCAATTATTATTTAGAAATAGACAAAATTTCAACAAAAACTTCAATTTTTTTATAAGTATATTTTATATTATTATGTATTTTTTTATTATTATATAATAATTGATTCTTCGGCAATTACATAAGACTAATGACTTCAGTATTTTTGTAGGTTCTCTTTATTATTATCTCCTAATATGTCTGTGTATTAACATCTTCATTAAAGTTATAAAAATATTCTCACAAGGCACAGAATTAAAGATTATCTATGGATATTGCGCCATATTGACATATTGCGCCTGCAAACAAAAGGTTTTAGTATCGTTTTCTAGAAATTTCGTTTCCCCGGCTCCGGCTGTCTCCGGCTCTGAGAGAAGTACTTGAAACCATTAGAAACTTATTTTTGAAACAAAACCTATTGTATCGCTTTGGCACAGCTCTGAGAATCATTAAAAAATACAACAGAATTGATAACCTCCTCCTTATTTGAAGTCGGTTAAAAATTGACAATGGTGACATCACCATGGTAGATTTTGTCAAAGTGATACATCTACTGCAAAAGTACCGTTTTGTAAAAGTTGCACTTTTGTAACAAAGTATGCGTTTAGATTTGTTGACATCATACTAAATAACTTACAATTAATTGTTTAATTTAAATGGAAATTCTTAGGAAACGTTTTATGAATAAAAATGTCCATACTGTAAAAAAAAATGGTGATGCTGATTTAGAGAAAACGGTTCATAAATATAAAAAGGAGCATCCTTACAGGGGCGAATCTTAACATGATACTATTGAATACCATAATATAATGGGCCCGATTAGGTTTCTTCGTGAACTAATATCGGAATTAGTTCATCAAGGCAGGCCAACACGTTAGAGCGGATATGAAATGAATTATAGCTACTTTTCCATCATAAAACTACTAATAGAACATAAAGCGGTATACTGTAAGATCATACGAAATCTTTTCTATGATCTATTCAGATGGATTGGACGGGTAGTTTTTGTGCGGGAAAAGATACGATAAGTCAGTTTACATTCCGCTCTATCGCACTGCTCTGTCTCGTTCGCATGAACTATTTTCCGATATTAGTTTACGAAGAAACGAAATCGAGCTCATTGATGATACTAAACAAGACATTTTGTTTTTAATTTTATTTAGACTTCTATTCTTAAAAAAGCATTTTATCGGCCATTAGGATATTTTATATACATAATATTATTCTACATGAAAAGCTTAGTGTAAGTCATCTACAAGTTTTTATTATTTAGGCCGTCAACGCAGAAAATCTTTTTTTTATATGTTGAACTTTTGTAAATATAGTAAGTCATCTACAAGTTTTTATTATTTAGGCCGTTACCGAGGAAAAACTTTTGCTCCACTCTTGTAAATACCTATAGATTGTTTCTCATTCACCATACCGATCACAAGATCCAACAGGCTTTTAGGGACGATACCATGAGCATGTCACGGATAGTCTTACAGTACAGCCCCTTTAAAAATGGCCGAACATAAATGGACAGCGAGCTTTCGTCCGGAAAGCACACAACCGAAATGCCAATGTCATGGACAAAGTGTAGACTTTGGTCATCTGGTATGCTATATTTTGTATGCTAACTGTAGAGATATTTTGTATGAATGTGTCATGTTGCCGACCAAAGGCTGGATACTTTTTGAATGGGTATACTAACTTTAAAAAGAGCTAACTGATTGCTGTATTCTGTCCTTAGTTCTTCATTTTTCTTCATTCCGGTATCGACCCTACTCATCAGCAACTTCTGACGTTCTCGTTCCGCTTTTATATTGGCTTCTGTTGTGTCGAGACGTTCCTGAAATCAGTCGAAATCAGATCAGAAAATATAGTGCTGGGGTAAATGATCTTCGGTGTGTTGTGGATTTATCCTCAACAGAAAGTATCTAAACATTAAAAATTATGACCAAGAACATATTAAAAAGGCCCTTATTTTTTAAAGCAATCTGCAAAAGCAGCTTTATTTCAATTTATTCAGCAGATTTATTTCAATTTTACCTTCAAATGTTTGACTTCCATATTTCTAATTCCCAGCAAATCCTTAGTGATCCCCACGACCTCCTTTAGGGAAGACACTTGTCCGGTCAACGCCTTAATTTGGAGCTCCTGATTCCTCACGATTTTGGTCTTGTCGAAGATCAAATTCTTCGCTTTCGCGAGCAGCTGGTCATGCTGCTTTTTAATGTCGGCCACGAGCTCCTTGTTCTTGTTTGAGGAGTCCGGGTTGTTGAGTATCGCCTTCAGCTCCGTCTCCAAACTGCGAACCTTGTGTTTGAGCAGGTCGTTCTCCTCCTCGCGCACCCGAAGTTTCGTCTTGAGCGACTCGATGTTTGTGTTGACCTTCTGCTTCTCCAGCGCTGCGATCCTTTGCAGGAGTTCGTTCTCGCGTTTATCCCACTGATCCTGCTTGAAAATAACTCGCTCTTCCTTCTCTCTCTCCATAGATCTGATTACTTTTTCTAGATCTGCTATCATCTGCTGCGATTGATCGATTTCTTCTCCCGATGTATTCTCCTTTGGGAGACTTTGATTTATGTCTTGCGTCCCTTCGGCGAGTTTGATTTGTGTTAACATTGGATCGACATTCGTAACGACCGCTTGCACCAAATGCTGAAACACCCAATACATTATAGCGAAGATTCTTTTCAAACGGGTCTATGGATGGACAATGTTCATGGATGGACCCAGTGCCGCGCCGAACATTGTAAGCGCCAACCAATGAAGCGCTTCTTTTATTTTATAAATGAGTGAACCTCTTGTCTACTATTTGGATAAATTGACACAGAAAAAATCACATAATAATTATTTATTATATACCTACTAATTTAACTTAAATGCAAGCTTTGAAAGATTAAAATTTGTCCGTTAATAAGTAAATATTGTGTGCGTTGGATGGACGCATGGATGGACGAGGGCTCGATCGGGTCTACCTGTGTGCAATGTGTGCAGCGCATACAGGCGCCAGGCACTCAGGGGCGCTGTGAGGTGTCATCATTCACCGCTCTGAGCCGAGCCGTGAGTCGTCAGTTCCGGTGACGAAAGCTTCTTTTGTGAGTCGGTTCCTCTAGAGTCGGCCATTCTGATTATTTTTAATTCACTCTTCGCCCTGGCGGAAATACAGGCGGCCGCGAACGCTATGAATATTCCCGATTGATGATAAAAGATTAGAGCGTTATCGATTGTCGAAATTCGATTTTGATATCTTGTAAATATTTTGGTAACATTCATAGATGGAAAGAAGGAAGAAAAGGAAGAGCTAGTTCTATTCACACAGTAACTTTGCGGATATTAGTTAATAACACACAATGTTCCTGTATGAAAAGACCCAATAAATTACTTAATGCTATACGAGTACATTTGTACATTTTGTTGATCCAGCGTTACTTAATCCAGTTACTGGAAACCTCTAAACCACCTTTTGGGCCAAAAACTTGTCTACCTCCCCTTGTAGCACCGGAATTCATCGATAAACAATGTTTCACCTTTCCCGCTCGACATCCTATTCAAGCATTACAAATTTAAAAACATTGAAAATTCATTGCCGAGACTTATTATATCGAGACTTGAAGAATATTAATTACCCATTCATTGTAGTTGTAGTTGTATTCATTCACTGTAGTTCAATTCTATCACAATTCCGTCGCATAATATAAATATCAAAACTCACCATTTCTGTTTCGGATACAGGCGCTGCGCCTGCTAAGTTTGCATCCGTTATTTTATCAGGTGTCGTAGCCATTTCTGAGTCCTGAAAAATGCGATATATTCCAAGTGAATTTAGGGATTTGCTTACAAAAACACTTCTATTTTCTCACCGTACTGTCAATTTCGCGCAAGCGGTCGTGAAACAGAAACGAAGCGTGTATTCCTGGCCCCGCAATCTATAAATATCGACCGAAGAAACCAAAAATCGCGCCAATCGACAATTAGTGTACGCCCGGCGTTATGTTTTGATTTTATATTTTTTCAGATTAATATAACAATATGTTTTTAATTATCACAAGCATTTTTCCAAGAAATGTCGATATATTAGCATTATACTATTTTTGTAGCCGCTTTTATTTTTTTCTTTTTCTCAAACGCCATTAAATCAAACGTCAAATTCGCCCTTTTCGTGCGAGTTTTCATGCGTCTTGCGCAAATAACTAGATGTATACGATTTTTCCCTTTCCTTTAGTTTTTCGATAAATTACCAACGTTTTATTTCATATATTGGTATAAATAACAGTGCGTTGTCGTAATTTCGTCGCTGATGCAACAACAGGCAAGACGTATCCATAAAGGTAGGTTAAGTGCATAGTTTACTGTCAAAGGTCTGATTGCATGTATGGACATTGTGAACGGTTGGCTGGATCGACATGTGCTGACGCTAAATACATGTAAGAAGACACATTTGGAGGAATTATTGCAGTATAGGTACCTTTCTCAGAAATCGAAAAAACAAAGAAATACTACTAGGTTAGATCATTGTAATGCTAAATGTGAAAGAAAAAAGCTTCGGACGCGTAAATTTTCGAAACCAAATTTACATACAAAAAAAAACAATTTTTTTTTTACCTCAGTTTTTAAGGTTGTTTTAAAAAAACCTAACCTAACCTAACCTAACCTACCGCCAAATAGGTGTTTATGTATTATATAAAAAAAAACTACCGAAATGTATGGGTTTGGCGCTTTTTTGAATGCCTATATCTCGCTTATTTATTGAGACCGAATAAATATTATTGCAGATTCGGAATCAGCGTGGTGAATATAGTCTGGTGATGTTAAAAAATCAACAATCTAGAAGAGGTACCTATACTGCAATAATACCCATTTGGATTACGATCAGACAGCAGTTACAGCAAGCGAATTCGAACTAAAAGCCCATTCTAGCAACTGAAACTGCCTAACTTGCTGCCTGAATGTTCACAAGAAGATTAGTTATCTTGGTGTGATTATTGATTCCAAGTTAACGCGGAGTAACCAACTTACATCGCAAACCCGTTTATCGCTTACATCAAATGTTTATATACAGATTTCGCAAGCTACGCGACATTCTAGCAAACCAACGATAAAAATTGTGTGCTCAGCGCTTTATTAAAGCTTACGGGTGCATGGTACTATTGCATGGGGAGCCTGTATGAAACAAGTATTCAAACCACTGGTTAAAACCCCGAAAATTTTATATGTAATAAATAAATAGATATTTATCGTAGATGTGTTTGTTTTATAGATTTTTAGAAATCGGCTTTATTTAAATATTACAAATTATGGATGAGCATACGAGAGAACCGTGCCCTTGGCGTATTATGGATGATTGTGGCGGTGCTTTCCTCATGGGAGCTATCGGAGGTGGAATATTTCACTCAATCAAAGGTTTCATGAACGCGCCAACTGGATTTAATCGAAGATTGGTGAGATTTTATTTCAATGATCATTTTTAAAAGTATTTCAGAAGTCGCAGACTAGCTTAACATTCTGAAGGTTGGATAGTAGCTTATCTTAAAATAATCATCTTCTCTTACGTTAAATGCGGTGGCGTTCGTAAGGTGGTGGCGCACTATAGATAACGCTTTATAAAATAATAATTTAATAACAAACAAACTTTAAAATCAGAGCTCTTATTATTTTAATATTATCTACAAAAGTTGTCATTATTTGGCATATAGGTTTTACAGGTAATTACACACTTTAAATTCAGATAGACTAATAGATGGAATTCTATCTTTCCATATTTATGATATCCGGGCTAAGTTTTTAGTTACCATTCAATAATGGACTCGATTGCGTTTTTTCTTAACTAAAGTCGGAAATTAGTGTGGGCGAGACAGGGCAATACGCTAAAGCGGAACGTGAAATGAACGCTTGTCACTTTTAGGCATTCAAACTACCCACCAAAGATACAACATCTAAATCTAACACCGCACGAAACGTGTTCAAATTTATTCGGATGAGTATACGTTTGACAGGTAGTTTTTATCGACGATCGTTCGTTTCATATTCCACTCTAACATATTGCTCTATCTCGTTCGCTTGAACTTATTTCAAATTTAGTTCGCAAAGAAACGCAATCGGGCCCAATATGTATTTGATTCCACTGTTGCAAAAAAAACATTTTTTTTTCTGGATCGCACTTTTTTGGGCGGCGATTATTCGTTTTAGCGTTGCTTTGTGTTGTTTTTAATTAGGTAGCAGCCATCGTTGTACATATTTCTTTTATTATATTCATTCATTATATTATATTAACATGTATGATGGATTTGACTAAGTAATTCTGTCTGATGGTAGCTTGAACATTGCCAGATGCATTTTTTATCGTATCGCTGAGGATGCTAGAACTAGCTAAGAACTAGCTAACTCAAAAGTCGCTAGAACTATTTTGATGCAATGCTCACCTGCAGTAGAATGTTGTCAACAAGATATAAACAATGCTCTGTCTTGTTGCATATGAGCAAAAGCAATTAAGCAGAATGTTTTTCATTTTATCTTTAAAATAGTGTTTATTTTCAGACAGGAAGTTTGATGACCATGAAACGGCGTTCACCTATTATTGCGGGCAGTTTCGCTGTTTGGGGCGGTATGTTCTCAACAATTGACTGCACACTCGTCCACATACGAAAAAAAGAGGACCCTTGGAATTCTATAATGAGCGGAGCCCTAACTGGCGGTATCCTGGCGGCAAGAAACGGTAAAGCATATTCTTTAAATACGAGGAAAGGCTGACAACTTTCTGCAATAATCAAATAAAGAAAATGATAAACAATCTTACTAACCATTCTGTGGCTCTCCATTCCCGGACTCTTCCAAGCTCGCCTCGCTGACTGGTCTTACGTTTTTCTCATCCAGTTGCTTCCCGCCACCTTTTACTTTCCCGGCTCACCAATCGACCAAGAGGGAAAGTATTGTGAACCCCCCCCCCCCCCACCCCTTGAGACGATTAAGACAATTTCCAGTCTGAAGTCTGTCTGTAAGTGTGTGGGAGCTAATGGACCCTTGCTGAGTTGGCCACGAAGACCCATTTGTTCAGGTTCGGTCACACTCTAGGGTCAACACCCATCCGGCGGCCTCCACGCGTGAAGCGCGAGCCCGGGCAGGACTCTGGCCTGAGGGCTAGTTTTTTCCAGGAGTCAATCTTCTGGCGCTCCTGGACGGTTTGCGCACCGTGCGGCGTAAGCCAATCGATTGTGCATTCTGACTAACAGTCGGGAGAGTCTGGAAACAGTACTATTTCCTATAGAGCGGGGGTAGTTGTTGACCTTACGGCGACTGCACAGTATAGAAAGAGCTAAGCAGTACGGAAGCTACGTACAAAGGATCAAAACGAACGCACTCACACAGACGCACGCTTCAACAATAAGCTAAGCATGCTTCGGGGGGAAGTCAGTCGTGGGTGCCAAAATTGATTTTATAGTGTTCAATTTAATGGTGCCACCAAAGGTAAGAATGATTGATTGTTAAGTTGCATATCTATACTACTATATACAATTCTTGAGGGCAGTATATGTATGTAAGTCTTTCTGTATGTTTTGATTTGGCTCAAAAACAGCTGAACCGATTTAGGTAAAACTTCATCAAAGTGTTCCTTAGAATCTCAGTATTAAAAAAGGTATTATTGGGTTGGTTTGATTTGTCTTGACAAAAACTATAAACTTGTGCACACGATAAACCTGTCATGTTTGGGCTCGTTTGATTTGTCTTGACAAAAACTATAACCTTGTGTGATGCCCAGCATCTGATGATGGACTAACTACCTATCCGCACGCAGTGTTGGGCATTTTTCTTTTGTGGACGCACTTCTGTGAGCGCCGAAACGCTTCATCCGATTGAGCTGAAATTTGGCATGCAGATTGTGGTTGAAATCCGTCCACCCAGCGTTGGCTCCTGACTTAGAGGACTCCTCAACGGTAAACAGCAGAGACCCAATATTTTGTATACGCATTCATTTATGATAGCAACTTCCAAGTTTCACCATGACATGGCTGATCTACCCTGGGTTGGCTCCCGATGAGGGGACTCCTCAACCGTCAACAGCAGAGATCTAAAATTTTGTATACGCATTCAATTATGATAGCTCCTTCCAAATTCCACCATAACATGGCGGACGTACCCTGAGTTGGCTCCCAACGAGGAAACTCCTCAACGGTCAACAGCAGAGACTCAAAATTTTGTATACGCATTCAATTATGATAGGCCCTTTCAAGTTTCACTATGACATGGCTGATGTACCCTGGGTTGGCTCCCAACGAGGAAACTCCTCAACGGTCAACAGCAGAGACTCAAAATTTTGTATACGCATTCAATTATGATAGGTCCTTCCAAATTCCACCATAACATGGCTGACGTACCCTGGGTTGGCTCCCAAAGAGGAAACTCCTCAACGGTCAACAGCAGAGACCCAAAATTTTGTATACGCATTCAATTATGATAGCTCCTTCCATTTTCCACCATAACATGGCTGACGTACCCTGGGTTGGCTCCCAACGAGGAAACTCCTCAACGGTCAACAGCAGAGACTCAAAATTTTGTATACGCATTCAATTATGATAGGCCCTTTCAAGTTTCACTATGACATGGCTGATGTACCCTGGGTTGGCTCCCAACGAGGAAACTCCTCAACGGTCAACAGCAGAGACTCAAAATTTTGTATACGCATTCAATTATGATAGGCCCTTTCAAGTTTCACTATGACATGGCTGATGTACGCTGGGTTGGCTCCCAACGAGGAAACTCCGCAACGGTCAACAGCAGAGACTCAAAATTTTGTATACGCATTCAATTATGATAGGTCCTTCCAAATTCCACCATAACATGGCTGACGTACCCTGGGTTGGCTCCCAACGAGGAAACTCCTCAACGGTCAACAGCAGAGACTCAAAATTTTGTATACGCATTCAATTATGATAGGCCCTTTCAAGTTTCACTATGACATGGCTGATGTACCCTGGGTTGGCCCCCGATGAGGGGACTCTTCAACGGTCAACAGCAGAGAGGAAGGGGCTATCATAATTGAATACGTATACAAAATTTTGAGTCTCTACTGTTGACCGTTAAGGAGTCCCCTCATCGGGAGCCAACCCAGGGTCATCAGCCATGTTATAGTGAAACTTAGAAGGGGCTATCATAATTGAATACGTATACAAAATTTAAAGTCTCTGCTGTTGACCGTTGAGGAGTTTCCTCATCGGAAGCCAACCCAGGGTACATCAGCCATGTCATGGTGGAACTTAGAAGGGGCTATTATAATTGAATGCGTATACAATATTTTGGGTCTCTGCTGTTGACCGTTGAGGAGTTCCCTCATCGGGAGCCAATCCAGGGTTCACCAGCCATGTCATGGTGGAAAATGGAAGGAGCTATCATAATTGAATGCGTATACAAAATTTTGGGTCTCTGCTGTTGACCGTTGAGGAGTTCCCTCGTTGGGAGCCAACCCAGGGTACATCAGCCATGTAATTCTGAAACTTGGAAGTTGCTATCATAATTGAATGCGTACACAAAATTGTGTGTCTTTGCTGTTGACAGAGGAAAAGTATCCTCGTCAGGAGCCGATCTTGGCTGTAAAATCAGGTCATGATCATGCCATAAAAATGCATTGTCATCGTACCCCAAATGATTTTATTAATAATTAAAAATAACATCATTTTTACAAAAAATAAAGATTGACAACCCTAGCGCTCCAATAGAGAGTAGGTATTTATTTTTAAAAATGGGCTTAGTTTCCGTACTGCTCATGTCTCTACTGTGGCGACTGCTCTTGAAATGACTATCGGCTACCCGATTCCCGGTGAAGAGCCGAGCAAAGGATGCCGTGGTCCGCGATAGATTCGTTGGACACCGTTTCACCACTACGTAAGAGAGAGAACCGCGCAAGCGACCTCGAACTCGTAACCAGTCGGGAGACCGGAGTAATCTGGTCGCAACTGGAAATAAGGGAGCAAGTATCGGCCCGCTGTGTAACATACCTGGCTATCTCGTCATATATGGCTATACCAGTCATACAACATTACTTTCCAGTGCATTGGGGGAGGAATGCAATAGTCTCCATTTGTTGTCCAATCATTCTGGCATTGAAGGCCAATAGCGTGAGCTATTGCTGTAGTAATCTGCCCGCAAGAGAGACTTCTTCAAGTCCACATCGCTCATGGTTGTACTGCCGTACCCCAGCCCATTGCCGTTCGGGCTGATTCCAGCAAGGAACTTTTTGTGGAAGCCTACGCAGGCTTGTAGATCATTTGAATCACTATGGCCACTTATTACGTGCTTCGATATTGCCGGATCCTTGGAATTGCTTAGAATCGAATTTTTGGTTATTCTGGAGTTGGCGTAGAGCAGAGAGGGGAGTTTTAGAGCTAGCCCAAAATTGTGTTTGTGCCTGAAGAGAGTCGAGGGGTCAGCTGGTTTGGCTAAGGAAAACCAGGATTTTAAACTAGCTGTCACCAGTGCATCCAGACGAGACGGTTGGGTTTTGGTGAAATCGTAAATAAGAAAGGGCCATGACAAATGTGAAGTTAAATAATTGTCATAGATCCAAGCCTTACGAGGGCCAGAAATTAGCAAGGCTAGGGGTCAGCTGGTTTTGCCAGACAACTACTGAAATGTTCTATAACATGATCGCCAGACAGGTAATTTTCCTGCCAAGATATTTGAAATAGTTATTTGGGAGATAATAGAGCCCTTATAGACCAATTTAGGGTCATAGGATGTAAATTTTGTGTATGCGGGCGAGTTCAAGGCAAAAACATTTGGAGGGTTTCACTTTTATACAGCCTGACCAGTCGCAGAACAGCTCCACTTTCTGTAATAGCAGGGAAAGCTGCTTAAGGCTCCTGGTGATAAAAGTTAGGTCATCGGCAAAAGCAAGGCACGACGAGGTGTATTGGCCGTCTGATTTGAAACGGTAACCCCACTTCTTGTCGAACTGGGTCAGGCTTTCCAGCAGTATATTTATAATAAACTTATTAACAAACTGTAAACACGAGAAAAAACTTTGAAAATTCAAGCTCAGTGCCACACACAACGTTCTGCGACCTATGCCGACCACGAAATGCCCTATGAGAGTTAGTTAGGTAAGTAAACGCACCGGTGTCTGTTCGGCCTCTCGCTAACATCTCGCGCCAGTCAACCTGTTAAAGACCTAAAATCTGGTACACATATGCCTTGTTGGGCCACATATGCGCCGGCCCAGGCGGTTGCATCGGAACCCAATCTGGATTGTCTGTCTGCTGAGAGAAGGCACTCATCGATTTTATTTATGATATTAATATTCAGATGAAATCAGTCCTAGGCTACCTCCCGAGAAAGTCTTGAGGTGACCCAACCGATTTTTATTTTTGTTGTAGGTGTTCCAGCAATGGCAGGTAGCGCCGTTGTGGGCGGCGTCTTACTAGCTCTCATCGAAGGAATCGGCATTATGTTTTCACGCTACTCAGCAGAGCAATTCAAACCGCAGGCCCCCGTATTCGAAGACCCCAAAGTGTTGGGCGCTGCTCAGGGATTATAAACAGACAGGGTAGCGTACCTACCCTCAAATGTTATCTCTGTGATTATAGCAAGGAAATATCTCCATCTTGTCTTAGTTTTACTTTATATTATTGGAATATAAAATATTGCATTTTTGCACGGCGCTGGATTGTATTTTCAGACTTGAATTCCCGCGTCGACCATTGCGAAGAAAACATTGTTTGTCCGCGTTTTCTCCACATTGAAAGTGCAATACTTTGTTATCGCCGTTTACATTGTTTATTTGTTCGAAATAAATGAAGTCATTGATAATTTTTTATCTTTTATTACCAGTAGGTATATTTAAAAAAGGGAAATTTTTCGGTATAGGGACCTTTCTCAAAAATCGAAAGAATTAAGAAATACTACTAGATTCAATCTTTTTAATGCTAAATTTGAAAGAAAAAAGCTTCGGACGCGTAGAACCAAAATTTCAAAACCAAATTTACGTACAAAGAAAGTTTTTTTTAACTCAGTTTTAAGGTGTTTTAAAAAAAACTAACTGCCAAATAGGTATTTAAAAAAAACTAATTTAACCTACCTAAATGTATGGGTTTGGAGCTTCTTTGAATGCCTATCTCGCTTATTTATTGAGACCGAAAGATTATTGCAGATTCGGAATCAGCGTGGTGAATATAGTCTAGTGACGTTAAAAAATCAACAATCTAGAAGAGGTTCCTATACTGCAATAATACCAAAAAAACATCTCATTTTTATATTTTAGTATTAGTATATTTAAAGAAAACAATTCGCATAGGGGGACAGTCACTCTGGCGGTCGATTTTCGCTCTCGACTTCGGACATTCTCCTGATTTCCTTGATAACTGATGCTAGAGCTTCAGGATTTATTCCCATTTCGCATAATCTTATGCATAAAGTAAGAGTTTCTGCGTCTAGGCCGGTGGATAGTAACTGTGATATTTGTAGAATAGCTTGAAACGTATCGCGGCCGCTGTTCAACTGGCAGCCTCTTTCTGACGTCATTTTACAGCTTTTGGCAATACAAAAACGAATTTTCCAGCACCAAACTGACAGAATGCGACGCGAGTGACTGACGTTTGATTGTTTGGGCGATCAGTGGTTTGGGCAGAGATGATTGACGTTCGGTTCAATTGCCGAATGACCGAGTCATTATATCCGCAAGTTGATATTAATATTAATTAATCTGACGGAGTCGACCGTGGCTTTCACCAGTATTTGAAAATGTGGGTTACTGCAAATTAATAAATGTCAAAAAGCTGCTAAAACCACCATGTCTCATTTTTTTCCTCAAAACATTCGCGGCCCTACCGATCAAATCATTTTGTCTCGTGCTAGTCCGCTCTCCGCTGAACGCAGTACAAAATCGGATACTTTATACGTTAAGGCCTCCCTAGACGGTTGCATTGCTCGTCAAGCGTTTGCGTGCTTGATGTGGCTTGATGCAACGCTCAAGCATTCGCACATTTTTATGTTAATCACCAAGGAGTGACCCAGCCTTTTCAGAGCTTGCGCAAAACAGAAACGATGCTGTATTCGGAGTGTAGTGGAGTTAAAAGACCAGAATGTCTTTTAATGCAGATATGGCGTTTCTTGCTCTTACAATTGTTTTATACGAGAAAAGAAAAAAAGAACCGTGTGTTGTTTGTAAGCAATGGTATTTGTTAATAGACAGATATATCCCATGAACATTTTCCAAACATTCTTTAAGTAATAAAACCCACTGGTAAAAAAATGAGAATGGATTATGCATTCAAAACTTTATTGGAATTTGTTCGCCCAAATATTAAAAAGCAGAAGACTTACATACATATTCTTCAATATCTTTAATACTTCGGTCTTTTATACCTTTTCACATTTCAGTTTTTAACCTTTTTAAATCAGTCAGCACATTCGTGAGTATCTACCGTATGCTTTTTATTCTTGTCCTGTATAGTGCTGTGCCTTGATGTCCCATAGTATCGGCGCATCTTTGTATTTATCTATTAATTAATTGTATTTATATAATTAATATAAAGATATCGGTAATAGTGTATAATCACGGCCGCTAAGCGCCGTTTCGTCGCGCGCCTCCGCACCGCCGCTGTATCCGCTCATGTCGCATACATTCGCCATGACGTTTCGTAGCACACTGATGCGAGTTGCTTGACAAGCATATATCTAGATGGGCAAGCGTTCTTGGCAAGCATTGCAAAATGTATTTTTTTCCACCATGTAGTTCGCTTGTTAAGCTTAATTCTAATCGTTCAAAATTGCTTAAGCAATGCTGACCGTCTAGGCAGGCCTTTATGATTAGTGATGGGCGTTACGGTCGCTTGACCTGTGCATCGACTACAAGGCAAAATTATAATGAAGACTTAACCCACGCAGCTTAAAAAATGCTTTATTCCTACACAAATATGTGATGGGGCGTTTACACTCTCGCGCGAGGCGCGAGGCGAGACGCAAAACCATGTCGTAAACAAACGGAACAGAGGCAAAGCTTCTAGCAAGTAGGTAAACATTTTGTACGCTCGTTAGAAGCTTTCCTCTGTTCCATTTGTTTACTGATATGGTTTTGCGTCTCGCCTCGCGCCTCGCGCGAGTGTAAACGCCCTATTAGGTTTTTTTATATCAATAAAATAATTATAATTATTACGACTGATTTTGAGCATTTAATCGTATTTTTAGTTTTAAATATCAGGCGGCTGCTAGTTCTTCACCGAAACTTGGGTTTTCGACGACTACACTTCTCGTGTCCTGTTCGTGCCCTGCTGCACTGTCAGTTTCCATCGGTTCAGCAGCTTCGGCGGGTACTGATACTTCTTGATGAGGTTCTGGCTCGGATTCTGCTTCCATTTCTGGCTCCTGTTATAGGATAGAAAAGAAAATCCTTTACATTGCTCTTAGTTACTACACCATAATTAATATAGGTAATTCTCCTATTCACCATGTCTCTAGTGCAAGATTTGGGTATCACCATAGTACCTATAATCAATGGAATGGTATTCACCGCATTTAGTTTCACCAAATGCCCAGGGCGCCAGGTATAAAGGGGCGCCGCAGGCGCATTGTTTTTTTCTACTTACTCGTAAATTTCCTAAATCTAGCGATAAAATCGTTATGGTACCAACACTAGAATGGAACGCAGTGTTTGTTCGGAGCACTGCTGTTCATTTTAGATTTCAGCTTCATAGTCTCATTGGTTGTTTGGTATGACATACTTTTTAAAAATAATATCTTATCTTGGTAAATGCACAGAAATGTTGAAAAAATAATGCGCTTTCTTGGAAGAAAATAAAAAAAACAGGCGGTAAAAACGCCATTTTAACTGCGAAGGAGTTGGCTGAAGAACTAGAAATTGAACCTGTTTTTAGAGCCTCATCAAGAATTCAACGTATTAAACACCAAGCTGATGAAACTGCCCGCGATGAGCCTATAAAATTTCAGATAAGAAATTTGAAGTTAAATTTTTTGACTGTCTTTTGGACACTACCTTAATTTAACTGAATGAAAGATTTGAACATAAATGACTACTCGTAATCTTGGTATTTTTGTACAACATAAAAAAGATTCCGGAAAAACCAGACCTTCTCAAACTCTGTGGTTAACTCCAATTGAAATTAATTGTAGACTACATCAAATATGTTGTATGGAAGTCATAAGTCTGAAATCTTTTTTGCCTGATCAGAATGTTACTCCTGTCTTTATTTCAAATTTTATCAAAGGTCGCAACTGTATCCAAACGTATAGATAGCATTGCGAATATTGATCACTGTAATGAAAATAAATTTGTGGAAAACATAGACTTTTGTATCTTATTAACAGAGTTCGTCGATAAAAAGACTAGAAAAGTAAAATTTTACTTGTTTTTTTTTAATAAATGGTTATTTCATTATATCCCTTGCCTTTTTTGTGTGGGTTGTTTGAATGGCAGATAGGGGGGCGCTGCAGAAATCTCGACCAGGGCCCTGGTAGTGCTAAAACCGGCACTGTACATAGGAATGCAGCATATCAGGGAAATAGAGACTAGGGGCGTCGCTGAATACGCTTCAACTACAGGTGGCTAAAAAACAATGGTGAGCTACCGTAATCATAGATTCGTGAGTACGAACGGTGTTAATCTTGAGTCGTTTAGAAATCTTTTCTTGGAGCGTTTGACACAAGCCGAGATCGAATCACAGCGCTAGCCTAGCGCAGCGCTCTCCTATCACAACGCTAGCAGAGTAAAAGTGAAAGCAAACCTACTAAGAGACCATTCTCCAAATATTATATATGTATCCCTTATTTTATATAATGAATTTACCTATAATTAGTCACTCTTACAGATTTTAAAGCACTGGAAATACACTAAGGGGCCGTCCACATATTACGAGATCACCGAGATGGAGGGGGGATTTGGAGCTGAGGCTTACGCTTGAATACGTGGGGGGGTTCCCGTCCTGATTACGCAATCAACTTTGGTCAGCATATCACATTTTTTTTGGTCTAAACCTGTTTTTTGGTCTAATTTCTCTTTAATACCGTCTTTACCGCCACTGCGGTCTGAATATTGGAATGTGTAAAATAAACCAAAGAGTTTGAGATTTTGTAATTACTATGTACAGTAGAGCCTTGATAATCCGAACTAGCAAAAACTAACCCCTGTTCGGACTCACGAAGCGTTCGGATTATAGTATGTAAGGAGAAAAAAAAACATTTTTATTCTTAAAATAGTGTTTAATTATATACATAGTTTAAGAGGTACAGTAAGCAACGAGCTGGGCTTTACATATTGACCTTGGGAACGCTCTTATTACAAGCAGCGTAAGGACTACAGTCGTATTGCAAATAAAAAGCCCGGCTCGTTGCTTACCGTACATTTACATAATAATTAGGTACCATAAAATACGTAAGGTGTAAATTGTCTATTTAGTCATAAACTGATCTATTTTAGTTTGGCGAGTCCTGTTGATGGACCAGAAAAAAGCTTTGTCCCTCAAGTTACGTAGCATCATCTTTTCCGATAAGGACAGGTCATTTTCTTCAGCCCACTCCAAGCAAGTGTTCAAAGATGATATGGCTTGTGAATGAGTAATTTTCTTGACATTTGAAGCAAAATAATCTTCAGCTAAAGACTCGTCATTCTCTTGCGTTATTTGGGTTATGATCTCATCATCAGTTATAGGATCTGTGCAATTCTCCTCTTCACTCATGGACAAGAAAGTGGAAATGGTTTCTTCTGTATAACCACGATTACGTAAAAGACTGAGCGGGAGATCGTCTTCTACGTCGAAGTCATCATTTTCTTCTGATCTATCTTCTGTTGAATTTATTTTTTCAGGCCAAAGAGGCTTCCAAGATTTTTCGATAAGAGACGATGATACATGATCCCAACATTGCGCTAGCGAAAAAATGGCATCTTTAATTGTGACGCTTTTTATAACATCATGCAAGGTTAAAGCCTCATCGGCTTCTTGCTGCACGAACATTTGAATCAGGAGTTTCTTTTTGTAATTTATCTTGACATTTTGGATTACGTTTTGATCCATAGGTTGGATCAAAGGCGTACAATTTGGAGGCATGTACAGTACAGAGAAGTTGCCGTCTTCTGTTGTCAAATCTTCAGCATTTGGATGTCCAGGGGCATTGTCTAAGAGTAGCAATGCTTTTTGTGGCAGTCCCATTTTTTTTAAATGGCGTTTGACTTCAGGAACAAAATGGCCTCTAAACCACTCGAGAAAAATATCTCTGGTTACCCAAGCACGCCTCTGCCCTTCATAATTCTCCTCTGCCCATCTTTCAAGCTTCTAGGGTTTGTAATACGGCAATCCAAACACTTCAATAATATTCGGGTTATGCGCACGTTGTACAACTCGATTGTTAGAAGTCGCATGGAAACGAATGCACCTATTTGGAATCCACATGAAGATACTTATACCCTCATGCTGGAAAAGGTACAGAAGTGTTTTTTGAGATTTCTGTACTTCAAGCAGTACGGATATTATCCATTTTTGTATCCGACTGCATTTATCACAGGCATGGTTGGCTATAATTCTCTCTGTCTCAGAAGAGAAATGCTGACCATGTCCTATGTTTTCAATCTAATTCGTGGTAAAACTGATAACCCTAGCTTACTAGCAAAGGTGGATCTATTCATACCAAATAATTATCTCCGTACTCGATCGCACCATCTTTTCGCGGAGCCGTTCTCGCGCACTAACCTTACGAGGTGGAACTTGTTGGCGCGTGCATTGCGGCGCTTAAATGAAATTCACTCGATGGCACCAGATTTCGATATTTTTACCGCCAACCCTCACTTGTTTAAATTGCAAGCTATTAATTATTTATTTTTACATGATAGCTAGTATTATACGTATCATTCTATTTGTATAGTTATGGTAATATCTTTATTAATTTTACTTTTCAATGCATTGGTTTTACTGTTATGTTGATTAGTAATAATTGAATAAACAAAAATAAATAAATAAAAATAAATAATGCACTGGTAATTTTACAGATCCAAAAGATCTTGGCTTTTTTGCCTTCCCCACAACTAGCAATGGTAATTTGTGATTCCCTGTAGAGTTTGCGCAAGGCATAAAAGTTATTCGCTCTTTAGACACTTTCGACCCAGGAGCGCTAGTTTCAGCAGAAGAGGCTAAAGTTTTGTCCGGCAGAACCTTCCAAAACAATCCTGATTCGTCGGCATTGTAAATTTGTTCAGGGCAAAGGTTCTTTTCTTTTATCTCGTTTAGGAATTTTTCTTGGAATGGTTGAACAGCTTCCGTATTGCTAGAGACTTTCTCACCTGACACTTTCAGCTGACGTATGCCATGACGTTTTTTAAAATTATCAAGCCATCCTCTACTTGCAGAAAAATCCGAACCTGTTAGTTTTTTATGGAAGAATCTCGCTTTTTCCATTACGACCTCATCAGACAATGGAATGTGGCGTCGTCTTTGTTCTAAAAACCATGTGAACAGTGCTTCTTCTAGCACTGGATTCTCTGGTAATTTTAGAGTTTTTCTGAACCCTGGTCCTTTCTCAGTTTTAGCTATAAAAGATCTCAATTTTTGCTCATTTTTCTTGAGGTCTGTAATTGTTGATTTTCCAACGCCATACTTACAAGCAAGAGAAGTTGCCGACACTCCGTCCTTTAAACTGTCTAGTATGGTGCACTTTTCGGCTATAGTCAAAGTTTTATGTTTGCGTTTTGGTGTTGGAACCATCTTTATAACCTCAAAAAACACGCCGCGCACGAGTACAGAGCAGAAAAACGTGGAATGGACGCGCAACGTGGCAGTCGTAACTGCAGACTAATTAATAAACAACATAGCAGCGAGGCGAAGGCGAGGAAGTGGGGTGGGGTATGCAGTTCGGATTATAGCGACGTTCGGATTAGCCTGAGTACGGATTATCGAGGCTCTACTGTATTAATAAAGTAAATTTTTAAAAGCATTCTAAAGTGTTTTTTTCCACTCACCGTCTTCAAACACTTTACAAACGCTGAGTTCACGATTCTTCACATTTTCAGCAAAGTCAGTTGATTACGTAATCTGGGGGGATAGAAGAGGGTCAGGCCGCTGATTACGTCTGTTGACATGGGGGGAGGGAGGGGTCCGAAAATCGTAAAAACATGATTACGTAATATGTGGAGGGCCCCTAAAGTCAAGAGTACGGCTTCGACGTGATTTTATCACTCTAAAGCGCCAACTCCAGAATAACCAAAAATTGAACTCTCAGCAATTCTAAGATCCGGGAATATCGAAGCACGTAATAAGTGGCCGTAGTGAGTCAAATGATCGGCAAGCCCGCGTAGACTTCCACAAAAAGTTCCTTGCTGGAATCAGCCAGAACGGCAATGAACTGGGGGGGGGGGGGGAGGGGGTATGGCAGTACAACCATGAGCGATGTGGACTTGAAGAAGTCTCTCATGCGGGGAGATAAAATATAACTCTCAACTATATTTAGTTTACAGACAAGATATATTTTGTTCTCACTCGAACAAACCCAGCCTAAGGGGTCCTATTTTAAGTCCTATTATTATTTTAAGTCCTAATATATTCCGTTCATTTTGGATATATTGCGTATATCGGGAATCACATTAATGGATTTTTGTCACTTGAACGACGTTTTTATTATTGCATTGTATGTAGTTCTGTTTGGTTCCAGAATAAAATAAAATAAAATAAAATTACCTTTTTTTTTTTAAATTGACTGATTGTTCATCCCCGTAACCTTATACACAGTGGGTTTTTTATTTGCTGCTTCCTTGAATCAGTACAAGCAAAAAAGTAATTTTTGATAAAAAAAACATTTGGATTTTTTTATTTGTCAAATTTGTAAATCTTATGTATTCAAAAAAAAAATGAGAAGCGTTGAAGGGGTCGTCCATTAACCACGTGATGTTTTTAAGCAACTTTTTAAACCCCCCGCTCCCCTCGGTGATACGTGGTTAGGTTTTATAAATCCCACCCAAAATTACGTTTATTATTTTGTTACAAAGTATCTTAAGAGTATTATCTTTAAATACAGGTATAAATAATAATCCAGACAGACATTAAGGTTGCGGGTTGTTTCTGACTGGCATAAAAATAATAAAGGAAAGGCGTCCTCGGACCACGGATTAGTAAGACCATTGATTTTATAGTGTAATAGATAACGCCATTCCATACTGCAAAATGGAAGTCGCAATTTAATACAAAAAACGGCAGGTAGATGGCCATCGTAGTTTTCAAACTCGATTTAATGCGCTTCCATCTTCAATAAACCAATATTTGGCCGATAGATGGCGTTCAAACATATTATCGGACGCGTCCGTAAGCCGCGGCTTACGAACGTGTGCCTAGTCGTCCGCGACTGACGTCCTATAATGTGCACCGCTCAATAGAAATTCATTACACAGATCGCGTGCATAAGCCACAGGCATAAGCCGCGGCTGACGGACGCGTCCAATAATGTGTTTGCCCCTTTGTTTGCCCCTAAGCGTGTGCCGTTAGAGTATTAATAATAAAATAGAGCGCGAGCGCGCGAGTGTGAACAGTAGACACGGGTGGACACGGGTGTGAACAATGCATCGACCGCCCGGCTAAGGCCCGCAGTCGTTCGCGAGCGCTTGTGAAGTGATATAGTTGGGAATTTGTAGAGCATTTTTATTGTTTTTAAGAAGAAAGATGGTTAAATGTGCAATCGATCATTGTAAAAATGATACTAGAAAACACACAAAACACAAATCTAGTGTCACATATCATCGATAAGCAATTTTGAATTACTTTTCAACCAAATAAAAGTTATCCATTACGGGGGTGAAGCGAGGAGCGCGACGTAAGCGGATGAGGAACACACTGCCCCACCCTTCGTCTTGCTCGACCGCAATCGGTCGCAATTGGTGTTCACTAATCGAGAATCGAGATATTTTAAAAGCGAAATCGATAATCGATAATATTTTTTTATAAAAATTGACAAATCACTTTTTTTAATTATAGGTAGTAATGGTAAAAAAATCTTATGTTAATATAAGTATAGAGTATATATGGAATATGATAAATAATCCATAATAAGGCCAATAAGGGATTCCTTTTTGACCACTCACATAGGTTTATCCAATTGCTTCAGATGGAGCGTAGATGTTTTTAGGGCGTACCTTTATATGCTGATATTATGCATGTATGAGTGTCTGAACGTAGAGAACGAACGTCTTGACGGGTTTTGACGTAAGTATGAGGTGTCGTTGGATTCGACGTGATACGGTGGTGCGAATACGTTATATTAAAAACCGACCAAAAAATAATTTTAATAATATTATTATTATTAACTTAGAAACTTACCTTACTTTTAGGTTTCCAAAAGACAAAACAAATATGATGAAGTAGATTGATGCTGTAAAGAAGACCAATTGGGAACCAAACTTTTGGAGTAGAATCTGTTCAGTACATTTTCCGGATTCAAACATGTATGAAACCAAAAATGGAATCCGTAGATTAACAAACGACGCTGTACCTTCGCTTTTTCTACAACAATCTCCATTTTCCGGTCAACAGTCGGAGGTTGCAGGGCTTTCCAATTCAGGACTGGTACACGACACTCCAAGGAAACGAAAGTTAAAAACAGAAATTATCCGTTTAAAAGACATTGCAAAACGCCGACGTATGCGGGGCAAGGCACTACACGCTGCTAATCGGCGTTTGAAAAAGAAAGTTGACAATTTATCTAAGGTATTAAAAGAACTGAAGCAAAAAAGACTGATCAACCAAGAACAAGTGGATATTCTGGAAGTGTGCCGGCTTTCTACAGCAGCTCTTTTGAAAAGGATGACTCATAAAGGGAGAGAATATCCACCTGAACTGCGTACATTTGCGCTAACCCTCCATTTCTATTCTCCAAAGGCCTACTCTTACGTACGTAGTACCTTTAACACATGTCTACCACATACAAGCAGCATAAGAAAATGGTACCAATGCATAAACGCCACGCCAGGTTTCACTGCAGAAGCTTTTAAAGCACTTGATCAAAAGGTCAAGTCTTCTGACAAGAAAATTCTATGCAATTTGGTAATAGACGAGATGTCGATTCGACAATTAAAGGAATTTGACGGTAATGCAGTCCAAGGATATGTAGATTTTGGTGCTGGGTTTGATGTTACCGGAGTTTCAATGCACCATGCAAACAAGCTCTGGTGTTCCTTTTAGTTGCCATTAACGAGCAGTGGAAAATTCCAGTAGGATATTTTCTGGTAATCGGCGTAACAGGTGAGCAAAGAGCCAATCTAGTAAGGATATGCCTTTCTAATTGCCACGATGTAGGCGTGGTAGTTGTATCTATGACATTTGATGGTTGCCCAGCAAATATAGCCATGGCTCAAGAGCTTGGCTGTTCGTTTAACTACCAACGTCAACTAAAAACCTATTTCGAACATCCTGCAACAAAAGAACCAGTTTTTGTATTTTTTGACCCATGTCACATGGTGAAACTGGTCAGAAATACATTACAAAGTAAAAAGGTTCTTAGAGATAATAACGGCGGCCTAATCAAATGGCAATATTTTGAAGAATTAAACACGCTCCAACTAAATGAAAATTTTCACTAGGGAAATAAATTATCGACACAACACATCAACTTTCAAAATCAAATAATGAAAGTAAAGCTAGCAATACATCTGTTAAGTGCCAGTGTTGCGAACGCTATTGAATTTTGCGACAAAAAATTACGTATACTTAATTTTGCTCACTCACAACCAACAGTGAATTTCATCAACACAATGAACAATCTGACTGACATTCTTAATTCAAGAAAGTTTCCTGGCATTGACTTTAAAGCACCAATCAATGAGAAAAACGAAACGAAGTATCTAACGTTCATGGATAATGCAAAAACTTATTTGGAACATCTAGTTTTGATGGACAATGAAACACCGATCATGAATACCAGAAATAAAGTAGGTTTCCTTGGATTGTGCGTGTGCATAGACAGCATGAAAGGATTGTACAACGAGCTCGTTAAACAAGAAAAAACATTGGATTTTTTACCAATGTACAAGTTAAGCCAAGACCACTTAGAGATATTTTTTTCAGTAGTACGGTCCCACGGCGGGTTCAACAATAATCCATCGGCCCTGCAATTTATGGCAACTTACAAAAAGCTCTTGGTTCACATGGAGTTAAAAGAGAATTTCAGGGGAAACTGTGCTCCTCTGGAACACATAACTTTGTTAACGTGTTCGTCGTCAACTGAGCATATTAACTTGACAACGAAGGGTTATAGATCAGGATCACAAGTGGATATGGTCGACGAACAATTCATGAGCAATTTGAAGGAGGAAGATCTGAGTTTACCTGCCGGTTTCCATTCAGTATTTTCACAACATGTTGTGGCATACGTTGCCGGGTATGTTGTTAGATATTTACTATCTAGACTAAATTGCACTGATTGCTTGGGAGCATTAGTCGCAAACACACCTAAACAAGCTCATTTATTTATTGTGTTTAAAGACAGAAGTGGACTTATCTATCCATCAAATGATGTAATCCGAATTTGTAATGCCGCAGAATCGGTAGTAAGGGTTAATTTTGACAAAAGTAATAAATCCGATCGCGATCCTATAAATATGGTTACAAAAACGTTAAAATTATTCATCGGATCCGATATTTTCACGATCCTTCATGCCCATTTATTTGAGCAGGAACCGTGCAGTAATCATTTAATTTGCTTCATCTGCTAAGGGCCGTTATCCAAAAATATGTCGATATACGGATAAAATATTTAGTTTGTAAGTCAAATGTAAAACAAACCAAGAGGCAACTATACAACAAGCTCACTCTTTTAAAAGGGCAATAACGGATACTTAAGGGTTTGGATCCTCCAAGCGGGCGATCTGAATACAGTCTAGTCGAATACTATCTGACTGCGCTTAGACCAGATTCTATGATTCTACCTACGTCTGAGGTTTTAGTTATTATTGCTCAATGGAAGCTGTAATTTTTGAGAACAGAATTGTATTTCTGTTATCAAAATTACATCTTCCTGTACCTTTGTATTTTCCACTAAAATAAACCTTAGGCATACATCCAATCATATAAAACTACATTGCTTGTCCTATTTTATCGTGAACACTGAAGATCGAGTAGATATAATTTGTTGATTTGAATAATTTTCGACAAAAAAATAATGGCGGCCTTATAAGAGCCTTAATTAGAATATTATTTTGTAGATATTCTAAAATGTGATTAAAATAAACACGTTTAAAACATCATGAACTATTTTTTTTATTTCTTACCTTTATGGCATATTGGGGTCAAATGGTTACAAACCAATAAACATTTTTATAAATGTATATACATTTCTTATGTTTTAAAAAATAATTTTAAGCTTCTCTTTACTACACTAGATTTTTGTCGCCGCCACTGACAGGGAGTGTTTTTATTCATCTATGAGATGGCAAAATACAGCATCGCCGCACAGCACTCATATCTTCTCTTTCCTGCGCAAGAAATTATGGGAGGCGGAGCGACGTTGGTTGACATCCTTACGAGAAGACGACGTAATTGAGCGTGTATGTCAGTAAACTGTTACAATGTCAACAATTACAATGTACAACAATTTACAATGTCGAGTCGAGTGAGTGCTATCCGTAATCGACTAGTCGATTGGCGAGCGCGTGGTCACTCCCTATTTCTCGCATCCCATCAATATACGGTATAAACATCTATAGCACACCTGTCTACTTTCGGCTCCAAGCGACCCGTTTGAAGCGCGCGCTAATTGTTGGAAAGGCGTAGCCTGAAATAGCACGCCATCTATTATTTTCTTCATTGAACATGTGATTTGTAGCGTAGAAGGAAATGCAATAGATAGCGCTAATAATTGAATACTAATTTCGTTGAAACTGCTTGAATTATTGGGTTTTTAGAATCAATCGATCCTTTATAATTAAAACTTAATTATCAATGTTAATATAGATATCCAAATAAATTCCTATACTTTTCGACGTCAGCACTACCAGTGCCATCTGCGTAGTGACGGCGAGAAATATGCTGCCATTTTCTTGTATGAGATGGTGCTATCTATTACACTATAAAATCAATGGTAAGACTTTCTTCAAAATTAACAAGATGATAAGTATCTTGCAAGTCGGCTATTGGCACTGTGCTTTGTTTAAGATCAACGTCAGTTTCATGAAGCCACTCGGTGTCATCATTTTTGTTGCATGCAAAACATACGCGGAAACAATTTATGCATGTATTCGGCACTAAAATCACAGACTTACTGGCGACTGGCAAGCCGAGTCGGATGGTTGTCGCGGCGAGTGGGGAAATCGTTGCCTGGCAACTGCGAGTCAAGGTCATGCACCGTTTTTCGGTTTGTAAATCGCACATTTAACAAAAAAATTAATACATGTGATATCTCACTACACCCACCCACCCCCCTTGTGATATGTCGTGATTTTTTCCGACCCCCCCCCCCCTTTCAAGCCTCACGTGATTAATGGACGATCCCCAAGTAGTAGGTAAAATATCGCGAATAAACAATATTCGCAATATTTTACCTACTGCTAGATGGTGCAACGAGCTCCACTCGTTATACTATTTCTTAAAACACAACTTTTTTCAAATTTAAAAAATATATAATAAAATTAAAAAAGGACTTTGTCATGGCGGTAAGTGTACCATCTATAAACGGGACATAAACTATCCTCTGAATATCTGAATGTCCGAGCGAGGTTACGGGGGTCTGAAAGTGTATGCTTGAATATATGGTATAATATATGCTATGCAAAATTACCTTTGCATCTTCTGTAATCGGCCGAGGAATACGTCCCGGTCCTCGAGGCGTACCCCAACCTGATCGTTTCTCGTAATAATGTAAGATAAAATCAGGAAAATTTTCGTTTAAGTCTGCCGCTGCTACTGCATCAAGTTCGTCCGTGTCGAGCCATTTCACGAGATAGACGAGTGATCCAGACAGATTAGTCGCAGCCAAAATTTGCTCAGGGATCAATCCTCTAGCAATGCCCCTCGGTTTTACAATTTCCTAGAAATAATAGATAAGAAATAAACAGTAGAATATGATCCACTTGCGAAAAATTCATGTTTAGTGTATAAAACAAAAACGCACTAATCATAAAGAGTTTTTGTGGCCTAGCATACTGTTTAACACCTCTAAAACACAAAAAAAAAAAACATGAAAATTGCATTTTATATTCAAAGAAGTTATTAACCCTAGATAATTAAACTAAATTCATAATTACATAATAACTAAACATTCGTCGAGCGAACTACGCAATGAAAAACCGTAAATATTAGCAATATTACTTAACCGGTCGGAAGCCAACCTTCGCGCGCAAAAAACTGCACCGCAACATTTTGGTCAATTTTGTAAATAAATACTAAAAATATTGTTTCATCATGAATTCCCTCTTGTTACCTAGTATACATGACTAATCTTATTAGTCATGTATATTATATATTTATATAATATATATATGAGGGTCTTTCGGCCGACCCTCATATATATATTCGGCTACGCGCGGATCAGTCAAACGACGCAAGATATAGGCATTGTTGGCGTCGGATCGGCTAATAATAATAGGGATTTGTACATGTCACAGAAAGTTTGTCGGATAGGAATAAAAAGAAATTGTTTATGAAAACATTATTCCGTGCAGTTACTACATACGTCAACATTATCAGAACCATAAATAGCATTTTTTGGTGTTTACGGTGTTTTGTCATTCTTCAAGTTAGCAAGCTTAAGTTCTACCTAAATGCGTTCCAACTTACTCTGCCTGACCCGAGTAACCTAGTTCGGTGGGGGAAATCTACAAATAAAGTATGCCCGACGTGTAAGGAGTTCATAGGCACTGCCAAACATTTGCTATGTGGTTGCAAAATACTGCTTGACCGAGGCCATTATTCCTATCGCCATGATAAAGTCCTCCAAATCATCAGAGAGGCTATCAGCCTATCTATTGCACGGACCAGAAAAGGGCAAACGAGCAATGGCTTCAAGAAGGTCAACTTTGTAAAACCCGGAGCGAAGAAGCTGCCTAAAGATAGGACTAAACCGTCCTCAATTTTGGGAGCAGCAAAGGACTGGCAATTGCTGATAGACACACATGAGAAGCATTACCAAATGCCTTCAGAAATCTGCACCACAGCTTACAGACCGGATATTCTCATATTCTCAATGGCGACAAAGCATGTTGTACTTGTCGAACTTACAGTCCCATGGGAAAGCAACATACCGAAGGACCACAACTTCAAAGTAAACAAGTACTGCAATTTAGTAGACCGGATAGTGAGAAACGGATTTAAGACTGATCTCTTCGCCGTGGAAGTCGGAGCAAGAGGACTACCGGCGAAGTCACTCTACAGCCTCTTCAAGAATTTAGGCCTGCCAAGAGCGGCGCTGAGCTCATACATGGAGAGAGCCTCGAAAGCGGCACTGGAGGCATCCTACAGAATATGGATAGGTAGAGAGAGGGAGGCCGAGGGCGGGACTGGTGGTTCTCCGCGTCCTAGTCATCGCAGACTAGCTGATGAGGGCTTGTAGCGAGCCGAAACGTCACGCGCGCTGGAGAACTGTAGAGCGGCCGCTCACTAGTCCCACCTCGTCCGACACCCTCCTTTATTGCCAATGGGCCCGGATATGTTCGGTGAAGCCATTGAAAGCTGAGTTCAACACCTTCCTTTCCTTCGACGGACACAAATAAGAGATTTAGCGCACGTTCGGCGCGGATCAAGCAGAAACTACTACGTTGGACGAAACACCCAGAATATCACGCAATACTAAAATACGGTAAGGTATTTACACACCTGTGCAAAAAGTTATGTAGTTACTAAACTTTCGTCAAGCAGACGAGATTGTCGTAGGTCACTACTTAATTAGTTTTTGATCGCAATTGCGCCATGAATTACATTGTTTACACCAATTAGAAAGGTAGCAATGGCATCGAGGGCGGGGAATGGGGGGAAGCGCCTGAACTCGACTTTTGCAGGAAGGGGCATCGTCATTCAGATGAATGTTTAGTTACCTAGGGTTAAAATCGCTAATGTGGTATTTTGTAGCATTTTCATGCAATCCTTTTCAATAAAATTGCACACCTGGACTGCTTTTATTTTAGAATCCGAACGATTTCTGCCTTTTTTCTCTGCTGCTTCTCTTTTTTCGCGAGCCTCCTCGTAAGCCGATATAAGTTCGGGGCAATCTAGGTTGTCTTCCGGTTCCCAAGTGTTGTCATCACTGAAACAGAGGTGCAGGGTTTTAAACGCCGCAACAGTGCAACCAAACCTAACCCAATCGAATCCGCCGAAGTCGTGACAGTTCCAGATTACTCACTCTGAATATCCTCTCCATTTCAGAAGATACTCCACCCTGCCACTTCGCACTCTTCTATCCAACACCTTTTCCACGGAAAACTCTTCCGTTTTTCCCGTAACAGTAGTTGCCGGCACGGCGGAACCGTCCACTTCCTGAGGAGTCAAAGCCGGTTGAATTTCATTACTATTTCCATCTCCGCTGCTGAGCGGAGCGTCATTCGACAAACTTTCACTATTTTCCGCTAAAGCTTCGGGTAAGGAAGCTGTTTGATCAGCCTCCATCGTAAAAAACAGAATATCGGCCGGAGAATCAAAATATTTACGAAAATCCGGAAGCCGGATCTGGCCGGATCCAATTGATCCAAACGTGGAAATGCCTCTACATGGCCAATGTTGGGCAACATCGTTAGGGTGGAAGCGAGTCGGCACCACTGTGACGTGGAAAATGTATGGGAAAGAGCGAGAGAAACATAGGCAATGGCACATATGTTGGAACTAGTGGATGCCTATGGCTGAGTCGAAATTTCAAAATGGATGCCATAGTAGTAGAGATGGGCGAAAGAGATCGCGATGGCGCATCGGAATGAACGTCGTGGAATAGAATCTTAGCCGTCAAATATGACATTTCTGTGTTTACTGCCTAACCTCAAAAATAAAAGCAAGGATCGGAAAAGAAGATTATTTTTTGTATAAATGATTTGTGTTGTTTGTTTTGTTTAAAATCTTGAAATGTCGAACACTTTTGAAGCTAAGCCGGGTTTCTGCCCAAACTGCGGTTCAATTCTTCCGTTGTTAAGAGAAATTGGCGGAGTGCGGTGTTTTTCATGCCAGACCGAATACGGAGCAGATGGTAAGTAATAATAAGTACCTAGGTAATAGAACGAACCTCCTTTTAACGATACGTGTAATTTATGCGGTTTAGCAAGTTCGGTATTATATTCACCACGCTGATTCCGATTATGCAGTAATCTTTATTCGGCTTTTGTTTAAATCAAACTAAAAACTAGGTAAAAAAATGTTTTTTTTAAAATGTAAATTTGAATTTTGTTTGTCTTGAAGTATTGCGTGTCCGAAGCTTTTTTCTATCACATTTAACATTAAGTACAATAATTGAATCTGGTAGTGTTTTATTTTCATTTTTTAGAAAGATTCCTATAATGCATAAATTTCGCAAACTCTTCTACATTGAAGATGTTTTAATAGAGTCGAGTCAAGATATAGTCGTTTACCGCCATGTAAACGACTATATCTTGCTTATTTATAGAGATAGGGCAAAGATTTTCACAGATTCGGAATCAGTGTGATGAATATTAGTGGGGTGACATTTTAATGTGCATTAAGGGAGCTTTAGCTCCCTTAATGCAGAAAGAAGAGTTTGCTAAACTGCATAAGTTCCCGAGACGTAACCTTCTTTGAAAAAGACTTAACCTCCTTTGAACGAGACCTAACCTACTTTATCGTCAGTCGCTCTTCGGAGTGGATCTTTCACCTGCGAGACCTGGAGTGGAGTGGATAAGGAGAGCACGCAGGCGATCGCATCCCAGAAAACCTCCTTTCAGTCTTAACGGCGTTACCTATGCGTAACTTGGCAGAGGGTGTAGCCGTATTGAAGGCGCCACAACTTATCGTCTGTATTAAAATTTACTATAATTTTTGCTGACTCGCTAAATCTTATTCAAAAACTTGAATTCCCCTCTCTCAATAACAGGCTATCCCACATTAAAAATAAAATTTGACAGATATGGTAAACTAGAAATGGCTGTTTTTTGTGTGATTCTCTGCTGGATCTCTGGTCATACGGGGACAAGGGGTGGGTAACGAGTTGCGAACGGGGCCAGAACTGTTTTCGCAGCCGGATGCCGCCAGTCTCTATCGGACGCTATTATAGATAAAAAGCTCGCTAAAAATTAGCCCGGAGGTGGCAAGAGACCTTATTGGTCAAAAGTAAGAGATATTCACAAATATAACTAGAAATAACGACCAAATCATGGTTACACCACCAGCCTTTCACCCGTAAGAAAATCTCCACCGTCTACAGGATGCATATCGGCCATTGCTGCTCTCCCGCTCACCCCAGTCGGATCCATGTCCTCGGTTCACACTCAGGACCATCTTTTCTTTAAGTGCCCCATTGTTAATATCTATCGTAACTTCATTTTGTAACTCTTAGACCTCAACATTCAACTCCCTTTTAGTATAGTTTTTTTTATTATCTAGTATCTAACGTATGTAACCTTATTAAACTCAACAACATGTCCCTCTAATAATATTGTAATGTTTGTCCATATTGTTTTTATGTTAAATATATATACTTCATCCTTCTGTTCATTATATTTTAATTTATTATTCGTTTTTGTGTTCCCGTCGGAGTGTTGTTTTATTTGTTTCAGTGATGTTCACTAACAAAAATAATTTTCATCCCATTTCAACTGGCAGAAATCACTCTCACTTGGGTGGAGCCACTAAAATAAAAAGAAGAAGAAGTAGGCAATGACATTGGTTTTAATTCAATTCCTTTCTTTTTTTGCAGTGTTCCAAAATATGAGATTCAAATATACAATTCCGTTTAACTCACTGGATACGTACAAAGATTCTACAGAGCTGAAAAAAATTCGAAAGAAAACCGGCATCAGCAGCGAGAATACGACTGCCGAAGGCCCCGTTGTTGAGAGAAAGTGCTCAAAGTGCGGAAATGACAAAATGTCTTATGCGACGCTCCAATTACGATCAGCCGATGAAGGGCAAACTGTGTTTTATACCTGTACAGTATGCAAGTAAGTATATTTTACAATCCATTAAAAACGGGAAATCAAAATGGTCGCTGTGTAATCATTTTTTTTTTTTCAGATTCAAAGAAACGGAAAACTCGTAACAACTAATGTTCCATATTTGTTGCTCATTAAACACTGTCACCATCAAAACTAGAACGTTTAATGACAATGAGACATTGGGCCCGATGTGTTTCTTTGTGAACTAAAACTGAAATAAGTTCAAGCGAACGAGATAGAGCAATACGTTAGAGCGGAATATGAAACGAAGGATCGTCGATAAAAACTACTGTCGAACTTATACTCGCCCGAATAAATTTGAACACATTTCGTGCGAACACATTGGATTCAGATGCGTTATCTTTTGTGGGTAGTTTTAATGTGAAAAAATGATAACCGTTCATTTCACATTCCGCTCTACCGGAATGTGAAATGAACATTGTGAAATATTGCCTTGTCTCATTCACACAGACTAATTTCCGATTTTAGTTCACGAAGAAACACAATCGAGCCCAGTATGTCACTTTATTATTATCATCATATCAATGTGAAAGAAAACTGATTTGATAGAGGGATTTAAGATCAGATTGGAGAGCGGGAAGAAGATAGTATTGAAACCATATACTTAATTTATGAATAAATAAAATATATAAAAGGATTATCTGAATTTTGTGTATTTTACTAGTATTTTTCATTTATAATTCATCAACAAAATCGATGTCTATCTCTATTCCAACGTTAGTTTATCTGCCCTTTTCTATTCATAATTCCCGCGGGAAAGTTAATTGTCAAAAGTTACTTAAACGGCAGGCACGTCAAATCGGGGGGCGCCAGTTTTGCATGCGGCAATTTTGCACAAATGTCATTTTTGACAGCTCCAAATTTGTTGAGGGCAGATTTGCAGGAGGCAACCTTGCAGGCGGCAACCTTCAGTACAGTTTTTAAGTTTTTCTGTTAGGTTAGGTTAGGTTAGGTTTTTCTTTCCCTAAAATCGAAGTGACATTAATTACCGGCATCCTTGAAGTGGATGACTTTTATACATCAAACTAAACATTTTAAAAAATGTTTTAAGTTTTTCTGTTAGGTTAGGTTAGGTCATTTTGACATTTGCAAAACTGCCTTCTGCAAGATTGCCTTCTGCAAAACTTCGTCAAATCGAGCAAAAGTCGATTTTTATTTGTGTGTGTAACTCTAGCTCTTGTTGCCATTTCATAAAAAGTCACTTTCGCGAACATTTTTTATAAAGGATTTTTATGTAATGTACTTACTATATAATTTAAAATAAAAACATGGAAATTTTAAATGATGTTATGATAATGTATTCCAATGTCGCGTTACCAAAAACATAAAATATAATCTATTTAAAATACAAATGCATTTACGAACGTCCAAACAGAGGACACTTCACGAACACACAATGGAATGTGGTAATTCTTCAAAATGGCCGATGTATGTAGTTTGCCAACTTGCATGTCTTCGATGTAGTAATAGTTCTTTGTTTTCGCAATTCGTTCTTATTTACATCCTAAAATAGTATTAAAAAGTGTGGCGGATAATTACAAGTATTGTGCGGCGCCCATGGGATATATCAGTGTGCTAGTTCGCCGACGAAAATGTCAAGTGCGTTTGAAAGACTGGATGATTACAAGACTTTATTAAACCATAAATTTTATATTTGGAACGGTTTTCGTTGGTAATTCTCACATTATATCGAGGTAAGCTACGCTCATGTGTATATAGTATCGTTTAAAGATGTTTTGAAACGCCAAAATTGCAGCGTTTTCGCACAATGGATCTATTAAATGGACATCTAATTTTGGCATATCAATTCCGATCATTCCATGAACTCTAGCTAATGAAACTGTTTTTATTCGTTATTGCGGTTATTGTTTAATCGGTCAACGGTGGAATATTTGTGCTGCGGTACGCGTATCTTGAATAATCCACAAATCAGATTAACAAATCCGATAGATATTTTTATGTATTTGCCAAGATCATTTCTATTCATGTTTCGCAACTCTTTATGTTATTGTATAATTTTAATTGCTTTGCAGGTTTATAAAGTATTTTCAGAGTATTTAAGTGCGGAATTGAATTTAATAAACATTACTAAATATGGCAAGTCCCAACATGACCTACAAAAAGACCTCCCGTGCACTAGACAGATGAATAATTGAGCAGCCGGTTTAATCAGCCAGCCAGTCATGACCGTTGAGTCGAACGAGGTAGCTGCCAATGGAAAATACGTCTGGCCGCTTCGACAAGTGCGCGGGCAGCCACATATATTTGCCATATTGTGCTTTGGATGCATGCAGCCAGTTGGCTGCCGTGTACGAGTGTCTTGTTCTATTGGCTGCCGCAGCTAAGAATGTCATCAGTCAGATTGGCTGCCAGAGCCCGGCTGCCGCAGCGAGGCTGCCTAATGCACGGAATATCTAAGACGAGACAAGGCAAACTAGCTGACTAGGATGGGTCTTCAACTTTATTTGGTTCTAGGGCCAATTTTTTGTACCATATCTACTCTAAAGGTTGCAACCGATTATTTATTCATTTTAAGTAAAATAAAGGTATTATTGCATTATAGGAACCTGTTCTACATTGTTGATGTAACATCATCCGACTATATTGACCATGCTGATTCCGAATCTGCAATAATCTTTATTCGGTCTCAATAAATAAGCGAGATATAGCCATTCAAAGAAGTGTCGAACCCATACATTTCAGTAGGGTTAGTTTTTTTTATAATACATATCTATTAGGAACCTATTTGGCATTAGGTTAAATTAGTTTTTTTTTGACAATCTTAAAAACTGAGTTGAAAAAATTATGTATTTTTTTTCTCGAAATTTTACGCGTCTGAAGTTTTTTTCTTTCACATTTAGCTTTACTATGATCGAATCTAGTAGTATTTCTATATTTTGTCGATTTTTGACTAAGGTTCCCATACTGCAATAATTCCAAAATGAATATAGGTACATAGATACAATGTACGAGTAAAACCAAGCTTGTACCAACATTTAAAAAATCATAATAAATAGCGTAGCAGGTGTGATTAGTGCGATGTGTGACACTGTGCTTTTTACAATGTTGTCAGTATCTGGTTTTGTTTTCGTCGTTTCAATACCCAGAGTTTTTCAACGTGTGAATCTGTGATTCTTGTCCTATTTTTGGACTTCAAATTTTTCATGCGAGGCAACGATTGCTCGCAAACGTAAGTGCTGTCAACAATTGACATCTTTAATGCGTGATTTTGAAAGTCAACAGAGACTTTCGGAGCGCGGGTAACGATCCGCATAAAACTCGAGGGCGGGCTGCAAATGCCATGCTGTAGGATGTTGATAGTAGTTGATGATAAAGAGCTGGATAACCAAGTGTGGATTAAACCGGGAGTGAGAAAAGGAGTACCTTGAAACACTGCTTCTTCCTGATCTTCCTTGGCTGCTCTGCTGATAGGTAGCTACTCCGGATGCTGGTGTAGTCCCGAAGATGAATTCCCGAAATTTTCCTGTCACTATCAGAGCGAGTATTGCAATGTGTATGTAGCGACCATGCGAACAATGCCACTGAATTCAACCGCACTTATTGTCTTTAGGGTAATACCGGTCTTTAGGGTACATTCTTATTAAATGGAAGGGATAGAACAAAGCAGAACTAATGTAATTAAGGAGGGATAGGATTTCAGGATACAAAAGGCATGCCCAGATAGGGATTATTTATCGCTGGGAAAGGAGACAAATTTAAATGTTATTAGATGTCTTCAGGTCGAGTCTGCGTCACTTGTAAAGGGATGAGTTTGATGAGCGAGCTAGTTAGTGTTAGCTGAATCTTATATTATAGAAATGGATTAAATAAATGTCGCCCACCATTTTATCTCATTCAAATACCTACAAACTGTTATAAGCAAATATTTGTTTTTCTTATCACTGCGACCAGTTAATTATTGAGTAAATTATTGAATTGAGGGTTATGTGGAATTTAAAAATGATCAATGTCATTTATTTTGTGAAAATGACATACAATTCCGTATTGTGGCTTGATCCGAAATGAATTGGAGCATGAATCGATTTTCGAAAGATATATGTCTGCCCTTGTGTGACGGGAAAGAATGACGTGTGACGTGATAGAATGATCAAGGTCCAGGCGGTGACGGTGGTGTCAAATTAACGGTAATATCAAACTAATTCAGATTATTTTACGTGCGGCATGTAATTTTTGTGCGGGAAAAGATACGATCGTCTATTTCAACATTCCACTCTTTACGCACTGCTCTGTTTCATTCGCATTAGGTATTTTCCGCAATCGAGTCCATTATGTGTATTTTATTCCTCATTTTCATACATTCCAGTAATCTGGCACTCCTCGATTCTTAATAGTGTCAGGTGAGTGAGACTCTACTGACTCTAATGTCTCATTCGGATGAACTATTTTCCGATATTAGTTCACAAAGAAACGCAAACGAGCCCATTGTTGATAAGTTTGAGACCAGGGCCCACCCCTAATAGAAACGATGTATATGTCAATGAAATGTTATTTGTTTTTCGAGTATAAGTTACTATTAAAGCTCCTTATGATTCGCTGATGATTCAGAGTTTTAGCATCCTGAATGTGGTCTTTTAACCCGTCGAATGCCAACAGTGCCTATAGGCACTTTGCGACGTTTGACAGTTCCGCGCGTAACTGTTTCGACCGGCCCCCATATATATTATATAAATATATAATAAACTCGACCAACAAATTTAATTACTAGGTAACAGGAGGAGATTCATAAAAAAACGATATTGTCAGCATTTATTTACAAAATCGACAAAAAGTTTTTTGCACGCAAAGGCTGCCTTCCGAGTGGATAATAACATCTTGATCATCTTTATTTTTCAAAGCGGGGTCTGCAAAACACTTGTAAAAGGCCATTTGTTAATTAATTACTATTCTTCCTCTTCATCTACCACAATTGTATTATTGTTTAGAAATATAACTGAACAGTAAGCGCACTCTCGAGTGGCAAAGCGTTGCAGGGATAGGGTCCGAGGGGATACGTTACGGCAAAACGTTCACTCATGCGACGGAGTGGAGTGGCTGCCATATGACATTGCGCTTGCCTTATCAATTTTTTCTAAGAGAAGCTACTGTCTGTATACTGTGTCAATATCAATTTTGTTGTAAGAGAAGCTACTGTCTGTATACTGTGCGTATATCGTCCGGTTAATTAACATGAACAAATACTGTTGCATAATAGCAACTCTTCCATTTTTGATCTCGATCGATCGAAATATAGCTGTAATATGTCCTTGCTCTAAAATGGCGCTACTGCATTTGTCCTCTGAAAAACCATAAATTGATTTTGACGTATTTTTACTGGGGCTGGGTCTAAATTTAATGATTCTCCTTTACAAAATTTTCAATGAGTGTTCTGTAATATTGATTTAAATTTGATGAAAATTACTATTAAATTATTGGTGTCTTTAACCTATATAAAAGATGTCCCAAAATTCACGCAATATTTAACTTTAATAAAACACAGGTTTTTAATTAAAAAATTACTTTTTTTATTGATACTTAAAGTATACATCATAGGGTATAATAGGAATGTGTGGAATGGCATATTGCGTAAATGGCCTCCACAACGGCTTTGCTGGCACATACGCACTCTGTTTTTAAAAAAATCCATCAGCATTTTAAATAAATGTGGCTGAATTTCGTTTATACAGTGCTCAATTTCTTCCTTCAGGGTATGGGTGGTTGTGGGCTTGTTAGTATAAACCTTAGACTTCAAAAAATCCCAAAGAAAAAACCAACAGCGTTAAATCGCATGATCTGGGCGGCCAATTCTGATCACCAAAACGAGAAATTACATGACCAGAACGACTCATGCAGTGATTGAATAGTTTCTCGGGCTATATGACATGAGGCATCGACTTGTTCAAAACCACACATCCACATCCATATATTGCAATTTAGGCACAAAAAAACTTGATTATAACGTCGCAATAGCCAAGCACCATTAACTGCTAATGTCTGGCCAGTAGCATTTTTGAAGAAGAATGGTCCAATGATACCTCCAGTTCAAAACCCGCACCAAACAGTGACACGATGTGTATGCATTTGTTTCTTAACTGCCACTCGTGGATTTTCTTAACCCCAAATGTGACAATTTTGATGATTAATGAAGCCATCAAAAATGAGCTTCATCGCTCAAAAATGATTTTGTTCGAACAATTAAAAATTATTTAAAAACTATTGATCTACAATAAAAACGTGTTCTTTCGTGTAGCGCTCCATTTTTAATAACTCTGAACTATCAGCTGTCACACTGTCTTTTTTTGTCATTGGCAACACTTTACCGCACAAATGCTCAAAATTCAAAAGTTGCGTGAATTTTGGGACACATTTAAATGGAGTTACACATCAAAGGCACCACAAATCCGTGCCGATTTCGAGGCGTCCATCTCAACCAACCGTTCGGAGTATCGCTTGCTATAGAGCTGCAACGACCGTCTGATGCGTGAAGACTGTTTTAAACGTTTGACGTTTGTATTTGAATGTAGTAAGAAGGTACATTCCAGTTATCTTTTTCTCATAATGGGATCAGACAATTCAGCTAACATTAACTGAGATATGAAGCGTGTGAAAAGAATATCTTCAAAGTTGCAGGCAATCCCTGTCCGGTTTGAAACAGTATCCTCACTAGGGTAGCTGTGTAAAAAAAAACAGTGTAAAATTTGAGGTCATTTGGATAAAGGGAAGGGTGCCCCAAGAGCCTTGAAAATTAAAAAATCATGAAATCACAGGAACTGTCTATTTTACTTATTATCTTGCGAAACATTAAACATTATTATGCAAAAAATATGAAAATGAAAAATGCATATATTATCATTATCACTTTTTCTCGTATGACATGATTTTCGGGAGAAATGTGAAAATTACTTCTATTTTGCTACATCTATGTCACGTTTCATAGTAGGGATTAGTGGCATAGCATAGTGACTAAAAAATATATTCGTAGGGCCGATAAGCAAGTGGTAATAAAAAAAAAATTGAAATACAAACAGAGCTGCCATGGAATTCGCCGACCGAAATCGGGCCCATCATTTACAATTATTACACTTCTGGGAGGTGAACTGTGGTTTCCGGACTAACGACCGGCTGTCGTAGGTTTAGGACAGCTGTCTTGCCACGTGTGAGCGTTCACCTTACCACCCATTCACTCCCCCTTCGAGCCATAGAATTTGAGATACGGAAATCGCGGTTTTAGATATTTTTTCTAGAAAGGAGTTGATTATTTTCCTGGAGAGACCAAGATCTATAAAAATGTGAAACACAGATTTAGCTGGCAGGCCACGAGCGCCAACTTCCACCGCGTGAAGGTGAACAGTGAAGCCGTTCCGGGTGACGGCATTTGCGAGATCATGGTATTTATTTAATTTGTACTCGTGGTTTTTTGGGACATTTGATTCCTATGGAACAGTTAATTTTACAATAAGAGCCATCTTCCGAGATAGAGAGTAAAGAGTTATATCTGGACGCAGGGCTGTGCATTCGAGACTTTCAGGGAATTTATACTGCTTAGAGACCGAATCGACCTCTATAATCCAATCTGAAGCTTTCTCGATTATTGAGAAAGGTTTTGCAGTGAAGTGTTTTTTGCCTTTAGAGCCATCCCGCACAAACTGTATTGGGGGTTTGGTGGATACTGTGGAGCCCTTGTTGGCACGAGCCACTGAGAGGCTAATTACCTCGCGAATAACAGCAAGGACTTTGTCGTGGCGGTAAGTATACCGCCCTTGATCCAAGGCCACTTTGCAGCCAGCTAGAATATGTCTTGCTGTGCAAGGTGCGTTGCTACAAAGGGGACATGAACTATCCTCGGCATAGCTCAAACGAGCGAGGATACTGGGGTCTGGAAGTGTATGCTGAAAGGCATTTAAATAAAATTTCAGCATCTCTGGCGTCCAGTCATACAACATTACTTTCCAGTGCATTGGAGGAGGAATGCAAAAGTCTCCAATTGTTGTCCAATCATTCTGGCATTGAAGGCCAATAGCATGAGCCATACTATTGCTTTTCGGGATCTGTATGTAGGCCATGGGAGTCTACAACATACCCCAGGTACTTTAATTCTTGTCGGAAAAACTGGCCTTTTTTAAAATTTATGGAAAGATTCGCATAAATGAGACGATCTAGAAATCGGTTTAAGAGAGAAATATGTTCTTTAAAGGTTGACGAGACAATTACATCTAGGTAACAAAACACCTTGTTATCAATTGCGAAGGGTCAAACAATTGGTCAGCTAGCCTTTGTATGCACTTTTTAGAAAGGAGTTGATTATTTTCCTGGAGAGACCAAGATCTATAAAAATGTGAAACACAGATTTAGCTGGCAGGCCACGAGCGCCAACTTCCACCGCGTGAAGGTGAACAGTGAAGCCGTTCCGGGTGACGGCATTTGCGAGATCATGGTATTTATTTAATTTGTACTCGTGGTTTTTTGGGACATTTGATTCCTATGGAACAGTTAATTTTACAATAAGAGCCATCTTCCGAGATAGAGAGTAAAGAGTTATATCTGGACGCAGGGCTGTGCATTCGAGACTTTCAGGGAATTTATACTGCTTAGAGACCGAATCGACCTCCATAATCCAATCTGAAGCTTTCTCGATTATTGAGAAAGGTTTTGCAGTGAAGTGTTTTTTGCCTTTAGAGCCATCCCGCACAAACTGTATTGGGGGTTTGGTGGATACTGTGGAGCCCTTGTTGGCACGAGCCACTGAGAGGCTAATTACCTCGCGAATAACAGCAAGGACTTTGTCGTGGCGGTAAGTATACCGCCCTTGATCCAAGGCCACTTTGCAGCCAGCTAGAATATGTCTTGCTGTGCAAGGTGCGTTGCTACAAAGGGGACATGAACTATCCTCGGCATAGCTCAAACGAGCGAGGTTACTGGGGTCTGGAAGTGTATGCTGAAAGGCATTTAAATAAAATTTCAGCATCTCTGGCGTCCAGTCATACAACATTACTTTCCAGTGCATTGGAGGAGGAATGCAAAAGTCTCCAATTGTTGTCCAATCATTCTGGCATTGAAGGCCAATAGCATGAGCCATACTATTGCTTTTCGGGATCTGTATGTAGGCCATGGGAGTCTACAACATACCCCAGGTACTTTAATTCTTGTCGGAAAAACTGGCCTTTTTTGAAATTTATGGAAAGATTCGCATAAATGAGACGATCTAGAAATCGGTTTAAGAGAGAAATATGTTCTTTAAAGGTTGACGAGACAATTACATCTAGGTAACAAAACACCTTGTTATCAATTGCGAAGGGTCAAACAATTGGTCAGCTAGCCTTTGTATGCACGCCGGAGAGTTGCGCATACCAAACGGGCATACTTCCATTGAGAAGAAACCTCGTCCAGGAACAGTAAAACTGCGCTTCTATTGAGATGCAGGATCCAAGGGAAATTGCCAAAAGGCAGCCGATAAGTCGATGGATGATAAATAGTTAGCGTCTCGCAAACTGTCCAGGATGGTAGTTATTCTCGGAAAGGATACGCATCCGGGTTCGTTATTGAATCGATCTTCCTACTATCAATACCGAACCGCAAAGTCTCATCCGACTTAGGAACAAAAATAGTTGGATTATTCCAAGCCCCTTTGCTAGTTTGATAATGCCTAACTCTAGCCTACGATCCACTTCCTCGTTTAATAGTGCCAGACGAGCGGGAGACAGATACCGCTGCTTCACTGATGGTTGATCACCAGTGTCGATAACCTGAGTTATTAAATTCGTACGGCCTAGACCTCTGAGGTCAGTACAAATTTTCTCGAAACTTTCAATCATCTTATTAAGCTAATGACTGCTGGTTCACAGACAGAGAAGTGAAAGGATGCAAAACCCTCACTCCACTGACTGAGTGCCAACTACATAACATCACTAGACTCAAACCGAACATACTTCACAATTTCCGGAGCCAAGTCAAATTCTCTGACAAAATCCATGCCTAAAATGAGAGAAGTTCCAATATCCGGAGCTACAACAGCTCGGATTACTTTGCAACAATTATTAAATTTAAAGGGCAAAGACATATAACCAATCTTCCTCACTGTACTAGAATTCGCGGTACTCAAAGGCAAAGACGGAGTTTTATGTAGAGTATAACCTATGTGAGTCGGCACCCAAAATTGTGACGCTCGAATCAGTGTCGAGAAGACCACAAACCGCTATATCAGTTATCACCCAACGCATCATCTAAAAATGGACGACGGTTTTTTTTTTATTCATCTTTAAATAAAGTCGAGACAGAGTGTACAAACGCCCTTACTCTGTCTCGTCTCGCAAGTTTTTTTTAACTCGGAAGACGGGGATTTAGAAGGTTTATCAACCTTCGAACAATCAGGACAAGTAGTTACGGTAAAATTAAATTTACCACAACGTAACAGTACTTAGAGTACTCGTGCTGTGAACCCCTACGAAAGCCACTAGAACCGCATTATTCAAGTTACCTCGGGAGAAACCACCTCCATTACAACCACCCTGATTGTTCTGGGTGGGTGGCCTCTTTGGGATTCCTGACTACGATGGTTAGTAGAATCGACAGTGGACACCATACAATTTTGTAATCGTTGTTCAAGAGAAACCTCCGTTATACCAATACCGGAAAAAGAATGATCGACAGTGTGCACTGCTTTCGACGACAAAGACTTTGATTTATAAAGCGCCTGTAGATTTACGTTGTATTCATCAATTGCCAGTTGAGTGTGCTTCTGCTGTTTACCCACCAGGAGAAGTTCTTGGACGGAATGAATCTTGACGAAAGCGAAATATTGCTGCAAATAAGGCTTTAAATTCGGAATGACGATTGAAAGTTGCTCGGCCTCCGACAGCGGCCGTGATAACTTGTGAAAATAAAACACGACGGTTACGAAGATGTGAAGTTGTTCATCCGGCTTCTGAATTCGTGCACGTGCCAGTTTTAACACATCGCGGTCGTAGGTTAGACTACCAAAGTTTTGGCGCAATTCTCTCACCAACTGCGGCCAATAATCAACCCTCGATGGAACAGTCCGATACCACGCGAGCGCGTTATTTTGAAACAGCTCACACGCCGATTTTAATAACCTCGCATCGGAGATATTACGCGCCTAACAATTCTCCTCTAGACGTTACAGAAATTCATCGACGCATGACTTGCCGTCATAGGCAAAGCCTAAACTTAATCCGTAACTTAATCGTTAATTTAAAACCCGTTCTATCGCAAAATCAACCGACCTGCTAATTGGGACCGGATTGCTCATAAATTGTTCCGGCACGGAACCAGAATCACCAGAACTGGAGGTCGAAGGTACCGGCAAAAATATAGGACCTGCCACAGGGACAAACAAATTCTAATTTGACAGCACTCTAGCCTCGGAGGGATTTGACGACGGTGTGGACTCCACTGGTGCAGAAGTAGACGACTCTATATTAGGACTAGGCACCACATTTCCGAAATTTCCAAAATGTCGGCCCTTAAATGCTCCAAACGACTCATCATTTCACCGTAGTAGAGGTTATTCTCGAAACTCGGTAGAAAAGGTGAGTTGTTTTGGTACAAACCCGTTTGTGCAACAATTTAGTCTGGTTTTCCGCCAAATCCTCTACTAATTCTTGGAGACACGAAAGTCTAATAGAGCATTCATTATACTCCTGCTCTGGATCCAGTTTTGTCGATGTAATGGAATCCGCAGGGAATTGATTCAAAAGCGCAACGAACTGTCTGCGCATGAATTCTACAACCGATGGGATGACATCCCGAATTCTGAACTCGTAATCGAGTTAAGCCTTCACCGAGTGAGAGGCGGAATAATATGCTTAAACTTGGGAGACCATTATAAAGCGTTAAACAAGTAAGAAAAAAAACAATTAAAAAAAATTAAACCCAAAAATAAATAAAATAAAAAGGAACGAACTTGACCCCTTTTAACTACTCGTGGCACCTCTGTTTATACGCTGCTTACCTCCACGAGGATATATTGCCTCCACATCTAGAAATAAACCAAAAAAACTTATTATATAAATCATACAAACGGCAAATGGACAACTTTTTCGCGGAAACCGCCTTAGATTTAAAATGTTACAAAAAACTGCTGCTAAGCACGTCAAGTATACAATAATATTATTATCTTGCCTTAAAATCTAACAAAATATTACAACCAATAAAAAGAACGGCAATAATGTACTACATACTATTTCGCGGTAACATACACCAAAATAAATGCTTCTAATTTTTAAATACACTTTACACAATGTAAAAAAAACGTGCTTTAATAGCTGAGGAAAAGAATTTCCTAAAAGCCAAAATCCAATTTATATGCCTAAACGTTGAGCTGCCAACTTTATAACCAAAAGCTATAACCCACCGTGTTTTGAAGAAACACGGCAGAATCACCGAAACCAAAAAAAGAATTTATGTTATGAACACCACCGCCTCTTTAATAGCAAAGACGGAAACTATTTTTTTTAAATAATACAAAAAACAAAATAATGGAAGAAAAAAAATAATGTCAGATACATAAAAAAAACAATCTCAGAGTGTGGGCTAAATATTGATGGGAATTGGATTTGGCCCACAGAAAATCCTTTTCCCTCAGACGCACAAAATAAAATAAAAAAACACGCGGGTATGTGAAAATTTCGCTTGTAATTTAGCCTAAAAGGCACACGGCAAATTTTCCGTCGTGTCCACAGTACGCAGACCGCAAACATGCAACCGCCCAACAATTTAGGGTTATTCCCTCTTCCACGTGGAGACAAAAATCCCGGTGAAATTGAAGGGTGAGGTTAAATCCTCACATTCGGTGACAATTTACGTCACCTTAGCAGCAATTACGTATAAAACAGAGATGCCACAGCTGTGGGCAGGAAAAAAAATCCCGTAAAATTGTGCTGATCCTGAAAACATGAAACATAAAACATGAAAACCAACCCAAAATAAAAGTAAATACTGACACCAGAAATTCAAAGCACAGTCTACATTTAAAAACTCCTTTAACTCGGCATTAAACATAAATAAAACGGCTCGGCGAAATGCCCCCCTCACTCCCCAACCTCGAAATTTTTGACAGCTACCGTGTCGTCCATAAAGGGTAGGGTTAGACCAGCATCGCCGCTATTAAACCAAAGAGCGACTCCTGGCAATACGAACGATAACTGCGCAGCACTATCTGTCAAAATTGACATTTAAGAAATTTCATGAACATGGTTTATTTAATTGTCAAAATATGGGAAGAATGCACGAAAACAGCTAAAACCCACCAGGAAACATCAAAAAACACCGGGAAACCATGAAAAACAGGTTCGGCGAACATACCGACACTCAGGCGCGAAAACAAAACAACAATATACGCGGTTTTTGTTACAATATATTCTTTGTAGATTTGCTCAAATCCATATTCATTAAGTAAAGTCGTATTTTTCTTTTCTTTGCTGGGTTCTGACAAGTTCATAAGAAACCACAGATTTCGGTTTTTTTCCACAAGTAGATAGTTTGGCGTAGGTTGTTTTGTCTTCCAAGTTCGGTAATGATACTGAATATTCTGAATTCAAACAAACACTGTTACTTATTAAACCTAACTTAAAAGCCTGAGAATACTCGAGATTTTTACATAAACTTAAATGTCCAAGAATACTCGTCTATCTTGGCAATATTCTGTTTAGAAATTTAAACCCCGGAGAAATTCGTAAAACCCGGTTTTGATATGCCGTTGTCTACTATTTTCCATAGTGCGGCGCCTGCCCCTTTTTATTATTTTTTTCTGCGATTCAAAAAGAAAAGTCTAATGTTGTGTTTCTTTTTGTATCAGGCGGGAAGACTCGATGAATGAGCGTCGATCGCGGAAATGAGCCAGTGAAGCGGCGGGGGAGGGGGAGGGGTCGGGGTCGCAGGATCGGGAGCGAGGGGTGTTCGGCGGCGGCACGATCCCAGGCGGCGGCGCGGGGGGCGCGGGGGCGGCCGCGGGCGCCGGCGGGCGATGCGGCCGCGCGCGGGCTGAGGCCGCCGCCGCCGGCCGGCCGCTCGCCATGCTGCCGTCGGCGGCGGCCGCGGCGCCCGCCAAGGCCTCCGCTCGCTCCTCGGGCTACCGCCAGAAGGCGCTCGCCCAGATCCGCAACTCGCTGCTGCCCTTCGCCAACGCGGGGGCCGACCCGCCCTACGGTCGCCCGCCGTACGGCCTCGACGACGACCTCGTCGCGTTGCGCGCATCGCTCGTGCAGCTGCTCGCGCTCGGATACGACGAGGACTCGGCCCTGCGCGCGCTCAAGTTCGTCGGCGGCCGCTACGACGCCGCCTTGGACATTCTCGCCAAGCGGCAGGAGTCTACGAACGGCGTCTCGAAGGCGACGGGCCTCGGCGCGCTCGGCGCCAAATCGATAAGGAAGCCGAGCCTCGAGAGGGACCTCGGCGGGCAGCGCGGCAGCCCCGCGCTCGACTCGGGCGCGGGCAGCTCGCGGTCGGACAGCCCGCGCCAGTCGGACCCGCACGAAAAGCTCTCGCGGCAGTACTCGCCGTCGGGGTTCGGCGAGCCGCCTCCGCCGCCGCCGCCGCGATGCTCGTCGACGCCGCCGCCGCCGCCGCCGCACGCGGTCGCCAAGCGCGCGTCCCCGGCGCCGCCGCAGCCGCCGCAGCACCCGGGCCGCCAGCCGATGATCGTTCAGAACGGCCCCGCCGCGCAGCAGCAGCTCAGCCAGCAGATGCAGGCGCTGAGCCTCTACCAGGCGAGCGCCGAACCGCCGCCGCCGTACCCGTCGGCGTCCGGCCCGCCGCCGCCGCCGCCCTCGTACGCCGTCTCGCTGCAGAGTCGCCGCAGCCCGACGCAGTCGGCCGACTACCGCAAGAGCCCCTCGTCGGGCGTGTACTCGGGCGGCGCGTCGGCCGGCTCGCCGAGTCCCGTGACCGTGTCGTCGACGCCGTGCCCGGCGGCGCGCCCGACGCCGCTGCGCGCGTGGGGCGCGCGCCAGGCCAAGACGCAGCCGCCGATCATCATGCAGTCGGTGAAGAGCACGCAGGTGCAGAAGCCCGTGCTGCAGACGGCGATCGCGCCGGCGGCGCCGCGGCCCTCGTCGCCGGCGCCGGCGCCGTCGCCGGGCGCGCCGCCGCCGCCGCCCTCCTATGCCTCCTCCGTGCTGCAGAAAGCGGCCGCGCGGCCGCCCGGCTACCCGGTCGCGCCCAAGCCGCCGTCGCCGGGCGCCGCGTCCGCGTCGGGCGGCTCGCCCGCGCCGCCGAGCGCCGAGCCGCCGAGCTACGCGAGCACTATGCAGGCGCTGGCGGCGCAGCGGCACCTGGCCGCGCCGCCGCCGCTGCCGCCGCCGCCGTACCTGACCCGCGAGCGACGCTCGCCGCCGGCCGAGCCGAACTCAGAGTGCGAGCCGCCCGAGTGCCCGAACCCGGCGCACCGGCCGTCGTCGCGCCCGTCGCCGCGCCCGTCGCCGGCGCCGGCCGCGTCGCCGTGCGCGTCGCCGGGCTCGTCGCCGTCTTGCCGCTCGGCGAACGGCCTCGGCGTCGCGGACCGCCGCGATCAGCCCGCCTGCAAGAAGATCCGCCACCAGTCGCCGATCCCCGAGCGCCGCCGCATCAGCAAGGAGAAGGAGGAGGAGCGGCGCGACTGCAAAGTGCGCAACTACTCCCCGCAGGCGTTCAAGTTCTTCATGGAGCAGCACGTGGAGAACGTGCTCAAGTCGTACAAGCAGCGCATGTTCCGGCGCATGCAGCTCGAGAAGGAGATGACCAAGATCGGGCTGAGCGCCGAGGCGCAGCTGCAGATGCGCAAGATGCTCTCGCAGAAGGAGTCCAACTACATCCGGTTAAAACGGGCTAAGATGGAGCGCTCCATGTTCACGAAGATCTCGCCGATCGGCGTGGGCGCTTTCGGCGAGGTGACGCTCGTGCGCAAGCTGGACACGTCGCATCTGTACGCGATGAAGACGCTCCGCAAGGCGGACGTGCTGAAGCGCAACCAGGTGGCGCACGTCAAGGCGGAGCGCGACATTCTCGCCGAGGCGGACAACGAGTGGGTCGTCAAACTCTACTACAGCTTCCAAGACAAGGATAGCCTGTACTTCGTCATGGACTACATCCCCGGCGGCGATCTCATGTCGCTGCTCATCAAGCTGGGCATCTTCGAAGAGCCGCTAGCGAGGTTTTACATCGCGGAACTGACCTGCGCCGTCGAAAGCGTCCACAAGATGGGCTTCATCCACAGAGACATCAAACCGGACAATATTCTAATCGATCGCGACGGCCACATCAAGTTGACGGACTTCGGTTTGTGCACTGGATTTCGGTGGACGCATAACTCCAAATACTACCAGAGAAACGGTAAGCCGAAAGAATATTTTATTTAGGCCCGTTTTCTGAATACGACGGATACCTGTCTGTCGTTCTCATACATACAAAATGCGATATGAATGTAATTGGTCAAGTTCCGGTGACTAGTTGGTGGGGGAGGTGGTTATCAGGGGCACCAGGGAGATTCCCGGCTGGTACCAGGCTGACACCAGGATGCTGGTACCAGTGTAATAAAAATCGCATTTTTCTGCGCGGTCGCGTTATTCGTTCCCTTAGAGCGGTAATTTCGTGGTTTTTCCTTGTTTTTCAATTCCTGGCGTTGTTTTGGCGTGTTCGCGAGCATTTCTCCAATATTTAATATAAATAACAAACATCGCGATTGCTTATGTTGACATCTAACAATGATCATATTTGACAGCTAGAGCTGTGCGAAGCGTTTCACCCTGCCGTGAATCGGTTTATGGTTTGAGAAAAACGAGTTTCGGCCTAACCCTACGCTCTATGAGAACAGGGCAACTGTCAAAATTTTACGCGGGGAAGGCGTGACTTTCGGCGATTCTTCGTTTTTTTCTGGCGAAAATGCCTGGTTGACGAGTTTTTCTTATGTAGACTGTTCATTTAATTTTGGTGAACAATTTTCTTTCATTTGGGGTTATTTTCCGACGCGGATCGGTATAATTTTGACAGATTTTTCTTTCATTGCTTCAGTTGTGGCACCTCTGTTTTAACTCGAAATTGCTGCTACTGGGTTAATGACCCTTTTATGTAATGGGATAAATTACACCCTGATGCCACGGGAATATCTGCCTCCATCAATGAAATAATCTGTTTTTTTGTCGTTTGATTGCCTGATTGTGACAGCAGTAACCGATCGTTGTAACCGATTGACGAGTGCGCCTTCAGGGCAAATTGTATCACGTTCTCCAGAAATGTGTTTTTTTCTTTTTTGCGTATTTGTGAAAGAGTTTCCTGTGGGCCACATCCAGTGACATACAACTCAAATCCACGACCTGAGATCATTCTTTCTTACTTTGCAATGTTGTTAGTTTTTTTTTTTGTTTGAGTAAAGTTTCCGTTTTTCGCTACAAAAAGCGGTAGCGTCGATCAGAATTTAGTTTTTTTTATTTCGTTTTAGGGTCGCGTTTTTTTTGTAACCCGTGTGGATTAAAAGTAAGGGTTATACAGTTGGCCCCACGTTGGGCGCCAACTATATAACCCTTATTTTTAATCCACACGGGTTACAAAAAAGAAACACGACTCTAAAACGAAATTAAAAAATAAACTAAATTTTGATGGACGCCACTGCTTTTTGTAGCGGAAAACGGAAACTTTACTCAAACAAAAAAACTCAAATAATCTCAGGCCGTGGACTTATGTGTCACTGGTTTTGGACTTCAGGAAAATTTCTTACAAATACGCACAAAAAGAAAAAAAAACACGTTTCTAGAGAATGTTCAGCAGAATGAACAGCAGGATGCCGGTACCGATCTTCCACCAGGATGCTGGCACCTGTTTGGCTTCAGAATTCTTGTTTAGACTGGCGCCACATTAGCACCAGAATGTTGGCAGCCGGTTAGCACTAGGATGCTTGCACTAGACTGGCTCCAGGTACGAGGATAGCAGCAGGATGCTGACATCTAATTGATTCCAAGATGCGGATAGCAGAGTGGCTGCAGGATGCTGGTACCAGGCTGGCAGTGGCCTGACAGCAGGATACCGGTACCGATCTTCCACCAGGATGCTGACACCTGATAGGCCCCAGGGTGCTGGCATTAGGTTAGCTCCAGGATGCCGGCACCGGACTGACACCAGGATGTCGGTATCGGTCATCCACCAGGGTGCTGGCACCTGTGTCGCTCCAGGATGCTGGTACCAGACTGGCTCCAGGCACCAGCTTAGCAGCAGGATGCTGACACCTGATTGGCTCTAGGACGCTGATAGCAGACTGGCTCCAGGATGATGCAGCAGAATGCTGGGACCTGTTTAGCTCCAGGATGCCGATAGCAGACTGGCTCCAGGTTAGCGCCAGGATGCTGGCACTGGGCTAACAGCAGGATGCCGGTACCGATCTTCCACCAGGATGCTGGCACCTGTTTGGCTCCAGAATTCTTGTTTAGACTGGCGCCACATTAACACCAGAATGTTGGCAGCCGGTTAGCACTAGGATGCTTGCACTAGACTGGCTCCAGGTATGAGGATAGCAGCATGATGCTGGCATCCGATTGATTCCAAGATGCTGATAGCAGAGTGGCTCCAGGATGCTGGTACCAGGCTGGCAGTGGCCTGACAGCAGGATGCCGGTACCGTTCTTCCACCAGGATGCTGACACCTGATTGGCCCCAGGGCGCTGGCATCAGGTTAGCTCCAGGATGCCGGCACTGGACTGACACCAGGATGTCGGTATCGGTCATCCATCAGGGTGCTGGCACCTGTTTGGCTCCAGGATGCTGGTACCAGACTCGCTCCAGGCACCAGCTTAGCAGCAGGATGCTGACACCTGATTGGCTCTAGGACGCTGATAGCAGACTGGCTCCAGGATGCCAGTACTGATCTTCCACTAGGATGCTGACACCTGTTTGGCTCCAGAATTCTGGTTCCAGACTGGCTCTAGAATGCTGGCAGCACATTAGAACCAGGGTGTTAGCGCCAGTATGCTGGCACCAGGATGCCGGCACCGTTCTGACACCAGGATGTGTCAAGTAGCTAATGGGCCCTGTTGACGTATGGGAGAGGACCGTGCAAGCGACCTCGAACTCGTAACCAGTCGGGAGACCGAAGTAATCTGGTTGCAACTGGTAGTAAGGGCGCGAGTGTCGGCCCGCTGGTTAACATACCTGGCTATCTCGCGGTTAAGGCGTTGGCCTCTTACGGGCATGTGGCGGAGCTTGACTGGACTTTTGTCCTAAGTATTCTGCGCTCACCTCACGGGAGACAGGACGATCAAATTTCGTTAAAACTTCCTGAGGTGACGGGTTCGCCTGCTGTAGTCGACACCAGGATGTTAGTATCGGTCATCCACCAGGATGCTAGCACCAGTTTGAATGATTGGACAACAATTGGAGACTTTTGCATTCCTCCTCCAATGCACTGGAAAGTAATGTTGTATGACTGGATGCCAGAGATGCTGAAATTTTATTTAAATGCCTTTCAGCATACGCTCCCAGACCCCAGTAACCTCCCTCGTTGGAGCTTTGCCGAGGATAGTTCATGCCCCCTTAGTAGCAATACCCCTTGCACAGCCAGGCATATTCTAGCTGGCTGCAAGGTGGCCTTAGATCAAGGACGGTACACTTACCACCACAACAAAGTCCTTGCTGTTATTCGCGAGGTAATTAGCCTCTCAGTGGCTCGTGCCAACAAGGGTTTGACAGTACCCTCCAAACCCCCAATACAGTTTGTGTAGGATGGCTCTAAAGGCAAAAAACATTTCACTACAAAACCTTTCTCAATAATCGAGAAAGCTTCAGATTGGATTCTGGAGGTCGATTCGGTCTCTAAGCAGTATAAATTCCCTGAAAGTCTCGGATGCACAGCCCTGCGTCCAGATATAACTCTTTACTCTCTATCTCGGAAGATGGCCCTTATCATAGAATTAACTGTTCCATGGGAATCAAATATCCCAAAAGACCACGAGTACAAATTAAATAAATACCATGATCTCGCAAATGCCGTCACCCGGAACGGCTTCACTGTTCACCTTCACGCGGTGGAAGTTGGCGCTCGTGGCCTGCCAGCTAAATCTCTGTTTCACCTCTTTAAAGATCTTGGTCTCTCCAGGAAAATAATCAACTCCTTGGAAAATTATCTAAAACCGCGACATAATATTGTTTTTCGTAACTTGCCACAGATTAGAATGAGAGGACCACTGATTTTGAAAGCCCCGTTGCAAGCCCATGTGTGCGAGCAAGATGCAGCAAGCTGAACTGAACTCGGTGAGATTGCAGCGAATGGTTGCTCTGTCGATAAGCTGTTTTGTCGCGTGGAGCAATCTGTGCCTGCTAGATAGCAATAGGCGCACGCAAATTCATATTTATTTTATTCGCTCGCAATTAGTTTAGCGACTTTTTAAGAGATAAGGCAAGCCGGGCTTTTCGGCTTGTATGGAGGAACCGCCACTGGTGACAACTCCATAATCATTACAACGAATTTGCAAAGTTTGTCAAGCAATGCCATTACGATTTCGTAAGAGATGTGCTAATAATTCCCTTTCTCCTGATTCTTTCTCTCTTTTCACAGTTTGTCCAATCTATTTTGAATGAACATTCTCTAATGCATATTTTATCATTCAGGTGAGCACGGGCGGCAGGACTCTATGGATCCAGCGGAAGGAGAGTGGTCGACAAACGGGGCGGAATGTAGATGTCACCAATTAAAACCCTTAGAACGAAGACGAAGGCGCGAGCATCAACGGTGCTTAGCGCACTCTTTAGTAGGAACTCCCAATTATATCGCTCCCGAAGTACTGCAAAGAACCGGCTACACCCAACTCTGTGATTGGTGGTCCGTCGGGGTCATCTTGTACGAGATGCTCGTGGGATCGCCACCGTTCCTAGCCGCTACACCTGCCGAAACCCAATATAAGGTATGCTACACATTGCTCGCAATGTTGAAAATTTTGCCAAGAGACAGAATACCAAGATTATACATAAAATTATATATTGCACTAGTTTCTGTATAGGTCCTTCCCGTCTTAATGGTGTCACAGCAAACACAAAGGTGTATTTTCTTACTACTTCTACTTTCCTAATGCTATGTCCACTACCAAATGTCTATTACGCTGGCTATTCATCTTTGTTGACTGCAACTCTGAATAGATTTAGTGGATTTCTGGATGCATCCTCGAAGATTTCGGAGCCAGGATGTTCTTCTTTGTCCCGGATCTCTTCCTCCAGCTATGTTGCCCTATATGATGAGACGCAAAATCGTGTTAGATGTGAAATGACATGAGCAAAGTATTTGAGCTTACCAATTTTTATTATCCCCCATATTTCTGTGATTTTGCTCCACGATATAGAGAATATGTAGCATAAAGAGTGACACAGCGAGATTTTAAACTGCATTGACTTCAGAGTTCCACTCCGTGACTAGGGGCTTACTAGAAGTGATTAAATAGCAAGGAAATTAATAATGGACGTCAGTTTAGACCTTCGCTTTTAATTCTAAAACAAAAATATGTTGTTTTTTTTTTTACAGTATCCTTCTTTTTCTCTGTATTGTTACCAGCGGATCGAAAGTATTTTAAACCAAAAACATCAGGAAATATCTCTGCTCCACCTGTTGGGTCATCTTCGAAACATTCTGTTCCCAGTGCATTTTTAAATGGGCCAAAAAATCGTAACCTACATGGCGAGAAGTCCGGACTGCAAAGAGGGTGTTTGAGGACAGTCCATATCATTTTAGCTAATTGTTCTAATATTCACAGCCCATATGTTTCAACCAATTGTTCTGACGAATTTCAGTTACTGACTAGTAACCGTCAGCATCAACAAGGCCGTGAATGGTTGTGATTTTTTCTCGAGTACCCTATCGTTTCACTTGTGGGACAGCATGATGGTTCCGTACATTAATCTTCCTTCTTTGTGCCAAAATTTCACTTTCGTCTATTGTTTACTCCTCAAGATACGAGTATCAGCTAGTATCCCCAGTGGTTAAGGCAGACCTTGCTGTCTCATGGTAATGATGTTGAATGTGAATTCTCCTTGAGTTCTAACATATGATAAAGCCTCTATGTTCGCTCTTTTGACGGTTATTATTATATTTTTAACAAACAGGCAACTTAACCCTTCAAGCCCCGCGACTTTGATATCGAAGTCAACTGAACGCGTCCAGGAAAAGTGATTTGATTGGGTTTTTCGTGTCATTCCGTATTCAGTTGTATTTTATTTAAATGCACAATGATATTTGTATCATCGTGCATTTAAATAAAATATAACTGCATATGGAATGACACGAAAAACCCAATCAAATCACTTTTCCTGGACGAGTTCAGTTGACTTCGATATCGAAGTCGCGGGGCTTGAAGGGTTAAGCTGATAATACTGAGTCCGTGCCTGCACTACAATTTTTGTAGAATAAGTCCAGTTTGTTTTAGGTCATTGACACTTTTGGCACTGATCACTTCACTGAAGAGAGCATTCCGATCATTTAGCACTACTGGTGAGGACAGGTTTCTTAGGATTTGAGTGGAATGATTCTTGCTGGGGTTTCAGATGACCTTGCAGGGGGCTTATTCTTTAAAAAATTACCATACTAAATTTGTCTATGGCCTCTGGCAATCAATGGACTATAGATAGATTTAGCATTCTAAATTGATCAAGAATCCATCCACCCCCAGATGTGTATTAGTGTTCATAGTGTAGGTAGTCTGCAACCAAGGAACATTCTAGGATGTGGTCAGGATCTTATATGTCTCGATCGAGTCACCCTGCGTTGCTCCAGATTGGTCAAACCGAGAGCCGCAAATCTCTCCTCGTATGTTAGATGCTTCAAGTTATAAGGCATTTAAGTCGCTCTTCGCTGGACTTTCTCTAAAAGATCGATATGCCTTCTAAAATATGGATTTTCAGCATCAGTTCCTCTGAAATATGGTGAGAAGCTTTCCGAATTAGAAACAACAAAGAGTTTGCCTTTCCCACTATCGCAGTCACTTTTTTTTGTATTTTAAGTGTTAGGTCACTATTATGCCAAGATCCTTTTGATTTATCACCACGAATGTGTTCCAGAAGAAATCTGTTTCTTCCATGATGAATTACATTTTTTTTAATGTTCAGAATTAGAATTCATTCCGATGTCCATGTACTGTGTTTATTGAGGTGTGTTAAGCTATGTTATACGAAAATAAACCAATTCTTCTTGGTGACTTTTTTAACAAAGGATGGCAAAAATGTATGGGACGCGTCCCCACCACCAATACCGACCAGATATATGTCGTTAGAAAACTTTTTTTATGACCCTCCTTTGTTACTATGGGAGATAAAGTTCCAGCTAAATGAAAAAATCGTTGCTTATCACCGGCCGGGTGAGCGGAGCCTCGTTTCGCATCGCCAAAACTTTTTTTTTAGAGGCACTTGCCAAAGTAAGGATTGTGATGCATTGTGATTGCATTATCGGTCTTAATATGTGGCGATTAGTTTGTTATTCTGACACTAACACCTAATAACGATGTTCTACTATGATGAACGATTTTTTTGATACAATGACAATACCTTTTTACCACAATGATTTGAGACTGACCGCCATAGTAACAAATGACAGTCATGAAAAGAGCTTTTGACCCGGTCGGACGCCAACAATGCTTATAAGCATTTTACGTCGACAGATCCGCACTTAGCCATTTCGCTGGGCCCCCATATATTATAAATATATAATATACATGACTAACAAGATTAATTACTAGGTAACAAGAGAGAATTCATGAAAAAACGATATTGTTAGTATTTATTCACAAAATTGACCAAAAAGTTGCGGTGCAGATTTTTGCACACGCCAACTGGTTAATGACATATCCGGTCATGCTTTGCCCATCCTCCTTTGGTCACTAAAATACCCTATGTTTGACTGCTACCAGCCCTGTAATCGGTATTGTTTATTGTTTCAGGTGATTAACTGGGAAAACACACTCCACATCCCTGAAGCAGCGAATCTATCCCGAGAAAGCACTGACCTAATTTTAAATCTCTGCTCGGGCGCCGATACGAGGCTAGGCAAAGACGCCAACGAAGTGAAAAACCATCCGTTCTTCAAGAAAGTGGACTTTGAGAAAGGTTTGCGACGGCAGGTCGCTCCGCACATACCCCGAATAGAATATCCAACCGACACGTCCAACTTCGATCCCGTCGATCCGGACAAGTTGCGGAACTCGGCGAGTTCGGACTCGAATATATCCGACAACGAATTGCTGGACAACGGCAAGACTTTCCACGGTTTCTTCGAGTTTACGTTCAGGCGGTTCTTCGACGACGGCGGGCCGGGCTACGGAAATAAAATAATCCTGGACGACAACGAAAACCAAGGACCCGTGTATGTTTAAAGTGCCTTATTTATCGTCGTGCAGATCTTCCAAGAAAGCGTGCCTTTCAGTAGTCGTTCTCTCTACTAGAGTATATTTTTTATAAACTATTATAAAATAGGCGACACTCCCGGTGAGAAGCGTCCATATCTCGGATATTAAAAAGTTTAATGGTGCTTTAAGTAATTGTTGTGGAGGTGCCGCGCGTTGTAACTCTTCCGCTTCAAATGTGTATATTTAAAGAAAAAATATTTCTCAATAAGGACTAAGTTAATCATAAATCAACGTTAAGATCACAATAGGGATTTTATAAATTGTGTATAATTTGATAAGAAACATTTGTAAAAATTTTTGGAATCGATATTCCAATTTTAACTGTGACGTATTTAATTTAATATTTTAATAGCATACATGCATAATTCAAAAAGTACTCTCCTGGAAATATTAATCTTTTTTTTTTTAATTATTGTAGCATTATCGAATTGATCAGCGAGTCCGTTGCTTTGTTGCTGTTTTATTAGCCTGCCAAAATTTACAATGCCGCATCTGTTATGAGGATGCGGGATTATTATTTAGATTCGATAAATTAATTTAAAATGTTTTTTCGAATATAAATGAATGCAAAAACATGTCGTCAATTTATTTTTTATAACGGTCAATAAACTGCATCTACTCATTCGAGAAATTGTAAAATTTATAGCAAAAATAACAGTATTTCATACCTAATCCTAGATATGCATTCTTTTAAATATTGCAATAATCACAATCACAGTTTTTTGTGACGAGAGCACCATCTGTCGTTACAAATATGTTTAAATTATTCTTCTGTCTTCTGTGCAGCTTTATCTATGTAGTTGTATTTTATGAATCTAAAACCCTGGGTTAGTTGAGCTCCTTCATTCGTAATGTGACAGGCGAAAAGAAGGAGATTCCTCGGTTGCACTTTCCAGGCGAACCGCATGAAGCATAAGGAGTACAAGCACAGCGCTGTAAAAAGAAAATAAACTGTAAATGACCTTTTCAAAGATTTTTGGAATTTATGTATTATTGGCACCTTTTTTATTTATATAAAAAAATAACTGCTAGATTCCATCATTTTAACGCCAGATCTGATAGGAAATGCCTCGGACACTTTGAATTAGCAATATTTCAAGAAATAAAATTTCCAAGTAATATAACGTGTGGAAAAATATTCAATACAGAAAACTTAACCTACTGCCAAATACGTGTTTATGAAGCTTTTAAAAAAAAACTAACTGAAATTCTCCAAAAAAATTTGCCTGATATTGATGTTTCATGATCAAAAATACGCAGTCATTGAAAAAAGCCTGCAAATTATCCTCCTTTTGGAATATCGCTATGTTTCTTTAACCGCTGGAATGCTAATCGGTAATGTATTTATTTATTTATTTAAGTAATTCAAGAATAATTTAAAACAATTTTATCTTAGGAACTATGCATAGAAATATTTTAAACATTGAATAAATAGCAGAAAATGAATACATAGCAAAGTCCAGTGACAACGCCACCTAACTAGGCCGGGACCTGTTCTAAGGTGAACGTTTAATTTTGTGCGTGCTTTTTCAATATTGTGATTATTACAAAAAACAAAATATTTTTGTAACAAAAAAAAAAAAAATTTTTTTTTTATTTATTTATCCCTAGTATTACATGATTAAATTTCCTATAGTATATTTTACATCATTTAGTCGTACATACAAAATGTGAACCCTGGAAATTTACTAAAGGTGCGGCTTCGGCGGGATTTTATCACCTCACTAGGCAGAGCCTGTATTGAGGTGATATTTAGTACTGCGTTCATCTGCCGGGTGTATAGGTAATTTATTTAATCTTGGGAAATCCTACAAGTGTATATTGTATAACTATTATAGTATATAGGTATATATATTAAACAAAAATATTTATTAAATTAAATGAGATATAATATATATGGGAGATATATGAATACAGTTATGAGGCTAATGAGATAATAATAACAATAATAAGTAATATAAGTCATCTGTGCACCTATTTAATAACGTTAGTTACTAACGACTCACAGTGCTCCCTCGTCGAGTGTAACAACCATAATGTTACCAGTCTTTTGTAGTGAGCGTCATTTTGAATGATTGTAGCTTGGCCTAATTGCGTGGTAAATATGTTATGGAGTTTTTTCGCTAGGTAAATATAGTGTCTTTGTCCAAAGGTCGTTCTCATTTTTGGTTGTACATGTCTGTCTTTATGTCTTGTGTCGTGTCTATGGACGTTACTGGTCGGCTTGGTGTTGTCCCGTTGGAGTTCTTTCCTGTAGCATATCAAGACCTGCCGTACGTATAGCTGATTGCATCCAACACCATAAAATCCCTGTAGAGCTGGTCACTGGAGTAGCGGTATGGCTTCCTGGCTATAACCCTAATCAAGGCCTTTTGGGCCTTTATCAGAGGATCCAGATTTGTTTTGGCCATACCACCCCAGCCTAGTTGTCCGTATATTAGCAGAGATTGAGCTAACGCGTAATATATCGTCCTCAAGACATTGATTTCAAAGACGTTTCGAATATTTTTAAATACATACATTAGTTTTCTCATTCTTGACGCTGTGATGTCAACATGGTCATACCATTTTAGGTTATTGTCAATAGTGATTCCTAGGTATTTTATTTGACATGCTTTTTCCAATGGTTGGCAGTTGCAGTAGTTTATTGTAATAAAATTGTAATAAAATTATTATTAATTTATTGTAATAAAATTATTATTTGATCACAAAAGAATAAACATGCAACAACTACCTTAAAAACTATTAAATACTTAAAATTAGGAGTAGAAAATAAACATGGAACTAAGATTAAGAATATATATACACATATATACATACATACATACACATACAGATATATTTAAAAATAATAATATTAAATACAATAATAAAAAGTAAATTTAATATGATATAATATAGTATAACATAAAATTCTAAATAATAATGTGTAAGAATTAGTATATTAATATATGTCCAATATTTTTGTGATTTTTTGTCGTCCCTCTTTTATAAGCCAATTTGTAAGTAGCCTTTTAAAGTGGGTCTTATTTTGCGTCGATTTTATATCACCAGGAAGAGCATTGAAAAACCGTGGAGCTGGAAAAACCAAAATGACATTGCTAATGCGACCAGTCTGCATTAGCAATGTCATTTTGGAGTTTTATCGGATCTAGACTTGTTTTTGCGTATGATCCAAGTTTTTTGGTTGAAGAATCTGAAATCGAGTGATCAGAGAGTTTAAACAGTAGAGCATGGTGGTCAGTAATAGAAGTCTGGTATACAATAGAAGATGTCGCAAAATTTGAGCGACACATAATGTGATCAATACAGCTACTAGAACTATTGATTTCTCTTGTCGGTGCTTCTACGAGGCTGCGGAGGCCATGGACCGTAAGCAGACCCAAATACTCGTCTGCCTGTGGATGTTTTTTGCCTTTGATTGATATATTTAGGTCCCCTGTCAGAATTATATGCTTAAGATTTTGCAATGTTTTCAGAACACTATCTAAACTTAGTAGGAATTTCTGAATATTACGCGTCGAGGGGCTTCTGTAAATGGCTATAATATTTAAGTCATCGTTTAGTTGTATGCTTAGGCAGTTTGCTCCATCGAGACGTATCTCCTTTACTAACAGTTTGTTGGAGAATTTGTCACTAACATATATGAGGACACCGTCATTCTTCAAAGTATTAAATTTTGTGTAAAAGGAAATGTAGCCAGGTAGACTGTAGTTGAATCGTATTAAAGTTATTGCTAATCCATGCCTCTGTTAAAACTAGGACATCAAAATCAATAGCCAGATCTTGTATCATAACTAGAAGATTGTCAATATTTTTATGGAGGCTTCTTATATTTAGGCTTAGCATTTTGAGTGCGCAGCCCCCTACTAGAATTCGCCTGCAGGCATTGACATCTGATGTGACATAAGAACAATTTGCGCTGGAGTTTGTATCAATAAGTTTAATTAATTCCATAACTTTTATTAAAAGATAATTCTAATAAAGAAAAACGTTGTAAGAGTGCCAATTAGGTTGTGTAATGTATGAATTAGGTTTGTGTGATGACTAGAATGAGAGATTATTTGTAGCGTAAGTTATTTGTAGTGTATTGGTATTTATAACCTGTATTAACCCCTCAAGCCCCGACTGGCCGATATCGGCCACAAACTGATTCAGCGTGACGGGCCCGTTTTAATTTTATTTTAATTTAATTTGTTTAATTGTATTATGTTTTATTATGTTAATATGTTTCATTTTAATTATGGGTACAGTGGTTTGGCAGTAATTACTGTTTTTGGTAGGACAGTGTCGTAATTCATTTTTTTTTTAATTTTTACAAAAATTTTTTGGGACATCAACTTGTCAATCGGCTGAGGGGCCGAGGCCTGAAGGGTTAAGAATTGATCATCATAAATAAGAATATGTCTAAATGAGTAACTGGGAATGATATAGTCGTTAAACGTAGAAATAAATATCACAGTAAAAAATATCGAACGAGAATATTCCCAGTGAAAACATAAAAAATATAGATGTAGTAAAAAGCAACCTGTATAAATATTATCAAGATGTAAAAATGTCGAAATATCGGATCTGTCGAAATATCGAAATATTCAATCCAAATATCGAAAAATTCAAACAACCATAATTAAAATAAGTGTAATAAAAAAATGACAAATTTGTATACAAAATAAAATGAAATAATAAAATATCCAAATAATAGTAATTAATAGAAATAGTCAAGTTAGAAATAAATATCATTATCAAATTAAAAATGAATGTTAATATATTACAAAAGCGGTAATTTACAGAAATATGCGTTAAGATTATCCTCAAAACTATAATTACTTCATTTCTAAAAAAGTTTTCTCGTAATTAATAATAATTGGTTTCGTTGTATCATCTTTACGTATAAACACTTTTCCAGAATTAATCCAAACATATTTATAATTATTTTCTCTGGCAAAAGCTTTAGCCCGACCTAGCAAGAATTTTGTTCGATGAGTGATATTTTCAGACACGTAGGTATATAGGTGTTGCGTTGCCGAAGATCCCTATGTCTTTTGTATTCAATTTTCTGCTATTGACCTTACATTGTTTATTATGAGTTTTTACTGCCTTTAGGAATACATTTCGTTTTGTTTCTTGACAAAATTTTACTATCACAGATCTCGGTTTTTTGTCCGACTTTTTGTTGAAATTTCTTGCGATTTTTAAAATGTCGACCGTCTCAATTTCACATTTCACAACTGAACTAATATTTTGGAAGATTTCTGGTAGGTTTTCGCACTCCTCTGGTATTCCTCTAATCTCAATATCACATTTTCTCTGCTCTTGGTCAAAATTGTCTGTTTTGTACTGTAGGAGCGATATTTTTTCCAACAGTTCCAGATTAGTTTTCTTTAGTATAGGTATGTTTAAATTTTGTATTTCTAAATCATCCAACCGTTTATTAATATCATCGTAACGATTGGCTAGGAATTCGGTAGTTTCTAGTATGTCTTTGTTTTGTTTGTTGATTAATTCCATTTTCTTACACAATTTATTCATTTTCTCATCAATATAGGAAATTATCGTGGCTTTAAAGTCCACTAAATGCTTTTATCAATTAATTCAGTAAGTTCCGTAATATCGATTAAGTCGGATTTTGGTGTCAGTTGAGCCAGTTGAGTAGCCTTTCCAGTTGGAGTTGGATTTGGAGTTACTGCGGCGAGACATGTAGATTATCTGGACCTGAATTTTTTTGCTGGTCTAGGATCTAAAGAACTACAATATTCACAAAGCCATTGGGACAACTTCTTCTCCGTGAGGCCCTGAAAAGTCATTCTTAGCATGTTCGCACAGTTATAGTGGAAGTACTCTCTGCAATGAACACAAGATAATTTTTCTTTTTTAAGAACAGGTTTCGTGCATTTTTTACAATTCATGGTGACGATATTTTTGTAGATGGTGCTAGTAGATTGACAGTGGCAGTAGTAGAGGAAGCAGATTACGTTTTATTTATTTTGTTCGCCCTCTGTCGGTCATCCGTTTTTTTATTGTGTTTTGATATTCAAAGCCACCCCTGCTGCACCCGTGATAGCACGATTTTATATTATTTACATATTTCGAAATTGTCTGTTTTTAATCGAATATTATCGACAGTTTATCAAATTGCTGCCAAAGTAAGCCCTGTTTACGGTCAGCAGACGTCGATAGTTCATAAATACTCCGGTAGATGGTGGTAGTCGAATTAAATATGTATATATTTTTTCTTTACAGACAATCTGAGGTTTGTGTCTTCGCTTAAAATTAGCTGAATTGATTTTAGCCGTGAAAAGAAAAAACGGATGGCAGCGGGATTCGAACTAGGGTCTCCTATATTTAGAGACGACGTCGTAGATAACAGAGCCACGGTGAGTTACACAGTGGGTTCGCTGAGCGTTGGTTTTATACATCGGCTGACGGTCGACGTGAGACGTTTGACGTTCGGAGTGGGCGTGCCTCGCGCGTCATATGACGCGACAGCTGAGCAAATTAAATTGTATACCCACAGTTTCAGTCACTCGATTGTATAAAGATATTTTCCAAGTTTTAAATTCACTAACTCATCGAATATAGCAGGAAACTTCACAATTTTATCACCGCGGACGTCCCAATTGTTCTTCTTGGAACTTTCACCTTTTTAACTTTAATAAACTACTTTGCGAGATAGATATTAATTTAAAAGTTACAAGGAAACGCGAGCTGTCACTAACCGCGATGACGCGATCGTCTGTTGACGATTGATTTATTTAATTATATATGAAAAAAGTCGCTTTTTTTTAATAAGCCACCATTATACCTTAGTATGCCTGCACTAACACCCCCTACAAACAAGGGCGGTCCTAGCCTTACATTTTGGGGGGGGGGTCACAGTTATGGGCTTAAGGTTTGGGGGGGGGAAGGGTCGCCGTTATGGGCGATGAGATTGGTTTAACGGTTTGTAAATAAAACAAAGTTCCCCTTTATTATACGATAATTTATTTATGGAAACAAGTGTATTTACATAAGGAGCTTATTATAAGCCATATATTTAAGATTTGGGGGGGGTCATGACCCCCTTGACCCCCCCCCCCCCCCCCCCCTGGGACCGCCCTTGCCTATAAAGGAAGTCGTTAAAAAAAAAGCGAAAATTCAAGTTTTCTATTATATTGGTAACTGTTATCGATGTTTAAAAAGTGCACAATTGGCAGCTTTCAATTGGCACGACTCATGTTTTGAACTAATAGTAAGACTGTTTTCCAAATGGCATTTCGCGCATGCGCTGCGTCGCGTATGCAAATTTTAAATGCGTATTTATGCACTGTAGTGCAACCAGTTATACAATGTAGATTTTTTCACCTGACTAACCACTACACTGATTTCGAAACAAAATTGCCGTAGTTTGTTAATATATTATATTCAGACTTTATATGCCTATATCTCTTATTTATTGAGTCTGACAAAAGATTATTGCAGTTTCGGAATCAGCGTGGTGAATAAATAAGTCGGGTGACGTTAAGAAATCTACAATGTGAAACTGGTAGATTAATATATACTAATACCTAATTTATACCAACTAACTTAACCTACCGCCATATAGGGGTTTACAAATCGTTTTAAAATAAAACTAACAAACACCGCCATATAGGTGTTTCATATGCAAACTTTGAATGCCTACAATAAATACAAATGGAGCTGCCATGGAATTCACCGACCGGAGTCGGGCCCATCATAATACAATTTTTTACACTTCTGGGGGGTGAGCAGTGGATTCCGGACTTACGAACCGGCTGTGGTAGGTTTAGGACAGCTGTCTTGCCACATGTGAGCGTCACCTTGCCACCCATTCACTCCCCCTTCGAAGCCATAGAATTTGAGATGCGCAAATCGCAGTTTTAGATAATTTTTCTAAGAAAGAGTTGATTATTTTTCTGGAAAGGCCAAGATCTTTAAAGAGGTGAAATAGAGATTTAGCTGGCAGGCCACGAGCGCCAACTTCCACCGCGTGAAGGTGAACAGTGAAGCCGTTCCAAGTTACGGCATTTGCGAGATCATGGTATTTATTTAATTTGTACTCGTGGTCTTTTGGGATATTTGATTCCCATGGAACAGTCTCTATCGCTTATTTATTGAGGCCGAATAAAGATTATTGCAGTTTCATGATCAGCATGGTGAATATAGTCGGGTGACGTTAAAATATCAATAATGTAGAATTGGTGCCGATGATACTTTAATACCAGATTTTTTTTGAAAGAAAGAAGATACGAACCGAATGTCATTTTGCCGCTGATTATGCTCGGGTCTCGTTTGATATCTGCGAGAGCAGCCAGTGGAATGCCCCAATTTGCTACTGGTCCCCAGAAATGTGTGCTATAATTAAAGAAACACTCGTAAATTTGCAAATACAACAGTATACAGAACGCGGAATTTATGCAGTTTAGCTAACTCGGCCATATTAAAAGAAAAAACAACCTACCGCCGAAAAGATGTTTATGAAGCTTTTTTTTTTAAAACTGACAACCTACCGCTATACAGGCGTTTATGAATCGTGTTTTTTTGTATTTGACGTGTCTTTAAACGGACTGTATCTCGCTTATTTTAGAGGTAGACCAAATAATTTTATAGATTTGAAATCAGTGGTGAATACATTTAGGCCAAGAGCCAGCAATAAAAAAGTGCATGAGTTTTGGAAAAGCTGATACTTTCATAACTGAACCACAGTATACCGCCCAGCAGCTTTACTCTCGAGCTACAAGGCAATGCAGGAAGAGGGTGCGAGGAATGTGGGCGTGGGGAGTGGGATTCGTCACGACGAACGTGAACGGTACGCATTACGGGCAGTAAAGGCTGCCAACATTTTCAAGAGTTCGGGTATCTGTGTAGGCCGTGTAGCGAAACATCTGGCGACCATTTGAGCCCTTACGACTCGTGACATATTCACTTTGATTTCAATTCTAAGAGAAGCTACTGTCTGGTATACTGTGACTGATCTGACCTTCTATGGCGAAAATACCGTCTTAACACAGTATTTTTGCCATAGAATGCCGCAGTAGTCAGCAGGCCACATTTCGGGACACCTGACTTTGGTGTACTAGGAAAGGTGTGATTTTAATTAGTATCCCCAAAGTGTTTTGGAAAAGCTGAAAATTCATCATCAGTAGACTGTCGATCGAACGAAGAACTCAAAACATATGGTCAGACTGCTCCATAATCGAACGCTTGGCGTCAGTGTCTCCATACATGTCACGCATCAGTCTTTGATGCATCGGTCTACTGTGCCGCGCAATATAATGGTCGCAATGGCGCAATATAGTGGCTGACACCACGCGTTTGATTGTGAAGCAGTCTGACCATACGTTTCTTTGTCTTTATTGCACCTACTTAAGCTTTGGTCACACGGAGCGAATTTGCTCGCAGCAAGTCCTCGCTGCAAGTTGAACTCGCTTTAATAACTCGCTGCCTGTCTGTCATATGTAGCGAGTGCAATCCACGCATTTCACGCGAATTTCTACACTCGCTCGGTGCCCCAAGCATGGGTTTTCGCAGGGAGTGCCCTGTCACACGACTCGCGAGCGTTGCCATCGTCGGCCTGTCACACCAAGCAAGTTTGCTCGCAGCGAGTATTCGCTCCGTGCGACCGAAGCTTTATTGATGAATTTTCAGCTTTTATGGAACACTTTGGGGTTACTAATTAAAATTACATTATTTTTAGTATGCTAGCGCCAGGTGTCCCAGTATCTGGCCTGCTGAATGTACCCCGGAATTCTATGGCCAAAATACTGTCTGATCTGAAAGTATCAGCATTTCTAAAACTCTTGCACTTTTTTGTCACTGGCTCCCTAACTAATTGGGGGTGACATTGAAACATTGTAAAAGTAGGAAAGTTTTCTAAACTGCATAAATACCGAGAACGCTAGTAAAGCCTTGTAAGTGAATCACAAAATCCACGACACTAACCTCATTAAATAGTTCCTGAATTCTTTGCTTTTCAGCGAATCAACGAATTTCCGCCCGATTGCTGCCATTTTCCACGTTAAAATTCGACTTGTGAAATAAGACAGTATCACGCGCAGGTACCTCGGACGAGTACAGGCGGCCTAATATGATAACGCTAACAAATTTTCTGGTATTTCAAGGTCCTTTGCATCTATTTTTTCATTGAAATGGAACGACTTTGAGCTACATGCAAATTTTCAGTGTCGAACAAATGTCAAAAGTGAACTTCAATTTTCAACGGTCGCGTTCGATTAATCACAGCGATACGCAGCGCTTTCATCTAGCGATCTAAGCGTATTGCACGCGTATTGTCGCATACATACGCGCTTAAAACGCATTTATTTAACGAATAAAATAGAACAGAAAATTCACCGAGAGCATAAGTATGATGATGCATTTTGAACTGATTTGTCATTTCTTGATTTTTATCATAATAGGTACATGGCTAAACTTTATTTGAATGCCGCCCGTTGACGTTGTTGCCGCCACTGATCATATAAATAGTTGCCGCGTTTAGTAGGCCGACCTCACTACCATATACTACTAGACCCCGTGCCAGTCCGAGAATGCGTCAGCCCAATAGACAGCAGCATATAGTATCCCCTCCATCTTTGTCTAGTGGCGCATGCACGGATACACCTACATATATCACTATGGCAACGCTTATATATCATCATGGCAACGCTTCGACGCCTTATGTCTGCTATGCATAGTTATATAAGTAACTAGCGCGTAACCAGCCTGAAAATGCGTCAGCCGAATAAAAAGAGACAGCAGCATATATAGTACTCCCTCCATCCTTTTCTAGTCGCGCAAGCACGGAGCCACGAACATATATCACTATGGCAACGCTTATATTTCACCATAGCAACGCTTCGACGCCATATAAGTCTGTTATGCTATGGATAAACGCGCATGCGCAACTAGACAAGGGTGGGGGGGCCTCATATGCAGCTATCTCTCTATTCGGTGAACGCATTCACTCACAGCCCGCCTTCGCACTCCCGTTCTCTAATTTGTTACCCCTGGCCAACATTATTCAGGCCCAACTGTGGATTTGGCAATGTCGTTACCATTGAACCCTATAACTACTAGACCCCGTGACCAGCCTTAGAATGCAACAGCCGAATAGAAAGAGACAGCAGCCTATTGTAGCCCCTCCATCCTTGTCTAGTCGTGCATTCACGGAGACACCTACATATATCAATATGGAAACGCGCATATATCACTATGGCAACGCTTCAACACCGTAAGTCTGCTATGCTATGCAACTAGACAAGGATAGAGGGGGTCTCATATGCAGCTATCTCTTTCTATTCGGTGAACGCATTCACTCACAGCTCGCCTTTGCACTTCCGTTCTCTATTTCTGTTACCCCCAATGCTGCTATGCTACGGATAAACGCGCATGCGCAACTAGACAAGGATAGAGGAGGGCCCCACATGCAACTATCTCTTTCTATTTGGTGAACGCATTCACTCACAGCCCGCCTTCGCACTCCCGTTCTCTATTCTGTTACACTGTTGGATATAATTCATGCATCAAATGCATGAATTATATCCAACAGAGCCGATCGTGGGTCAGCGAAATCGCACCTCCAGACTGTGTAGTGGTCGTTAAAGTCTCCGAGGAGAACATTTGGCTGCCTGTGGAAGCGAAAACGACGACCAGCACGGATATATGGGGCGGAATAGAAATAGAAGCGAAAATTACGCTGCCAGCATGGACAGCCACTATATGGATATCTAGGTATGGATCATGGACAACGGTAAATCGAATAGGCAAGGGGAGAGCCTCCTCGACCGTCAACGCGATCCGCGCGTACACGAAGCCCCTGGGATTTCTAAGGTATCCCTATTTCAAAGCTAAGTCTGTCGGCGCCACGACTTCCAGATCGAAAATGTTACGAGGTTACGAATATTAATAAACTCAGACTTTCCAGCGATCGATCTGTAGTTCCACTGCAAGATGACATCCACGATGCAGCTAAATAACGGTAAGGGTATAAAATATACGAGGCTACTGAATAACCAAAGATAGAGGTATAAATTAGCTATGGAAGATAGAAACAAAGAAGCGTAATATTAAGGGAGGGGAAAGTGCTATTTTATGGAAGTTGTTACCCACACTAAACCGGGCCGCACACCTGAGCAGCAAGCAGCAAGCGTACAGCAAATGCTTTAGGTAGCATTTAATGTGCCCATACAATCACCTATACAGTACGCACACATGAGAAGCATTTACTACTCGGCGTAGTTTGCTGCGTGACAGCATGCGCGCCGCACATTTACGAGATTAAACACGTTCATTTTTTGCGTCGCGGTCCAGGCAGCATTTGTGAGAATGAAAGACGATTTAGAATTTTGTATTGCTTTTATTAAAGAAGTCGAACAAAATCCTGCTCTTTACGATCACCAACTGCAAGATTACAGTAATAGAAGAGTTACTGAAGTAATATGGAATAGAATTAGTGAGCGATTTAATGAACCAGGTATGTACCTACTTATATAAAATTATACTGCCATGGTACTGAACCATAAGGTTTCTGAAAATACTGACATAAATATTCCCTATTTTCAATGGCATTGTCAGTCGGTCTTCCTCTTTGATTGTCAAGATTTTGAATATTTGTATTAGCTGTAACATTTTCCGTCGTTGAAGTCATTCTATTTTTTTCATTAATTTTAATGAAGTTATGTAATAGGCACGCGGTTTTCACAATTTTGACAGCTTTATCCACTGAAGTTGATATAGGAGTTTGGAATATACGAAACTTTGATGCCAGCATACCAAATGCACATTCAACAATGTTTCGTCCTCGAGACAAACGGTAGTTAAATATTCGACGATCATTATTTAAAACTCTAGAATTAAAAGGTCTCATTATGTTAGTACTAAGAGGAAATGCTTCATCTGCTACAAAATAAAAATCGAATGATCTATCGAATTCTTCTTCACCTGGCAATGCCATAGAATCGGGAATATTTAAGGTTTTATTTGAAAGGGCCAGACCCAAAGCTGATCTTCGAAAAACTCCAGAGTCATTACTCCTGCCATAATCTCCAACATCAATACTTGTGAATAATCCATCTGCATCAACGCAAGCCATAAGATTAATAGAAAAGAATTCTTTATAGTTAAAGTAACTACTCCCCGAATTTATTGGTTTTTTAATACGAATGTGCTTGCCATCAATAGCCCCAATGCAATTAGGTAAATTCCATAATTCTAGGAATCTCTTTGATTTGTGTAACCAGTCATCTTTAGTTGGTATTGGCATATATTGTGGTTGTAAAATTTCCCAAATAATGTCACAATCATCATTTATTATTTTTCCAATAGTTGTTTCGCCCCTCATAAATGCATATGACATTGATCTGAATGATGAACCCGTAGCCAAGTATCTGGAAGAAATTACAGTGGAATAAGTTTCTTATGATGATTATATTATTAATTAATATTTATTTATTTATTTCAGCCAAGGAATGTAAAAATAAATGGAAAATTATACGTTCATCCTATATACGAAGTTTGAATACTAAAGCTAAAAGTGGTTCCAAAGCCGGCGCGAAGAAAGAATATTACTTGGGACCATATTTAAGATTTCTAAACCCATTTACAAAAAACCGTCCCCAGGAAGGAAATCTAAATACTCCTCATACTGAAATTGATTCAAGTCAAGAAGAAGTTGAAATTATTGCCAGTTCTAATACTCAAGATGAATACCAATATATGTCGTCACTGCCTGAAATAGCAGAAAACAGGAGAATAACAAAAGTTGATAACCGACAGGATGAAAATGTTCAATCACCATCAGACAATTCATCATCTTTACCTTCTCACCCGTCTACAGATCATCATACAAGCAAAAAGTATAAATACCAAAAGAATATAAATAAAAAGGAAATTAATTCTGCAGATCAATGTGCGATAGATTACTTTACTTCGAAAAAAAAGAAGTACGAAATGACTAATGAGCAAAAAGACCCATGCGAGCACTTCCTTTTGAGCATAGTACCTTATATGAAGTCGATGTCGCAACTAGAGCAGCTATCATTTCAAAAAGGAGTGCTAAATCTAATAGAAAATACAATAAAATCTAGACAGCAACTCCAGCGCCCACAAAGTCAAGGTTCCAGCTATTCTGATCAATCTTCAATATCTACTCATAACCAATTTTTTCAACAAAGTCAACAATCACAAAGACGGCCTTCAAACTATTGCCATTCTCCAACGGCTTCCACTTCCACATTCGTCATGCACCAGCTCCCAAAGAGTCAGCTCACTGCGCTTTCTGGTCCTCCTGAACAAGACATTCAGGTCACCCTCTCTGACCATTCGTCAGGAATTGATGCTCGTGTGTTTTTTTCTACTTTTTCGGACGTACTACAGCCTCAGGAAGAACCACAAGAACGGCTACAATAAATAAACAATAAATGTTTTTCTTACCTTATTATAATCAATAAACGTTCTTCTGAAGAAACTGATTCTCGATAATGTGTGTTTTTTTTCATCATCCTTGGACCAACTGAATGTAACAATTTTTCGAAAGTACTTGGCAGCATCCTATAATACGACTGAAACTTTTCTCTGTCATTAATAAATTCTTTGGATATTTTGAAATTTTGAAATTTCCAAAATTTTCGTGACCGCGATTATATGGATGTATCCAGTACCGTCTTTTGTTCCTATTTCTTCGTAATAATTGCCACATGAAAAAGTCATCTTCATCGGAAGACGACATCTCACAAACTGCGTATTTACGCCGCAAATGCTTTAAGTGCTAAATGTGGAGAAGCAAATACTGTACAGCGTTTGCTATTATACGCTTGCTGCTTGCTGCTCAGGTGTGCGGCCCGGTTAAGTGATGGGTACGGCATAGGACCCGTTCTAAAAATAGTCGAACGCTCCAATCGTATTGTCGAGTATGTTGTAACGTAGACCAAAATGAAATGATACTAGCCGAGGAAGACTGGGGCAGACTTGGCTGGCATGGCGGGGAGCTCTGTTGTGCAGATTTAAGAAGAGATGAGATGCTAACAAACGGGTTTCTATGCTGAGTATCCAGCCATATACCATTTTTGGAGAATCTAGAGACAGCTTGTAAGAATTAACGTTCTCCGATAATATGAGTTGCTTATTTTTCTTTTTACGAAAGTATCACTCGCAGTTCAGATTATTCGCGGGTACTACTTCAGTTAATACATGCGAGTCTCTCCGCCTTGCAGATTGATTCGCAATATTCACAAGCACAGCAGAAGCAACTGAGTGTTTCAGCACGACAAACATTGCGGCGTGCCCAAAGCGACAGCAATTAAGGCATTGGAGGATTAGGAGGGAATAAGGCTGTACTGAAAGAGAGTTATAAAATAGATAAACTGTATCGAGGAGAACCTGACCAGGTTAGCATAACTGTACGAGAGGGCATCCATACTTGCACCTTCTCGACTGGTCCCGGAAATCATTTTTATTATTTTGCGCACTCTGATGGGATTCCAACGGTTGAAGGCTTATCGGTTGAGACAAATCCCTTAATTAGCCCAGCATGGAAAATGACATATGCTATAATGAAGGCCAAAAATATTTTTCTTTTAAAACTGGCAAGGTCGTACATGAGTTGGCATTGCCACCCTTTTGGAATGAGATCTCAACTCGGTTGCATCCAATCTTCTTAACAGGTTTGACAAATATCCGGTTTTCGACCGGTCAGTCCGGTTTTCTTTATGTTAGTCCGACCAATAAAATATTGGTAAGCCTCTAATATCTGGCGCTTGCGCTTGGACCGTCAACCGATAAGTAGGAACCAAAATTCTTATTTTGTGGTGCATTTTTTTAACAACGAAGCAGCACCAAATTTGTTGAAAATCGTGTAGTATTCCTATATCTAATGCTTTTATAAAACAAATCTTTTGTGTTCTGGGAAATGTATGGACAGGCGAAAGAAATTGTCTCGCAGTAAATACTGTAAAAAGTGAATTGTGCGTTTTCTCTACAGCTAGTTGCACTAAATTGAAAGATGCTATCTCAGGCAATAAACCTTTACTGCGATAACCTTTATTATATATAATCTTTATTTATTCTATACCGCTTTTAAGCAGTGGCATCGAGTGCTAAATAGATAAAAAGCCTTGCTTTGCATTTAGCATTCGATGTGTTTAAAAAGATATTAGCGTAATCTTCTAATGAAACCTTGTAAACCGTACGGTGGCGCGCGACGGACTGAGCGAGTGTTGAACTATGACGTCACACACAGCGAGCACCGGCGGAAGAAACTAGCGTTGCGCATCTATATTTAAAATTGCATATCTCGAAAACTAACGGACGTATCGAAATAATTTTTTCACACGATTTTTTTATATTTAGAAGACAATACGGATAGCTAAAAATAAAAATTAGTGAACATTCTCCATTAATGTTATGCTGGTTAACTATACTATTCTGTGACGATGTGTATACTTTCGGAAACCTATAAAGATCAGATTTTTTATATTTTTTATTATACTTTAATTATTTTTATAATTATAAAAATTATAATTATATAAAAATTACCGCTATTTCTGTCTTGTGGTCTACTTTAGCTGTCAGTAGCGACCGAAGGGTAACATAATAGAGAACGGGTCTCTTTCTATTCGGCTGGCGCATTCTCAGACTGGTCACGGGGTCTAGTAGTTATAAGGTCACTGATAACGACGTTGCCAAATCTACAGTTGGGCATGACTATTGTTGGCCACATGTGTAACAAAATAGAGAACGGGAGTGCGAAGGCGGGCTGTGAGTGAATGCGTTCACCGAATAGAAAGAGATAGGAGCATATGAGACTCCCTCTATCCTTGTCTAGTTGCGCGTTTATCCATAGCATAGCAGACTTATGGCGTCGAAACGTTGCCGTAGTGAAATAAACGCGTTGCCATAGTGATATATGTAGTTGTCTCCGTGAATGCACGGCTAGACAAGGATGGAGGGGGTACTATAGGCTGCTGTCTCTTTCTATTTGGCTGACGCATTCTCAGGCTGGCACGGAGTCTAGTAGTTATACGGTAATGGTTGGTCATGATAGTGCATGATAGCATTGATTTTATTAAAATCAATGATGATAGTTACGACTATTCAAATTGTCGGGGGGCGCCAGTTTTGCATGCGGCAATTTTGCACAAATGTCACTTTTGACAGGTCCAAATTTGTTGAGGGCAGATTTGCAGGAGGCAACCTTGCAGGAAGCAACCTTGCAGGCGGCAACCTTCAGTACAGTTTTTAAGTTTTTCTGTTAGGTTAGGTTAGGTTAGGTTTTTCTTTCCCTAAAATCGAAGTGACATTAATTACCGGCATCCTTGTAGTGGATGACTTTTATACATCAAACTAAACATTTTAAAAAATGTTTTAAGTTTTTCTGTTAGGTTAGGTTAGGTCATTTTGACATTTGCAAAACTGCCTTCTGCAAGATTGCCTTCTGCAAAACTGCCGCCTGCAAGAATGCCGTCTGCAAGATTGCCGTCTGCAAATTTGCCTTCTGCAAGTTTGATGGGACCCAAATTGTCTCAAATGGTTGCAGGGTGCGTGCTGGCAACACCTTATATAATTGCAGGTTCTTTTTCAATTTATTGCGCGTATATTTTTTTAATACTTGGGAAGTTACATTACATAGTTTTTGTTGTTCGTTATGTAGTTTTTGATAATCTGATGTACTAAAGGTGATAACGTCTGAGGCTTTTTAATGACAGATAATTAAAAAAGTTCTGGAAAAAAGATGGAGGCGAGCAGCTGATTGCGGTGTTGTGTGTATGACGTTTCAAATTGCGCTTTTCAGCGTTGATTTCGCTTTTAAATTCGCAAAATAAAAGTGGCTGTGATGACGACAGTGCTGGACTACATCGCCCATTATCAAAAGAACATCGAGCGGTGCGTCGGCGACGAGAAGAGGGTGAGTTTCCGCGGGATTTTCTCGCCGTCTGCGCGCCCCCTTTTATTCAAATTCGCGCTGTTGTTCCGCAGATATTGCGATGTATCGACAAATTGGACAAGTTGCCGGTGACGGTGCAGCATTTGCAGGAGACCGGCGTCGGCAGGACGGTGAACGCCCTGAGAAAAGACCACGGCGATGTTGGAAAGGCCGCCAAAGCTCTTGTGGCCAAGTGGAAAAATATGGTCGCCGAGGAAGAGGACGAGGAAACGGAGCAGCCGCAAGAAGGTCCTTTTTTAATTAAGTTTTACAAACCGCAAGTTTTAGTGATACGTCGCGGGACACAGACTGATTACAGCTACACGTAATTGTGTCATTTTGTGCCAGATTTGCAATGCTGTGTTTGTATAATAACATGATAACGCTACGCGGCCGTTTTATTCGAGTATTTACGGGCGTTTATAATGCGACTTCGGGCGTTTAACCACTCAAAAGCCAGCCTTTGCGCGCAAAAAACTGCGCCGCATCTTTTTGGTTGATTTTGTAAATAAATTCTAACAATATCGTTTTTTTATGAATTCCCTCTTGTTACTTAGTAATTAAGCTTGTTGGTCATGTATATTATATATTTATATATATGGGGGCCGGCCAGAATGATTACGCGCGGATCTGCCAAATGACGCAAAATGCCTATAGACATTGTTGGTGTCCGACAGGTTAAATGTCTGCATGTTAAATCAAGGAAGTTTTTTTTCTTAAAAAAGTACTAAAAAAGTACAGTAAATATTTATGCAGTTTTGAAAACTCTCCCATATTAAAGATGTTTTAATGTCACCCCACTATATTAACACTTATTGAGTCACACCCTAACTTGTAGCATAAGTACTCGCTACCGGGTCCTCTGGAACCAGTATATAATATCATAAGTTTATTCCAAAACTGCTTAATAAAAGTAAATGTTTACTTTCTAAGGATTATATATGTGTAAAGAAACACATTGAATCAAATACTATTTTTTATTATTTTTAATGAAAGCAAAAGCCATTACAAAAATATACAGAAGTTCTCCATAGTTTTATGACAACATGTAGGCTAATCGTATCCATACACACCTCGGACCCATTCACACCTTTTACGCCTGTAGCACTCTTGTGCGTCGCACTAAGGGGCCCATAGACGGGCAGCTTGGAGCGGTCGTGGCCGACAGCTTCAAGCTGTGGTGTTTGGACGATCTGCAGTTTCAATACAAAATTCTAGTTCGCCATACACGGACCGCTCGAGCAGTTCGCTTGCGGTAGCCACCAAAAAATGCGGTCGGTGAGATTTGCCATGCTGCCGGCAGCAGTTCGATGCTCGACCCGCCGACGGACCGCTTCAAGCAGTCGCCTCTGACTTCACGCCACTTCGTATAGTATTGCAAGGTGTTGCACAACACTGTGCAGGGGATGAGTTTTAATTAATCGGGATCCTATTTGTGGGTGAATCAGTTACAAGCAAACAAACAAGTTTTGATAAAAAAAATGTAAGAAAAAAGAAAGAAATATATTTTTCAAAAGAAAAAAAATGTTTTTTTATGAAAATTTGAAAGTTTTATTTTTAATAAAATTACTGTAACAAGCGCTTTTTATAGTAATTACTACTACTTTTATAGTAATTACTTGTACTACGCCCTCTTTTGCGCACTAATAGTAGACTAAGCAGTGTTTCCTCGTCGGAATCCATGTTGCAACTGAATGAATAGCGGCATATTAAAGCAGTCGCGTTGCGGTCGAACCTGACTGCCTGAAGCAGTCATGTTGCGGTCGAACCCGACTGCTTGGAGCAGTCGTGTTGCGGTAGGGTTTGACCGCTCTCGTAGTTGACCACGGCAGCTTTAAGCTGTCTGTCTATGGAGGCCCTAACTGATGACCAAGGTCGTCATTTGCTGTGCTACACTATCGATGAAAAATACCAAGATCCGCAACGTCGCAAACTCCGAACTTAAAAAGTTACTAAGCAAAATACGAAGGACTGGGTCTGTTGGACCCATTAGCAAGTTCTTAAGTGTTAATCAAACTGATTCCGAATCTGTAAAATGCTCTTATCTCTTTAAATAAGGGACAAATATGCATTTAAAGAAGCGTCAAACACCTATATGGCTGTTGGTTAGGTTATTTTTTCTTAAACGATTCATAAACACCTATATGACGGTTGCTAGTATTTTTAAAAAGCTTCATAGACTCCTATTTAGCGGTAGGTAAGTTATGAAAAATAAAAAAAGCAAAGTTAGCTAAACTGCATATATTCCGAAATACAGTATCCCTCAATGTAGTGTAAAATATGAGCTGGTAGCTGTGGGAAAAAATGCAGGTTTAAAATTCCTAACACTTGTACCACTTTGATCGAGATGGCACTCAAAAAAATGCACACATCATCCAATTCTAACGATAGGCTTACCTTAATTTCTGCAAATGAACACTTAATTACTCAATGGATACATTTCAAAAAATAATTGAAAAGTATTCGATATTCGAGGGAAATTGCATTGCAAACAGCAAAAACTAGCCCAAAACACATATGATTTGGCACTTCTCCATTTGGTTTTCAACCCTGCTCTATTTCGTAGGCAGCAGCAGTTTGAATATACTTGAACAAACTAACCAGGAATATTCAAAATGAAAGCCAGCATCCGGACTAGTGAAGTACCACTGTAAGAGTATTATTTTTGCAGATAATGACACCGCCGGTGAGTATGAAAGAGAGGATGAGGTCGATGAAGATGAAGTTGAGTTGATCAGTCATTCTACTCAGGACGTATCACGATCAGACTCCGACCGGAAGAGGAAACATGATGAGGTTCTTTTATATTTTAATTTTTTAAACTTAGATATTTCTGATAAGCTGAGTGAGCTGTTCGATTCGATTCCAATGTGCGAAATCCTCACCTACAGATTGGGTTTTTGAAATTATCGGCTATGTCATCAACGACTTTAATATTTGCAGTAAAAGAGAAATGTAGCCGAAATTCGAAGTTTTTATCACAGTGATTTCCTGATAACCATACTTATTTGTCAATTATTTTGTTTTTATGAATAGTTATACCCAAAACTTTTTGCAGTTTTGCCTATTTTTTTTATGTTTGTTATCATGACAGCATGGTCAAACGAAAATATTTTAAACTTAATAAACGCAACATGGGCGCCCTGAATTATAAATGAATCCCTGTGTGCCCCGAAGTTAGTATTTATAAATTGTAATGGGTCCTCATCGCTGCATTCACTTCTACTCTTTTTAGATTTGTTTAAATGCCGCAGCAATACGAACAGCCTCGCTGCCCGCCATTTTATCTTACTATTCTTAGATCTCTAGGCTTCAGTGGTGCTCACAATTGCTACAACCTTTCTGGAATATACTCTGCAATTATTGCCATAAATATTCCTGGCCTATCATTATCGGCAGGTTATTGTGATCGAGTTATCGGCAAGATACAAACTATAGCCCGTTTACGAGCCACTGGGGGAAAAATTCTCACTATGTTGTTGCGCGATATTCCTATTAGTCAAGCAAGATCGTGGGGACATTGCGCTAGTGGTACGATATTTCAATTTCAATTTCAATTTCAATTTCAATTTATTTCTGCTCCAGTAGGTAGGCTTTCCTACACTTGGATGCGTCTTTGTCTCTAAAATTTTAAATAATGTAATTAATTAAAGAATATTAACTATCATTATATAGTTGTGGCAATATAAATTAATTTTAGTAAATTATAATTGGTTTGAAAACCATTGACAAATAGAAAATAATCTAATAATCAGAATTGCTGATCAAAAAAAGAGCTCAATGTCTGTAGTCATAATTATCAAGGCAATAATATGATGGTCAAGAAAATAGATGAGGGTATATTAAAATTATCTAAATTTAAGTTAATTGTCAAATCTAGCAATACAGCCGTCGTCGATAAAAATAAAAATAAAAATTACGTTCTTTGGCAAAGTTGATTATTATGAATTATCCGTTATTTTACATTAGGATGCTCTGGAATAAGAATTCAGCATTATCCAAATCTCTTAAGTCATATACAGGATTCTTGACTAGGCCATTAAATAAGACTTTTTTAAATTGGTTCTCTCCAAGACTTCTGATATGTGTTGGGACCTTGTTATAATAACACAGGCTTTGATGAAGGAAACTGTTGCGCACTTTACTAAGCCTGTGCCGATTTAGATGTAGATCAAATTTATTTCTTGTATTGTGTTGATGGAAATCGCTATTCGCCGGGACATCCGATATGTGCTTACGAGCGAACATAATATTTTGTTGGATATAGCACGAGTACATCGTCATGATTCCTGACTTGATGAAAAACGGCTTACACGAAGTTCTTGGAGAAGCTCTGTAAAGACTGCGTAAAGCCCTTTTCTGAAGGATAAGAATCCTCTTCGAATTTGCTGCCATTCCCCAAAACATTAGACCATATGTCATCAAAGAATGAAAATAAGCAAAATATACAGATTTAGCAGCCTCAAAGCCGCATAAATTTCTAATCTTTTTTATTGCGTAAACAGCCCTACACAGCTTTTTACTAAGCTCTTCTAAGTGATCGGACCATTGCAATTTTTGGTCGATCTGCAAACCTAGAAATTTAGTAGAAGAGACATTTTCCAATTCGTCTGTTCCAAAGAATAAGGCTATATTATTAGAGTCGGACGGCCGTAAAGAAAAACACACTGTTTTAGATTTTGAAACATTCAACGAGAGTTTATTAACTTGGAACCAGACAGCAAGTCTATTTATCGTTTCATTAATCCTTATTTCAAGCTCGTCTCTATTTTTATCGCTAAAAAGAAGGGATGTGTCATCGGCGAATAGGATAATCTCATCATCCACTGACCTAATGCAATCAGGGATAAATCTTATTATTTATTTTGACACCTTGAAAGTAAATTACAATAAAGCATACTATCTCAATGAAGCATACAAACTCAGTTAGCCCTCCAATCAGTTTGGATTAATAGCCGAATGAGGGTCAAACTAAGTTTCACAATTTTGCATCTCGTTTAATCTTTTTCAGAAGTATTTTAAATCACTTATAAGATATTCATGTAAGATTTTCAATCGGTCCATCAAATATTCTCAGATCATTTAATAAATCGACTCTCTTATTTATTTGCAGCGATTAATTCTGAACCTATTACCCTTTTTTTTTCTTTTCGCATCGGAATACTCAATAAATAAAATACAAACGGAGCTGCCATGGAATTCACCGACCGGAACCGGCCTGCATTCGGGCCCATCATAATACTATTTTTCCACACTTCTGGGGGGTTAGCAGTGGATTCCGAACTAACGATAGGCTGTGGTAGGTTTAGGACAGCTGTCTTGCCACATGTGAGCATTTACCTTACCACCCATTCACTCCCCCTTTGAAGCCATAGAATTTGAGATGTGCAAATTGCGGTTTTAGATATTTTTTTTTTAGGAAAGAGTTGTTTATTTTTCTGGAAAGACCAAGATCTTTAAAGAGGTGAAACAGAGATTTAGCTGGCAGGCCACGAGCGCCAACTTCCACCGCGTGAAGGTGAACAGTAAAGCCGTTCCGGGTGACGGCATTTGCGAGATCATAGTATTTATTTAATTTGTACTCGTGGTCTTTTGGGATATTTGATTCCCATGGAACAGTTCTACAATAAGCCACCTTCCGAGATAGAGAGTAAAGAGTTATATCTGGACGGAGGGCTGTGCATCCGAGACTTTCAGGGAATTTATACTGCTTAGAGACCGAATCGACCTCCAGAATCCAATCTGAAGCTATCTCGATTATTGAAAAAGGTTTTATAGTTAAATGTTTTTTGCCTTTAGAGCCATCCCGCACAAACTGTATTGGGGGTTTGGAGGGTAGTGTCAAACCCTTGTTGGCACGAGCCACTAAGAGGTTAATTATCTCGCGAATAACAGCGAGGACTTTGTCATGGCGGTAAGTGTACCGTCCTTAGCCATATTATAGACATATTCTAGCCAGCTAGAATACGTCTAGCTGTGCAAGGGGTATTGTTACAAAGGGGACATGAACTATCCTCGGCATAGCTCCAACGAGCGAGGTTACTGGGGTCTGGAAGTGTATGCTGAAAGGCATTCAAATAAAATTTCAGCATCTCTGGCGTCCAGTCATAGAGCATTTACCTTCCAGTACATTGGAGGCGGAATGCAAAAGTCCCCAATTGTTGTCCAATCATTCTGGCATTGAAGGCCAATAGCATGAGCCATACTGTTGCTGTCTTAATCTACCCGCAAGAGAGACTTCTTCAAGTCCACATCGCTTATGGTTGTACTGCCATACCCCAGACCAGTGCCATTCTGCCTGATTCCAGTAAAGAATTCCGTAATTACATAGAATACATCCGATTTCCGTATTCCTGATTCCGTAATTACACAGACGGCACGTAGAACTTACATAGAACCATCAATAGTTCCTCTGGGGATATATTCGCGATAACTGCATAGTGTGCATAACCAACATGTATAATGTGTATTACATAACTTTGTATAATGTGTATAATAAAGATAATATATAAACATATAATACCATATAATAACATATATTAACTTTTAATAATATAATATAGTAACATATAATATAATAACATAATTGCATAACATAACATATATAACATAATGTGCATAACATAACATTATACATGTGTATAACATGTATAATGTGTATAACATATAACATATAATAAGTATAACATGTAATGTGTATAACATAAAATGTATAATGTATATACATAGTGCATAGTAACGTATACAACCTTAATGTGCATAGCTACATAACTGTATGTAATGTAGTGCGAGATTGTTCTGAAATGTCCCCAGCATAAATGTTGACAACATGTCGCAGGATTTATTGCGGAATTTGTCCCCCTAGTAAATACAGGCCTTAAAGATTTTCTTTACTTTCAGAAACCAATAGATCACTCAAAAAGAAGCAGAACAGAGTCGCATGAGTCGTCCGGTCACAGGAAGCACTGTAGCGACTCGGAAAAGACTCAAAACAGCTACGACAGCGACGGTCACGCGGAGAAAAAGTCTCGAAACAAGACAGAGGACAACGATGACTCGGATATGGAAAATAAATACACAAACTACAAGCACGAAAAGACGAAACAAAACGGCAACGACTCCACCAAATCGAAATCGTCGCACCACCATAGCTCTAAAGAAAAAAAAGACCACAAACGCGAGAGCAGGGACTCGGACAAAAAACACAAAGTTCCAGATGAGAAGTCACACAGGTCGGACGGAAAACATAGAGAATCTTCCAAATCGAGCGGCTCCAGTTCCAAATCCAAAGAGAAGGAATCGAAGCATTCGAAAGACGAGAAAAAGAGTAGCGAATCGAAACATGCACCGAAGACCGATGGCAAAGAAAGAAAGGAATCTAGCAGTAGCAGTAGGGACTCATCGAGAACTAAATCCACCGATTCCAGAGAACCATCCTCAAAGAAATCTTCCTCCAAAAGTGATTCGTCCAAGAAAGAAAGATCTAGTAGCACCAATGATGATGGAATAGGCTTTGAATCAGGTGAGTTTCAATTTTTTCTTAAATATGCTGCGAGTTTACCCAAAGAGTTCCTAAGTCTTTACCTGCAGGCTCAGTACTAGAGTCGCTATAAGTAGATCGGCGACGTAACTATACTGTACATGTACCTATTCTTCTCCGTCGTTCCCTCATTACTCAGGATCGTGGCCACTAGATAACAGTTTGCCTACGAGGCTCCTCCACTTCGATCTGTCTTCTCCATGGCGGGTTGCAGATTGTATTGACCCTTTTGTAACTTCTTTGATGAGGTCGTTCCATCTGGCCGGTGATCTGCCTCTGCTTCTTCTTCCCTCCACTTGACCCCCGGAAAGCATTTTCTCCAGATTCTCTGGGTTTCTCCTAGCAACATGACTAAAGTACTGCAGGACCCTTCTCATGCATACGGTGGAGAGCCTCACTTTGATGCCGAGTTCTTTAAGGACAGATTTGTTGGTGCGGCAGGCTGTCCATGGGATTCCTAGCATTTTAAGCCAACACCACATCTCCAGTGCATCGATTTTGGTGCGTATCCGAGCCTTCAGGGCCCATGTCTCCGATGCATAGAGAAAGATCGAGAAAACCAGAGCTCGAACCAGCCTGACCTTAGTCAGCTTACTAATGCCCCGATTCTTCCACAGCCTTTCTAGCTTGCTCATGGCCGATCTTGCCATCTGGCTTCTGCATGAGACCTCCTTTTCGCAGTGTCCGCCGTTGCATATCATGGAGCCCAGATAAACAAAGTCTTTCACAGCTGGAAGGTCACTCAGCTCGTTAATGCGTTGCATGGTTCCAGCTCGCTCCACAAACATGAGTTTGGTCTTGCCGCGGTTCATGTGCAGTCCATACTCCTTGCCAACTCATTTTCATCGGTAGCTATGATGGTTGTGTCGTCGGCGAATCTTAGGTTATTGATCCTGAGACCTCCGATGCGAATTCCATCCTCCCATTCATTCGTAAAATTGAAACTGAAAATAGACAAAAACATAAAATTGGAACTGAAAATAGACAAAGACTGTAGTAAAAGTGATGGTAAAACTATGCGATGTGTTTTTATATTTTATTGATATTTACCTACCTCATAACGCATTTGAAGTTGTCGCACTACCTGCTCTGTATTAAAAATCATTATTATAAAAAATTCATTAGTTCTTCAAATTTAAAAAATATATTTATTTTCAGCTGTCAAATACAACAAAAAACGCATGTTTACTTTGGTCAAAAAAAGGATATTTTTAAAAAGTTTTGTGCTTTATTTAATTAAATCAAAGTACAATTTTTAGAAAACTCAATTATCTCCAAACTGTATTTTTTTAATTACGACAGTTTTGTTCTGAGGGTGTAAATTATTTGTTCTTGAATTGTAGGGTAGTCATTCAGTTTTGTCAATTTAATACTTGAAACTAGATGTGAGAATAAAATTAAGACTGCTTTTACTCAATCTTTGTGCATTGCATTGAAAGTCAGCCAAAGTTTAACCATGCTATACTCCAGCCATACAAATCGGTTGAAGCGACCTGCCCATTATCAAATGCGGTATACTTTTGAAAATCAAACCTCTGGTAAGAACAGTATTTTCTTATTGCTTAGGGTGAATAATTTGGTGGGATCACCTAGCCAGGTCCATTCAGGGCTTTGCTAGCTGATCTGGTGTCCTGTCCGCAATTTAATATTAAATATATCAACTATCGCTCGAAACAAGGATGTGGTAGATTTTTGAAAGCATTCTCTTAGTTTACAGCAGGGATTCCTAAAGTTATGGTTTTCACACCACGTTGCACTGGCAAATGAAAAAAAGATGCTCGATTAGCATGCTTACGTATTCCTAGACGGTCAAAATGCTGCCGAACGAAAATGCAGGGATCCCTAAAGTTATCTTTATAACGACCCCCTGCCGCCGAAACAAAATGTCCACGCCTCTGTCCTAGTTTAAATTAATAAGTCTAAAAAATGTTATAACAAAAAAACAAAGGCTTACTTATTGCTTATGTAATCACACACCACTGGTAAACAAAACGTATCAATCAATGAGATGAGCTTGCATATTTTAACAAGATTTACAATTCTTGGTTGAATTGAAGAATGTGCACAGCATAAATCATTATCAGCACCGAGTTTGCTTCTATACTTTGTTTTAATTGCTACAACAGATGAAAAAGTCCTCGGAAAAGGTAAATACAAACGCAGTTCTTGCTCTGCTATGGAGGGATACATTTTTAAATACTTGATCCAAACCAATGTTTTACCCATATTTTCAAAATCGTATTTGGCAGCAGAATCATTTTATTTTTTTGTAAACATAAAATTATTACTTATACATCACTGCACTGGATGATTAGGTTAGTTGCGGGATAATGCCAGTTGGAAATAAGCTTGTCTCTTTGTATTTTAATGTTTTAAGTGCAAATAAGTTTTTTTATTACTTATTCTAGCGATGCTCTAGCAATTGAATATATTTTAATGGCATAGTGGTTGTCGGCTGACCTTACAACCTAAGGTTTCAGATTTGAATCCTGGCTGGGTCACAATTTTTTGTTAGGATAAAATCAACGGAGTTGCATTTCAATTCTATCGATTAACCCTTCCTATGTGAGCTAACCATTCTTGGTTAGACGCTTACAAATGCCTAAAATGGTATCTAATCAATATTGGTTAGGGCGCTCCGCGCTCCGCGCTGTGCTAACTTAGTAATATTTATTCATTACATATTATCTTAATTGTTTTACGAGATAACGTTATAATGTTATAATATTTCAAATTTCAATGCGATCATTTTACAGTTATTCTTTTTACGATCCGTATAGTAGTTTAAAAGTTATGGTCGTTTTTTCTCAAGGCCATCGACTTCATGCGCAAAACTGTCCCGGGCAGACATTTTTACCCCGCGATAGGAGGGGTTAAATGCTATAATGAGACATACACACATGTTGCCGCTCACATACATACGCACTGGGCCCGATTGCGTTTCTTCGTGAACAAAATAGGAACGTAGTTCAACCGAACGAGACAGAGCAGTACGTTAGAACGGAATATGAAATGAACTGCTGTCGATTTTCCCGCAATAAAACTACCTGTTGAACTTATATACTCCCGAATAAGTGTGAAATAATTTCGTGCTGTATTAGATTTAGCTGGTTTATCTTCAGTGGGTAGTTTTAATCCGTAAAAGTGACAACCGTTCTTTTCACATTCCGCTCTGACGTACTGCTCCGTCTCGTTCACACGAACTAATTTCCGATTTTAGTTCTAGAGAAACGCAATCGAGCCCACTCCGTATAGAGTGGCTCTGTATAGGAGAATGTCGTAAAGTCATATACCCGCCCATTGTGAATTTAATAATACAACAATATTTTCAGGTGCGAGTTTCGCTGAAGCGTTAGGTATGGTAATACCTTCACCCGTCAAAAAGAAACCGACAAGCCGAGATTTGCCGAGCAAACCATCCAATGACTTGAAAAAAGTCGATATAAAGTCACCGTCCGACCGGAAAGAGTCCAGAATGGACGCCGCCGTTCCTTCATCTAGTTCTAAGGTAATAAAATAAATAAATACAAACTAAGCTGTCATGGAGTTCACCGACCGGAGTCGGGCCCATCATAATACTATTATTACACTGCTGGGGGGTGAACAACGGACTCCAGACTAACAACTGGATGTTGTAAGTTTAGGACAGCATCTTGCCACATGTGAGCGTCCACCTATTCAATCCCCCTTCAAAGCCACAAAATTTAAGGTGCAGGAGGGAATCGAGCGTTTCAGATATTTTTTATAGGTAGGAGTTAGTTATATATTTTAAAGAGACCAAGATTTTTAAAGAGATGAATCAAAGATTTAGCTGACAAGCCACAAGCGCCAACTTCAACCGCGCGAAGGCGAACAATGAAGCCATTTGCAAGATCGTTGTATTTATTTAGTTTGTACGCGTGGTCCTAAGGGAAATTTTATTCCTATAGAACAGTTAATTCTATAATATAGGCCATCTTCAGAGAGTTAAGAGTTATTCTGAATGGAGAGCTGTGTCCGAGACTTTCAGGGGAATGATGCTGCTTAGAGACCGAATGAACATCCAGAATCCAGTCTGAAGCTTTCTCGATTATTGAGAAGGGTTTTAGCAAGATACTATCCATTCTTGTAACCAAATAACTCCTCTTGTTAATGCTGGAATTCGCTAATGGTTTTTTATCTCACCATTATCATTAATTATAAATGGTATTAGATTGCTTAACTCCATGGTACGATTTGGCAATACATCTGCGCTGTTGAAATGCAAGTGGCGCTGATAGCACTGACGGCAAAACTAATAGCAATGTATTTGGCCATCTATAATAACATTGATAATGAATGGTTTTTTATATAGGGCTGATTAATTATAAAAACCCAATAATTTAATTAATTATAAAAATAATAACATTCAATTATTAGGGCCATCTATCGAATTATTTATATAAACTGATTACATCACAGAAATAATATGGAGAGATAGAATGCCATCTATTAGTCTATCTGAAAATTAAAGTGCATAATTATTACATATTGAAACTTGCATACCAAATTAAACTGAGCACCGATCTGACTTCAAATCTCTTGAGCTCTCTTCAATCCTTCCAATCAGATCTCTTCAGTATTATTCTCATGCGTAATGTGCTATTTATGTTTTATTACAGCCCTTAGATTCATTATTGAACCCAGACTTCAAATTGCCCACGCTACCACCTTTAGAAATAAGCGCCTTGCCGGAGATATCACCCAATTATAAGCCGCGGCCGCCTCCTAAGCTGCTCAACACCATGTACACGGATGAAGAAGCCTTCACAGTCATGTTGAATAAAAACCAAAGGTTTGTAGCTGTTTTTAAGCATTTGCAAGTAAAGGCAATTTTCTTCTAGACGCTTCTTCTAGATCAGTGGTTCTCAAAGTAGGCGACAACGCCCCCTTGTGGGCGCTGGTGACCTAGAGGGGGGCGGTAAGGGGCCCAGAAAAAATGGGAGGTGTTGAAGTGGTTTAGGGGGGCTATGGCTGAATTGTAATTTCATCGACTTAATATTTTAAAATTCACTGAAATTAAAACCTAGGTACCTACTACACAACATCGATTATTTAGTTCATATTTCTGCCCCGTTTGATTGTATACAAATTAAAAATATTTAACATAGCTTTCTTCGTAGGATAGCCCGCGAGCAATCAAGTTTTAACAAGTTTTTGTTAAATAACGCGATTTGTGCAATCCTGTATCAATCTTGTTTTTACTTGGTTAGTACGATTAACCCGTTGAGTATGATACGACCAAATCTGGTTGTGAAACAATTATCCGTTGAGTATGATACGACCAGATCTGGTTCCGCTCGGCGCGCGCGCTTTCGAACTCTTTTTTTACCATCGAAAGCATTTTGTCTCTTTCATGCGTATGGCAGATCGGTACAGAATTAAATTCTCTCTGTTAGCATTCGCAGCAGCAACTGCGCAGTCCATGTAACATATTATTACGGACCGCTGCAAATTGAACGCCCGCCTTCCCGAAACGTCAAAATCCGCAGAGCGTGTGTTTCGTTTTCGGATACGTTTTTCGTGTAGTTTTCGGTGTTTATTTCAACGAATCGTAAGTAAAACCATTTCTACAACATCATATAGTCCCCCTAAACTGATTAGATGTACCATTTATCGTGTATATAAAGTATTTCGGGTCTTTGAATGTCGCGTCGCAAATGCCAAAGTCGGCCATTGTTTTTTCACTTCTTTGACGTTCTCATATTTATTCATAATTATCTAATTGTTTTACAAAATGATATTTCAATATTCTATATTTCAATGCAATCATTGTGCAGTTGTTCTTTTTATGATTGGTGTAGTAGTTTCGTAGTTATAGTCCTTGAAGTCGAGCGCCGTCGATGTCGCCGAAAATCCTGCAACAGTGACAGATGCATCCATGAAAATACCCATTTACTCCAAGGGTTAAGCGTCGAATGAGATGAACGAGTTTGTGCATGTTTGTCTTATTCCTGTCGGTACGTGCTGTATTTCAATCCTATATAAAAGCCCGTAATATTTCTTTTATTTTTATTAGCGGTTTTGCTCGCAATCGTTAAGCAATTACTTAAGCTCAACACTTCACTTACGTATTTGTGAAAACAAAATCATGTCGGAAGCAAAAAAGAAGAGACGGCAATACAGTGCGGAATATATTAAATACGGATTTATTGAAAATACCACAAAATGCCTACTGCCAATTTTTGGAAAACCTCCAGGATATTTTGAAATTGGAAATACCAGACTGGGTGTTGGATCCTTTTTCAAACGTTAACACAGCAATATCATCCCATCTGTAAGAAGAACTTATAGAACTGACAACGAACAAGGAAATAAAAATCAAATTAAAAAATGGCTACAAAAGCAAATCCCGCCATTATACCCTGGATTGTGGTCGATCGTTCAACGATTTTTGATAGCATTCCCATCGTCATATTTGTGTGAACGTTGATTTAGTGCTGTGGCAACGCTGCTTACTGAAAAGAGAAATCGTTTGCATGTTACCGAATGCGGCGACTTGGGGCTGTTTTGGAATAAATTCAAACCTGATATCAACAAACTTGTTAAAAATCATCAGATTCATACTTCACATTAGGTTAGTTTTAAAATTAAAATTGATTATGTTTGTTTTAACTTGAATAAAAGATAGTCTTAATATTATAAAGTTGCGTTTTAATTGCTCCCACTGGTAAAAAAGTCTCAAGAATTAAAGTAATTAATGACATTGTGGTTTTTAGGATGTAAAGTAAAAAAAAATTGGGGGGCGTTGAAAAATAATTGCTTTTCAAAGTGGGCGGTAGACGAAATAAGTTTGAGAACCACTTTTCTAGATGCTGCGGAAGTTGATATTAACCCCTCAAATGAATGGCGATTAGCTCGGGTTGCCTACGGCAAAATGTATATAAATTTATATTTACATTTACATTTACATAGAGCGGGGTTTACTATAGAGCTATAGCATTACTATAGAGCGGATTACTATAAAGCGGCGCATATTTACATTTATATTTACATTTATATAAATTTATATACATTTTGTATACATTTTGCCAAGGCATCCCTTAAGGGACGCCTCACATTTGAGGGGTTAAAAGATGCTGAAATCAAAACGAGAATAGAGTTCTTGTCCTTGTCAGTCACGATCCACAATCTGAGTTCGAGGCAGAATCCTTGACCTGGCTAAGGTCTTTGATGCGGTGTCACCATTATTTCTTACATAGTTGGCCATTATAGGTTTTGAGGGTAGAGATCTTGACTGGTTCAGGACATATATTGTGGAATGCAATTGATTACGGCTCGTTATAGTGTCGTTTTTTTGCTTCTTGTATTATTATGTAATTCTGATATAAATAATTTAACTGGTTTAATTTATAACATTGCTTCAATTAATTTTGAGATGTATAAATAATGAGTATATAATAAGACTTCTAACAATCAAGTTGTACAATGCATAACCCAAATATTATTGGTGCTTGGATTGCCCTAGAAGCCCTAGAATTAAAACGCTAGAAGCTAGAAAGAAGTTACAGACAGTTGACTAATGTGTTCTTTGAAGTTACAATGCATAACCCAAATATTATTGGTGCTTGGATTGCCTTAGAAGGCCTAGACTTAAAACCCTATAAGCTAGAAAGAAGTTACAGACAGTTGACAGTTGACAGTGTTCCTTGGAGGTTACAACGCATAACCTGAATATTATTGGTGCTTGGATTGTCTTAGAAGCCCTAGAACTAAAACCCTAGAAGCTAGAAAGAAGTTACAGACAGTTGACTAATGTGTTCCTTGCAAGTTACAACGTATAACCCGAATATTATTGGTGCTTGGATTGCCTTAGAAGGCCTAGAACTAAAACCCTAGAAGCTAGAAAGAAGTTACAGACAGTTGACAGTTGACAGTGTTCCTTGGAGGTTACAACGCATAACCTGAATATTATTGGTGCTTGGATTGTCTTAGAAGCCCTAGAACTAAAACCCTAGAAGCTAGAAAGAAGTTACAGACAGTTGACTAATGTGTTCCTTGGAAGTTACAACGCATAACCCGAATATTATTGGTGCTTGGATTGCCTTAGAAGCCCTAGAACTAAAACCCTAGAAGCTAGAAAGAATTACAGATAATTGACTAATGTGTTCCTTGAAGTTTAACTGGGAGTCCAAAAAAGCCAAGTCCTTGACCTAGTCACTTAAGGAAGCACGCAACCAGCGATTATCATATATTAGTTCATACTATCAGGCGATCTTGTGTATGTCATCAGTATTAAGCTGGAAGAGCTCGAGGGGAAACGAGAAGTACTTCATCAATATTAAGCTGGAAGAGCTCGCAGGCGTCAGCACATCCAGTAGATAAAAATTATTTCACATCAAGTAGAATAACAAATAAGTTGAATAAAGAATTATGAGCCAGTCAGGAGTCAGTCGCTCTTTATTGATATAAATTTGTTCATTTTCAGGACCAAAGTTTATTCCGGTAATAAAGTGTACGGAGCAGTGCCATCATTGTATGAGATGTGCGTGAACATTCTACAAGAAAACATTGATGGTGAGTAATCGTAGAAATTACATGAGGTTTCTAAAATGGGAAGAGAGGGCAATTTGCCCCCGGTGCATACAATGCTTGCCAATTTTTAGCTCCCCCCACCTCTTTCCCTCCCCAAGACTAATTGGCTCTGCAGATTTGCAGGCCAGTCATCGACGAGGTTCTGCCGTCGAAGGAAAACAAATCCCCATTATTTTGGATCAAGTTGTCTATTAGATCTAAGACTGAGTCAACGACGGTATTTTTACCGCCGCGACAAAGTCCTTGCTGATATTAGCCTTTCATTGGCTCTTTCCAAGAAGGATCTGACAGTACCCTCCAAGCCCCCAATACAGTTTGTGCGGGATGGCTCTAAAGGCAAAAAACATCCCACTACAAAACCTTTCTTAATAATCGAGGTAGCTTCAGATTGGATTCTGGAGGTCTATTTGAAGCAGGATCAATTCCCTGAAAGTCTCGGATGCACAGCCCTTCGTCCAGATATAACTCTTTACTCTGTATCTCGGAAGATGGCCCCTATTGTAGAATGAACTGTTTCATGGAAATCAAATATCCCAAAAGACCTTCAGTACAAATTATATAAATACCATGATCTTGCAAATGCCGCCACCCGGAATGACCTCACTGTTCACCTTCATTTGTTTCACCTCTTCAAAGATATTGGTCATTCCAGGAAAATAACCAACTCATTCCTAGAAAAAATATCTAAAATTGCAATTTCCGCATATCAAATTCTATGGCTTCGAAGGTGAAGTGAATGAGTGGTAAGGTGGACGCTCACAAGTCCCAAGACGGCTGTCCTAAACCTACCACTGGCGGTCGTTAGTCTGGAAATTTCCGCTCACTCCCAAGAAGTTTAATAATGGTATTATTATGGGCCCCGACTTCGGTCGATGAAATCCATGGCAGGTCTGTTTATATTTTATTTTATTCTGTGTTTACATGCTTTTACTTTCATTCGCCCGGGTCGGGTCTAACCAAATCGTAAAAACATAAGAAACGCAGCACTACACTTTCCAGAGACTGTCTTAATTTACACTGATGTCTAACAATTGCTACTCTATTTTGGAAACGGCCATGCCTTTATAGTCATCCCACTTTGCAGGCGTTGCCTATGCATGAACTATTTCCAATTTTAGTTCCCAAAGAAATGCAATCGAGCCCATTATGTATGCACAACTATCTACCCCTAATTTGCATACATTCCAGTAATCCAGCACTTCTAATATTATCAGGCGGAGTTCTTTTAGTCGTACTTCATACGGTTTGTTCCTCAGTAATAGCACCAACTTCGTTGCTCTTCTCTGAACTCTTTCCAGGTGCTCTATATCCTTCCTATTTATTGCTAAAAATAAAGGAATCAAGTAATATCAAAGGGTTAGGCTGTGTATGAGTCGAGTATGGTCGTGAGCTGAGATTCTTGGAATCTATGTAATATCTTTCTCCCCATTTAGATTCTGTGAAGATGGGGGGTTTTTATGATGTTTAAATGTTTGTCTTGCAGCACTCGAATACACCGGCGGAGTACCTTACGATATCTTAAAGCCGGTCGTTGACCGGGCGACGCCCGATCAGCTGTTTATGTTAGAGCACTATAACCCATATTTAATGGACGATACTGATCCACTCTGGCAAAAGCACTGCGAGAGAAAATTCCGAAGTCAGAAACGGCAAGAGATGGAAACGTGGCGAGAGATGTATATGGTAAGTCGAATTATTTTATTGCAAGAAAAATATATTTTTTACTCATTTATACAAGTTTCCCATGACTTACAATTTCCTTATATTTTTACAGAGATGCTTAGATGAGCAAGAAGCAAAACTGAAATCATTAACAGCGAACATCAAACTGTCGCAAGATTTGAAAAAGGCTCCCACGCGAGTGACAAAGATGGCGTATGTTGACAGTGCCGTTAAACCGCCGCGCGGTATCGCCAGGAAACAGGTATGTGTCTTAACAATTATATGTATGTCCTCATATCGTCGCCTTACAATTATAACTCGATAGCTCGAATTTAGTAGTTCTGAGATAAACGCGTTTTAATGTTTTTTTAAAGTTTCAACTCGTCCACCATTTTTGATTTATGGAAACTAAAAAGTGGACCTAAATACTAACCTAAAACTAGATAAGTGGAGATATCGAGTTTTTGCACTACGATAGCAGACAGTGCTGCGAACTTTCAGCTAGTTAAGTCTACATATCGATTTTTAGTATTATAGCTGGAGCTGATTTTCTACTTATCAACCACCGTTAACTTCTAAGGGCAGGGGAATTTCAGTTATCTGGTTTTAAGGGAATATAGAGTTGATATTTTTACATCTTCTAGCATACTTATCTCAAAAATGCCAATTTTCCAGTTATCAAGTTATAACTGTAAGGCGACGATATGTATGTGGAAAATTCTGCATACATATCCTAAGAAAATGCCTTTGGGTCAAACCCATACATTTACCCCCATTTCGCACTCGGCTGGCACAACTGCTGGTATCTATGCTACTATAAAGCTACTACTGTATGCTACTATAAAGATTGTTTCATACATGCAATATTTACAAAAAAAACCATTACTTATCCTCCAATCGATCTACAATTCTAAGGCTTCGCTGTAAGCACAGTATACCAAAATAAACAGTAACTTTACTCTCAAGCTACAGGGCATTGCGGGAAGAGGGTGCGAGGAATGTGGGCAGAGGGGTACGTCTCGATGAACGTCTTTGGTCAGTGTTACGCGCAGGTAAAGGCTGGTGACTTTTCGAACATTTGCATATCCGCGATGGCCGAGTAACGGACATCTGGCAGCCATATCCGAGCCCTTACGACTTGTGATGTATTCGCTTCGATTTATTTTTGTTCTAAGAGAAGCTACTTTCTGGTATACTGTGATACCGGAGATAAAGGAATGGACTTTCACTGGCGCTTCCGTCGACATGGAAACAGGTTTTTCTTATTTATTCTAAAACCAAAACAGATATAAACAATCTAGCTTTTGTAGTCATCATCAAAAATCGTCAAAACACAAGAACGAACTACCCACTGTATCCGATATTCAATTTGACTCTTTCAGGGCTGTTGCCTCTCCCCGGTTACCTTTAAAATCACCTTTAATATACTTCTCGAAGCCTGATCCTGTTTGACAAGATGTGGGGTTACCGTTTTAAAATGGACGGTCATTACACCTTGTGCCTCGCTTTGCCGACGACCAGACTTTCATCACCAAGCATCTTTCGTAGCTATTGCAGAAACTGGAATTATTTTGTGACTGATCAGCATGTATAAAGTGGAGCCCTCCAAATGTTTTTGTCTTGGCGTTGCCTGCAGAGCCGCAAGGTTTACCTCATACGACCCTAAAATAATATTTATTATTATTATTATTATTATTATTACATTTACAGACAGGCAGCATAATTGCTGATATGTCTGAATATGAAACTGAGTACAACTACAATTTCTGTTTAAGGTGTCCGTCTAGTCTATTTTTGAACATATTGACACTACTCGCTTCAACCACTTCGGCAGGTAAACTGTTCCACTGGTCCACAATCCGGTTGGTCAGGAAATGTTTCCTGGGATTCATGTGGAATCGCGTTTTCTCCAGCTTAAAATTGTGTCCTCGCAGATGATGCTTGTAGTTTCTCTCGAAGATAGAAGACAATTCGGGGCAATTGTAGCATCCGTTGAGGATCTTATATGTTTCAATGAGGTCACCCCTGGTCCGACGATCCTTAAGTGTAGGCAGCTGCAATCTGCGGAGTCGTTCTGCATATTCCAGATTTTTGAACCCCATTGGCATCTTGGTCGCTCGGCGCTGGACTTTTTCTAAGAGATCCTCGTCTTTCACAAAGTACGGATTCCATATCTGGAATCCAAACTCTAGCATTGGTCTGATGTAGGTTTTGTACAGTGACACAAATAAGGCTGGTGTGATATAGTTAAACGACTTGCGGATGAGGTACATAACTGAGTTAGCCTTTTTCACAATCTGTATAATGTGCTCACCCCACTTCAGATCGCTCACCATCGTTACGCCCAGGTCCCTTTGTTTCGTAACACTTTGTAACGGAACCGACCCTAGGTAGTACTGTTGTTTGGGGTTGCTCTTGCCGATGTGAAGGACCGTACATTTATCAGCATTTAGCTTCATCAACCATGTTGTGGACCAATCAAGAATTTGATCAAGGTCTTTGCTGAGATTTGCTATAGTAGGATTTGCAAACAGTTTGGTGTCATCCGCAAAGAAACTAACACTTGAAGTTATGCCTTTTTTAAGATCCGCGATCAATAAGTTGAACAGCGTAGGGCCCAACACTGATCCTTGCACAACTCCGCTGACCACATTGAATTCGTCTGACAGAGTGTCGCCAACTCGCACTTTAAATGTGCGGTCATTCAAAAAGGACTTAATCCAGCTATGCAGTATTTGTAGCCATGTTATATTGTTTGCTTCTATAGACTACCCGTTTCTGATTATTTCGTTTATGAATGTACTAGAACTATTATTAGATAAATTCACCGCGACAATATTGTTCTATGCTGTGATTTTAACAAAGATTTCTTTTAGAAAACATCTGGCAGTGGGGAAATAATATATTTAATGCCATGCCAATGCTATAACCTTAACTAAAACTGTTATAGATTACGATATCACTGACACTAATACGTAGTTTGATAAAATCCTAAATGGATATTTAGCTTCGGGTAATGATATGCTTGTAAAATGAATGAAAATAAGTTAAAAAAAGATAAGTCAACACATAGAATGCTAAAACTTCATGTAATGTCACAAAATAGCAGGGGTAGTATTTTTTGTCATATGTTCAGAATATACAATGGTATACAAAAACGTGGCCTGAATGGCCAAGCAAAAATGTTTGGGAGAATATTATAACATATACTTCTAATAAAATTAAGGCCTCTAGGAATGTAATTACATCAGAGACCTTTTAACAGCCAGCGACTGGCTGCAACATCTCCTTAAATTATGATAATAATAGACATTATGATAATTCTAAAGATGTTGCAGAACCGTTTATCAATTATTTTATCAATGTTGCCAGTAATATTATTCAAAATCAATCTATTTCGTCCGATAAAGCAACTAATATCCTGAATGATTTTCATCTTAGAGTGTTCGAACCTTTCAATCTGTTGCCAATCATCACGTAGGCCATTAAAGCAGTACGATGAGTATTTGCTTCTTGAAATAATAGTGTAAATTTTATTTATCGATAATGAATAGGTACTAAATGAGGTTGTGCAAACTATTTTTGGAACTATTTTTTAATATTATAATTTGGTCGATTAAATGGAGTGATAGCAGTTTTGCAATAAATACAAATCATCGCCAAGGGACATTAAGCGCGGGAATGGGATGCAACTCTCCTGTCTTTTTCCCATGTGGTGGGCGGTAGAAAAATATTTGCATCCCAATCATATCCACTGTTTTCACATATCAAAGGCAAAACCATATCCACTGTTTCCACATATCAAAGGCAAATCCATGTGTCTTGAAAAGGTTATTGTGAATGTATACTTGAACAAATCCAAATTTTGTTGCAGGCGATATACGGCACGGCGAAAACGCCTGTTGTGAGCCCAGCGGCCCGAGTCGCTTCGTTAGCGTCCGGCAACAACGTTGTGAAGGCTGTAGACGTCAAAAGCACTTCTTCCTCCTCTTCGTCGTCAGAGTCATCGGCGCCTCGATCCACCGGCGGCTTTATAAAGCCCAAAAAGGCGCCCCTCATGCAGAAAGCTCTGCAGTTCATGAAAGGGCGGCTCAAGCGATGAGTCCAATCGCTTCCTCGGCAAGGCTTTGCCACGTTTTTAATTGAATAAATTTAGTTAATATATTTTTTAATATGTCGACTCAGTAGGGTTCCTCATTTCAAAAGTGAGATAATTAGGTACTTGGGGCGCTCGCCTTGTTTCGTTTGTTTATTTTTAAGATTATGTGAATTTTATTTTCTTTTTACACAATAAAATCCCTCGTTTGTCAATTGTGTCAAATTACTTTTGCGTGGGATATATTTTATTTATTGGCATGAAATGCTAGTAAATGGTTTTTTTTTTCATATTACATAATAGATTAAACAGCCAATTTTAACTCAATTAATGGTTTTATTACGATAACAATCATAATTGTTGCACATACACCCAGGGGCATACCTAGAATAAATAAAATACAAACGGAGCTGCCATGGAATTCACCGACCGAAGTCAGGCCCATCATATAGTGTTATTACACTTCTGGGGGGTGAGCAGTGGATTCCGGACTAACGACCGGCTGTGGTAGGTTTAGGACAGCTGTCTTGCCACATGTGAGCGTTCACCTTACCACCCATTCACTCCTCCTTCGAAGCCATAGAATTTGAGATGCGGAAATTGCGGTTTTAGATATTTTTTCTAAGAAAGGGTTGATTAGTTTCCTGGAGAGACCAAGATCTTTAAAAAGGTGAAACAGAGATTTGGCTGGCAGGCCACGAGCGCCAACTTCCACCACGTGAAGGCCAGTGAAGCCGTTCCTGGTGACGGCATTTGCAAGATCATATTTATTTAATTTGTACTCGTGGTCTTTTGGGATAATTGATTCCCATGGAACAGTTAATTCTACGATAAGGGCCATCTTCCGAGATAGAGAGTAAAGAGTTATATCTGCAGGGCTGTGCATCCGAGACTTTCAGGGAATTTATACTGCTTAGAGACCGAAGGCGTTGAAGTATTAGGTATATCAATTTTTGACCCTCCCTCTATTCCATGTAACGCGTCATAACGTTTTTCCATACCCCCCCTCTACCTTCCTAAATGTTACATAACACCCAAGTGATCATTTTTATCTAAAAGTCACAATTATGTTGCGAAAAGTACCGGAAAATTGCTAAAATACCTTTGTTATTGTTTTAATCGTGTTTGCGGTAATAATAAATAAAACAAAAGATTTCTAACTTGCAATACATGCATATATTGTTTCTTTAATTTATTCATATTGTTATATAATAAACAATCAGAGATAATGAAAACATTTGCTTAAGTTTAAAATATGTTAAAATTTGTCCTAATAAACTTTTACTACTAATCTTACATTAAATTATGCCGTTTTTCTGACTTCGCCCTGTCCTTACATACATTTTTGGTTTTATCCACCATTGTTCTTCTCATGCATTCTCCTATTTTAGCTTTATTTTTACTAATAAACTCTTAAAATAAAATTTAAAAAACAATGTTACGTAACATGTTGTTCGAACCCCCTTCCTGCCCCCGTAATGCAGCGTTTTACAAGACTCCAAATTGTGTTACGTAATATTTGAACATCCTCTTAGCCAAAAATCAGCGCCATTTCATAGATTACAATAACCCAGCTTTTGAAAGGCTTGGATTTATGACAAGTTCCAACTCCTTATTTATCATCAACCTTTCTTATTTAAGATCTCAACAAAATCCAACTATCCTGTCTGGATGCGCTGGTGGCAGATAGTAAGTCCTGGTTTTCCTTAGCCACACTTGGCTGACGTCTCCTCTCTTTAAGTCGAGACACAATTTTGGGCTAGTTCGGAAACTGCCCTTTCTTCTCCAGAATAACCAAAACGTCGATTCTGTCCGATTATAAGGATCCGGCAATATCAAAGTGAATAAAGTGATCTATTCCTCCTAACTCTTTCACTTATACCAGGGATAGGTATATTGAACGGCTCTCATACTCTGGTTTTTGTATGTATTCTTCGAGTTTCCTTTGTCGATGTATACTAGTTTCTTGTGTAGTGAGATAATTTAATTCTTCCCAAGGAGACATGATAGAGCTTATATTTTCCAGCAGTCGATCTGACCGATTTACCCTTCTCTACTTCCTGTCGAGCATCTTCAAAAACCTCGGCATTCTGCAACAAAAATGTCGACATTCTGCAACAAAAATAAATACTCCTAAATCCATATTATCTTCGGTCTCGTCGACCGCAATTTTCAAGTTCCATACGGGAATGGCTGATACATGTTCTAAAAAGCCTCATGCGTGACTTCGCAGATGCGGCAGTCAAAATTGCGCTCTTTAACGGGGGGCGATTATTTTCACAATTCTTTGGGCATGACAGAGACGAATATAACATAGCTTCCCTTACGAAGTTATCCCAACGGCGCAATTAAAAACCTATTTTGTGAGACCGAGTAGATCACTGGAAGAAAGTTCATCAAAAATGGCACCTTAGCCAGCGTGACAGTCTGAACTTATTTCTGAACGCAGGAGAAATTCATGGCAATCGTCCGTTTCCGGGCCTGAATCAGCTTCATCCGTGCTTTTAAAAAAACCACGCTTTTAAAAGTGAATCAATCACTGACTTGAGAAGTGGCACTACCACTTTTTTGCTTCTACTCCAATTTCAATAATACATTGTTGAATTATGTGCTTAGTTTTTTTTTGCCACATCTTCGTGTGATGTTTGGAACGGCAGGCCATAGCAGTTCATTCAACTTTATTTAGTGTGCGATCTTTGAATTCCGGACTTTTGTTATCCCATAAACAAACAACTAAGTGAACTGCATCAATAGAGTATTATCTATTCATTGTTCCATGAAGACGATGATGCCATTTTATTCAACCACGCACTTGTGCTGCATAACAGAAGTGGTATCTTGAGATATAATAAGAGTCTCTGACAGCAAACAAGACAAGACAATGCTGTAGGATTTCCTATAATTAAAAAAGCGACTGGCACTTTTATTATGACACTTGATTCGGATGTGCTTTCTTTCCGGAGAACCCAGCAATGCGGAAAGTTCCAAATGTCCTCATAATCTTTCGCTATAGCCTTTCTATCTTCTGCACTTAGGATAACTGTAAAAAAATATCTTTTATTTTCAGGTAGAAATGTCTACTAGAGGATACGATCGCCAGTTGTCAGAAATCGAAGGGTTGAGGCATGTTTTGTCGGTGCAGAAATTGGTTCCCTCATATTGGTCGTCTGTTTGGTAATTAATGGACCAACTTTATTTAAAATTAATTAAAAATCAGTTCGGGACATGCTGGTATATTTTGAATAATATATTGTCCAATTCATTACACAATGAAGACGGCTTCCGTCATGCTAGATATATCCACATCTGTCTATTCCTTATGGTATATTTGTTTCGTAAGTTTTATAAAATTATTAATATTATGAGGGGTGCCGATATCAAATTTTTGACCCAGCTCGGAAAAGTCGTAGACTCGGGGCTGCATTCTAACGAAGTTTTTGAATAATATATCGTCCAATTCATTACACAATGAAGATGACTTTCGTCTTGCTGAATACGTTCGCATCCAAATCCGTCTATTCCGTTTCTTTTTCTTGGTTTTAAACTCATAATAAATGCACTACAAGCGCAAGAAAACAATCGTCCATGGACAGCGATCGTTTAACTGAATTGCTAGTGTATGAACGTACTGCCCAGTTTAATAAAGATGCACCATATCGCTTAGTTGGTGTGGCAGTATCTCTATGAGCAATTGACACACGTTGGCATCGCAGTAAATTGCTTGATGTTGTCGTGACATCATAATTGACAAATATTGCCTCTTCTTCTTTTCTTCCTCGGCTTGGCTTGAAAAGTAATATTGTATGACTGGACGCCAGAGATGCTGAAATTTTTATTGATTTGCCTTTCAGCATACACTTCCAGACCCCAGTAACCTCGCTCCTTGGAGATATGCCGAGGATAGTTCATGTCCCCTTTGTAGCATTACCCCTTGCACAGCTAGACATATTCTAGTTGGCTGTAAGGTGGCCTTAGATCAAGGACGGTACACTTACCGCTATGACAAAGTCCTCGCTGTTATTTGCGAGGTAATTAGCCTCTCAGTGGCTCGTGCCAACAAGGGTTTGACAGTACCCTCCAAACCCCCAATACAGTTTGTGCGGGATGGCTCTAAAGGCAAAAAACATTTAACTACAATTCTCAATAATCGAGAAAGCCAGATTGGATTCTGGAGGTCGATTCAGTCTCTAAGCAGTATAAATTCCCTGAAAGTCTCGGATGCACAGCCCACTATCTATATATAACTCTTTACTCTCTTATCTCGGAAGGTGGCCCTTATTGTAGAATTAACTGTTCCATGGGAATCAAATATCCCAAAAGACCACGAGTACAAATTAAATAAATACCATGATCTCGCAAATGCTATCACCCGGAACGCTTCGTTGTTCACCTTCACGCGGTGGAAATTGGTGCTCGTGGCCTGCCAGCTAAATCCCTATTTCACCTCTTTAAAGACTTTGGTCTTTCCAGAAAAATAATCAACTCTTTCTTGGAAAAATTATCTAAAACCGCGATTTGCGCATCTCAAATTCTATGGCTTCGAAGGGGTAGTGAATGGGTGGTAAGGTGAACGCTCACATGTGGCAAGACAGCTGTCCTAAACTTACCATAGCCGGTCGTTAGTCCGGAATCCACTGCTGTGCAGGAAGGTGAATTCCATGGCAGCTCCGTTTGTATTTTATTTTATTCATCCTCTGCATCTATGGGTTTCGGAGCCGACTTGCTGTATAGCTTACGGTAGAAGTTTTGGATGACAGCGACAATACCGGTTTTGCTTGTGACGCTTTCTCTTCTCGTTTTTAATTTTACAGATCTTAACCTTCGCACGGTCCATCTTGGACTGTAGAACTCTCATATTGGTGTTTTCTTCGATAGCTTTACAGGCCAACTGTGTATTGTAATTTCTAAGGTCCCTTCGAATCTCTTTCCTTATGCTTTTGTTCAATTTTTTATATTCAGCTGAGTCTGCTAGTCCGTCAACGCTCGTCCATGAGGTTTCTGGTATTGATGCTTACCTTGCTATTCTTTGGTTTGGCTTTTGCATACACTTTTTTCGTAGCCAATTGTATGCTGCGGAGAGGATCACAAATCCTCTACGACAACCCATCAAAGTCCATGAGTCGCATTCTCCTGGCTGCAGTTTTTTTTGGAGAATTTACCAGGAAACTTCAGTTGTTTGAGCTCTAATTCTCAGAGTTTAGGTCTCTGAATATTGCCTAGGATTGAGCAATTTAAATTGCCCATCGTGTAAGCGCACCTTAATGTCAATGTTAACAACGTATAAAAATTAAATCCGAGCCGAGGGGGCAGCGAGACCTTGGTACTACCACCAAAATCAGTCCAAAATCAGTCCAAAATTACAACAGCATTAGGAAACTTCTCTGCAAACTTATCCATTTCTTCTTTTGTCACAGCGCACTGATAAAATGAAATAAATGCTAGCGAGTTATAATTCTCCAGGAAGACAGATACCAATTGAGAAGAAACATTCTTGATTCGCGACAGACTAACCATTCTCAAACCGTAAAATTGCGGACATTCAAAGAACTCCTTTAATGCCTTCTTGGTAAACTTATCGTTATTCCAAATCTGTAAAGATTTCAGCTTTCTCAACTTGCGTAAGTGGTGCAAGGTCAAATCGGTCAAAGGCTCACACCGAATAACGCACAGTTGATTTAGCTCGGTGCATTCCGATATTAATTCTGAGGTACGATCGGTGATTGTCGGGCCGCCGTATATTCTCAACTTTACCAAATTATCTTTTTTCAATTTTAGAAGATTCTGAATGTTTTCATTTGAGATTGTTCTGATTTTGTGTATATCGATGTGGATTAAACGCTCGCATCGCAGGAAATCTGCAAAATTATTGTTTGTCAAACCGAATCCAGTCAGTACGATGCTTTTCAACTTAGGAAATCTGATAAAATCTATGAGATAATCGCCGTGGTATAAACAGTTTTTGAAATGGATGTGCGTCAGATCGCGCCATCTCTGAAACGTATCGAAAAATTCTTTGGGTAAAATGCACATGATCAGCTCTAAAACTGTAATATTCGGGCAGTTGTTCAACATCTCGTATATTTGCAATCTCGAGATGTAATGTAATCGGATGTGCTGAATTAGGGCGGCGTGCTCGTCCGCCCACAAGTCTTGGATGTAAATGTAGTGTTTCTCCTCGTGCACGCGTCCAAAATACACGACTGGTATGTTCCTCCAGAGATTCGGCTGCCGAGAAAGAGCGAGCCATCGCTTACTAACCGCCTCCAACGTAATCAACGATTTCAGAGGAAGATAACTAAAGACCGTCGTCAAGATTTCGGTCGGGAGATCGTCTATATGCATGTTGGAACCGTTCGTGTTATGTAACTACTGAAAAAGATAAAAAGGTTTCGAAGTCGAGAGAGGTTGTATTGTATAAAAGTAAAAACATGACAAAAGTCAGCTTACGTTACAATTTTCTTGGAATAAAAATATACATATTTAGGTTATGATGACAGCAGTTTGACTATTGACAGTAGGGATCAGCTGTTTGCACAGACTTATTAGGATTAGGGAAGTGTTTTGTTTCATACGTCGGAAACATCGATGGTTAGAGGGCGACATTCGATTCTTTCATCGATGGTCCCTTACAGAAGTTTTAGCACCATCGATGTTCGTCGATATTTCTTATACCTAGATACATTTTATTTTAATTTACGTTACCTAATTAATAAAAGTATTTAAAAATTACTAACAAGTATTGAAAAAACGTCCTTTTGTAAATAAAATATTAGATTTTTACTCAATATCTAACAACCATTCGCACGTTGCACATTCCTATTCCATAGAATATACAGTCACGATAAAATTATGTAGTTTAGTTTGAGGGGGGGGGGGATGAGGGGATCTTTAAATTTCTACAGAGCATTTAAATATGTGTTATAAAGATCCAAGAATCTTGTAATGTTTAAACATAGCGCGACAGGTCCAAAGGGAACGTCATGTTTAATAAATTACAGGAAATCAAATAAATTCAAAGACATTTTGATAAGGGAATGGTTTTATTTGGTGGAAGATTATTTTAATTTAAAGGATTTAAATTAAAGGATTTAAATAATTTAATAGATTTAAAGGAAGTAAAAATAGTTATTTTTCACACCCATATTCTGTTCATCCTGATTATTGATTTTATTGGAACTGTATAAGCAAAGCGTCTCTATCTATCGATGCTGAATATCGATGCTCTACTCTTGAGTTTTTATGTTTCGATGTTTGCATCGACATCGATGGGTCAAACACATTATCGGACGCGTCCGTCAGCCGCGGCTTATGGGCGCGATCTTTGTAATGGGGCGTTTACACTCTCGCGCGAGGCGCGAGGCGAGACGCAAAACCATATCAGTAAACAAATGGAACAGAGGCAAAGCTTCTAACGAGCGTACAAAATGTTTACCTACTTGCTAGAAGCTTTGCCTCTGTTCTGTTTACTACATGGTTTTGCGTCTCGCCTCGCGCCTCGCGCGAGAGTGTAAACGCCCGATAATGAATTTCTATTGAGCCGTGCACATTATCGGACGTCGCGTCGGTCGCGGACGCCTGTGCATACGTTCGTAAGCCGCGGCTTACGGACGCGTCCGATAATGTATTTGCCCCTTTATAAATGACGAATGACAAAAAAATATAAATGACAAAAAATCGAATAAAAATATTAAGAGTTAGTATCGATGGCAACATCGATAGTTTTCTTTCGAGGTCTCTAATAACAGTTATTTGTGATTGTCACCCAAGGAAGTTTTAACTATAATGATCGTGCTGTACTATCTCCCGTGAGGTGAGCGTAGAAGACTTTGTGGACGATACAAATCTACCGTCCAGCAAAAACCACGAACCCGCCAGAGGCCAACGCCTTAAGGCGAGCCACTAGGAAGGTAACCCAGTGGGGCCACCTCGCCCCCTGGCTACCAGTTTTGTTAGGATATCTCCGTCTGGAATTTATTAGGAAAAACTGCAGTATAGGAACCTCTCTCCAAAAAAAAATAAAAAAATATAGGTAGACTAATAGATTGCAGCATTTTAATGCTAAATCTGGAAGAAAATTGTGTCGGTCGCTATAAATAAGCGAGATATAGGCATTCAAAGTTTAAATTTTATATGTAAACAAATAGGCCAAAATGGGCCAAAATAAAATTCACCATGACATAGCACATATATTCACCACGATGTGTCCGAATCTTCCATAAATGACAAAAAAATCGAATAAAAATATTACGAGTTAGTATCGATGGCAACATCGATAGTTTTCTTTCGAGGTCTCTAATAACAGTTATTTGTGATTGTCACCCAAGGAAGTTTTAACTATAATGATCGTGCTGTACTATCTCCCGTGAGGTGAGCGTAGAAGACTTTGTGGACGATACAAATCTACCGTCCAGCAAAAACCACGAACCCACCAGAGGCCAACGCCTTAAGGCGAGCCACTAGGAAGGTAACCCAGTGGGGCCACCTCGCCCCCTGGCTACCAGTTTTGTTAGGATATCTCCGTCTGGAATTTATTAGGAATAACTGCAGTATAGAAACCTCTCTCCAAAAAAAATAAAAAAATATAGACTAATAGATTGCAGCATTTTAATTCTAAATCTGGAAGAAAATTGTGTCGGTCGCTATAAATAAGCGAGAAATAGGCATTCAAAGTTGAAATTTTATATGTAAACAAATAGGCCAAAAAGGGCCAAAATAAAATTCACCACGACATAGCACATATATTCACCACGATGATTCCGAATCTTCCATATTTTTTATTCGATCTCAATAAATGAGCGAGATATAGGCGTTCAAATTTTTCATCGCAATGTCAAGAAAGTTGCGGCCTTTTTGTTTGTACATACCGTGTTTGACACTTTTGAGTATATCGTAATATCGATAACAATTAGCGATATTACAGAAATTATGACAATTTGGAGAGTTTTTAGATTAATCAAAATATTTTGAAAAAAAAAACGATTGGAAAAATACATATTTTCGCGAAACTTAAAAAAGGGCACTATTTTCGATGTCTTTTCAATGACTTTGCATATTGATGACAGAAGATATCCTGAAATGTCGTTTGTTTCAGGTTACCTTTAGTCATCAATACACCAAGTCATTTCGTAAAAACTTCGAAAATTGTCCAATTGTTTTAGATGATCGCTAACACATGGCAGTAATACATGGTGTTAATTTGATATTGAAGAAATTAAGTTTGTTTCAGGTTACCTTTTGTCATCATCACCAAAGTCGATTTGTAAAAACCTCGAAAAAAATCCAAATTATCGCTAACACATTGCAGGCAAAATTTTTTTTTCGAATTTCGCGCGAAATTCGAAAAAAACTTTTTGCCTGCGGTGTTAATTTGATATTGAAGACATTTCGTTTATTTCAGGTTACCTTTTATCATTATCACCAAAGTCATTTAGTAAAAACCTTGAAAAAAAACGAAATATCGGTAACACATTGCCATGTTAACATCAATAGCGCCGCAGGCGAATTTCGCGCGAAATTCGAAAAAAAAAATTTACTTGTGGTGATATTCAAATATTTAGGAATTTTCTATTGTTTCAGGATACCTTTTGTTATCAAAAAGCAAAGTCATTGAAAAAAACCTCGAGAATAGTCTATTTTTTTTAAATATCGCACATGTTTTTTCACGACCATGCCATCATTTTTGTAATATCGCGAATAGTTATCGATAGTAGAGAACTCGCGATATATCGACTATATTCCAACACTACTTCTGAAGCAATATGGCCGTCTTTTTGACGTTTAGTATGCAAACTTTAAATGCTATATCTCGCTTATTTATTGAGAGCGACAAAAGATTCGGAATCTGCGTGGCGAATATAGTCCGGTGACGTTTAAAAATCAAAAATCCAGGAGAGGTTCCTATACTGCAGTTATAGCATTTATTAACCTTCAGGATACCTCCCTCCTCCCGACTGGTTACAGGATCGAAGTCGCTTACGCGGCATCTACCTGTTGTATTTCAGCGGTAATTCAATAAGAATTTATCGCGGACCTAAGCGTCCTTTGCCTGTTAGCTGCTCCGTGTTTGCCTTGGGATCGGATCGGCATACCACTTGGGATCGGATCGGCTATAGGTCGTTTTAAGAATGGCATGACAACAGATCAACATCCACCCCCGTTGCTTAGGAGACGTATATTTCCATAGTCTCCAGACTCCTTCAGCAATTGTCAGAGTGCACAGCCGATTGGCGTCGCCGAACGGTTGGCAAACCGTCCAGTAGCGCTGGGAGGCAATCCCACCAGGAGAAACCGATCAACCCGCCGTGATGCCTGAGACGCGAGAGTCTTACCCGGGGTAGCCTTCCACACGAGGGGGCTTTTGAATAGGAGCTGAATTGTGAATTTGGGCCGATCCGAGAACAAAATGGATCCTTTGGCCCAAGCCAATAGGCCTACCTATTGACAGTTATGCTAGGTTTACACAAGCTTAGTACTTGTCGGTCCAGGCATGGACTGACTCCTTTGGGGGCTCTCGGCAGCGACTAAAATGGAGTCCCTTATTAAGAGGGGGTTCCGGGAGTCTTTCCTTGAAGATTTTTGGAAAATTACATTCCCGAAGACCACATTTTCCGCTATTTTGCCACTTGAACAGTATTTAAATAAAGGCAAGATCTTTATCAAGAAATAATCTTTTCTGTTGTAGTTTACTTACGTTTACAATACATTTTTATATTATTTTTAATATATCTAAACTTGGTACACATTAGAAAAAATAGTAATAAAGTATAACCTGTGCTAAATCCATCATTTAAATCCTACTGTAATAGCTAAATAAAATCTATACATATAAAAGAAGAAACTGACTGACTGACATATCAGCGCACAGCCTAAACCACTGGGACTAAGAACTTTTGCACAAGGCTTTCTTTTATAATGTAGACGAGCACTAAAGAGGGGTTTTTGAAAATTCAATACCTAAGGGGGAGAAAAAAGTGAAATACTGTTTTATTGAAAATCGAAACCGCTGAAGCTACAAATATTAGAATGTATATTTAAGCTACTCCCTACAAATAAAAACTAATGCATTCACTGTTTTCTGAAAATCAACCCTTAGGGGGAGAAATAGAGGATGAAATTTTGTATGGGGATATCCACAATTTTGGATCTTTTAACTCGAAATTTTGCACTCGGCTTTATTTGATAGTGGAGGAAAGAGCTAAGGAAAGATATTTGAAAATTCCACCCCCAAGGGAGTAAAATAGGGGATGAACATTTGTATGAAAATACTTCATATACTTGGTCTCTCGTTTTAGACTATATAGTGTTTTCTCAGCTGGAACCTTTATAGGTTCACAATGTTTAATCCTTATCAGTCCGGTCTCCGTCCTAGCCATAGTACTACGTCTGCTCTTGTTAAAGTAACCGATGACGCACGTAGAGCCATGGACCAGAGTCAACTCACTTTGCTTGTTCTCTTAGGCTTATGCAGTGCCTTCAAATCTTTCGACTTTGTTTTGCTTGTTGTACGTCTACAAACCCTCAACTGTTTGCAAACCGCTATCAGTTGTTTCAACTCCTACCTCAGAGCCAGACAGCAGCGTGTAAAAGTGGGCGATCAAACATCCGAATGGGTTTATATAAGGACTGGAGTTCCACAAGGCATGGTTCTATCCCGTTTATTTTTTCAATTTCTATAAATCGCATCTTCAACCGAGTTTCTACTCTATTTTATGAAATTACACAATGGGCGGGTTATCATCATATAACAATCTCTTACAACCAACCACTATTAGATGTTTGTGTGCGTGTAATATATGTGTGTGTGTGTGTGTGTGTCTTGTTATTGAATTCAATCGACAGAATTGAAAACCGCCCACATGAACGCCGATCTTCAAGCCGTTTGTGAATGGTGAGTGCTGATTGGTCTACTTATCAACCCTTTGAAATCTCAAGGTATACTTATTGGAGGTCATAAATTGCTCTAGAGTAAACATAAAGAGTTAAAGATCACCTTGTCACTAAGAGTTAAAGATCTTGGTCTAACTGTAGATAAACATTTCTCATGGCAACCACACTTAGACGAGCTACTTAAGTCGTGAAATATTTCTTATTTTCACCCTCTGAAAACACTTAAACAGGGGCGGATCTATATAAGGGCTTTTTGGGCTGCAGCCCAGGGCCCCGTGGATATAAAGGGCCCAGCCTCCATTGAAAACAATGGACAATATTGTGAACCGAGTTCCTACCGAGGCTAGTGCCTTGTCAATGAATGTTTGTTTAAATTTTACTTATATTAACTATCTTTACAATTGATATCAATACTTGATTAATTAAGCTACTAATTAAGATATTATTACAATTAGTATTAATGTTGTTTAGTTTAATGTTGTTTAGTAGCAATAGCATTAGTATTAATGTTGTTTAGTAGCAACGTTTTCTTACGCTAATCGATTTGTCTATTTTTAGAGAAAAGTTAAATGTCTTACAGTTGTGTTTGTGTGTCTGTCACATTAAACAAATAAAATATTGTATTTTCCTCTTTCTTTCCTATATTGTGTACCTAGACATCATCATTATTTCCTATATTCCTATACCTAGACATCATTATCAAAAAAAGTTTTTTGACAAAATGGCAATTAGTTGATTAATTAGGCAGACCCCCAAGTAGTTAGCCCAGGGCCCCACAAACGCACGGTCCGCCCCTGCGCTTAAACGATGTCTTTCTATGGACACAAAGAATCTCGTGCACATACTCTTATATTACATTTTTTTGACATCTGCATAAAATGTGGCTTATCTCGATTTATCAGAGGAACTACTCAAACAACTTGAAAGTTTGCAAAATATATGCATACGATTCATCTTTGATGTACGTAAGTAGGTTGACGTGTCCGAATATAGCGCACGGTTAAAGTGGTTGCCAGTACATACGCCAAAGAAGAATGTTTATACTTGCTCTCTTCTATCGTCTGCTCTGCCAATCACCACCATCCTATCTCCGCGAGCGTTTCGAACATTAAATTACCACGGTCTAGTACTTCGGTCAGCCTCTGATAATTTACTCAAAATTCTCCTACTCTTTCTGTGTCCGGTGGAACTTTGGAACTATCTTCCAGCAAATATACGATAGTCTTCCGCATTAGAATCTTTCAAGACTCACCTGACAAAATTACAATTTTTATTCAAAGTAGGTATCTTTTCTTTCTTCTCTTTTTCTCTCCTTCCTCTCCCGATTTCCTCTCCTCGGGAGTTCTTAGTTTTAATTAAAGTAGGTTGTATTTTATGCAGCTAAACTTATTTGTTTATTATTTTAATTTCCACCACTCGCGCATGTACCTGCTAGTATGGTTCATTATGATGGTCAAGGTTGGTAAATGATGATGCTCATCCATTCATTTGGTTTTTTGAGGAAAAAGATGTCTAAACAGAGGTTTTGCGACCGTGATGCTGACCTCGAATCATGTGGGTTTGAAATGCACATATTGTGTCCAATTAAAATAAGGCAAAGAAACACAGTTGATAATATTGACTCAAAGACTGTAAAAAAAATGATAAGTACACCGGTAGTCATCTAAGATTGATTATTATCGTAAATTAAATATTATCAAAAATATTTTAACTTTTTAAAAGTTATATTCTTCAAACGGGTATTTTTATTAATCAAAATTAAATGTCACGGAAATTACCTTTGTCAATAGTACCGTTTTCGTAGGTTTTTTAATATGTTTGTTTAATATGTTTATTATGACATGGATGATGTCAGCACAATAATAAACAAATTTTACGCCTGCGGTCCTAGTAATAGTAGTAGTAAACGGAGTGGGGGGGCTTGTTCCCAGCCCTTGATGTCGCCTGGATCTATAAGATCTTTTATAACTACCCACTTTGTGGTTGGGTTAGTTCCCACTACTGCTTACCAGTCTATGCAGATCACTGACCTTCTAGCTGGGCAGATCGCTGGGTTCGAGAAAGGCTCGTCCCAGTAAACTGTGTCTTTTTGCGGCGAGGCCCGGGCAGCGACCAACGATATGTATTAATGCTGTCTTCAGGTTTTTCGCCACATATTCGGCAGTCCTTGCTCTCGGTCAAACAAAGGTTGAATAGATGTGCTCCTGCGGTCCTAAAACTGAAACAAAAACCTAAAGCGTCGTTTTTATAAAAAGTTTTTATTTCAGAATTTTCTGTCGGTTTTTATTTTTAGATAATTCCTTGAACGCAGATGCACTCTGAGAGGTAAGGATATGCAATGATGGCAGATAGTAATAAATTATGGCTACATGTTATATAATTAGGATGCAAATCAAATACATTAACAACATAATTTGTCTGATGAGATCAGTGTCAACGCCAAATAATATATATTTGAAATCGAAGACTATTGCGGTTATTTGACATCATACAGAGTGCGCCAGTCAAACCAGCATTTTTGAAATAACTTTAAAAAATATACGGGTGCATATTTGTTTTTTATTGTTACCATATTAATCTATGGTTAAAAAGGATTTTAGAAGAACTAACATAATTGTTCACATTTAAAAACAACATCATTAAGATGACGTCCTTTCCGATCAAGGCAAGTGTGCGGCAGTAAAACCTGCAGTTTTCAAAAGGGTGGTTGAACCGGGAAAATGGGCTGGGCGAAGAGCCAAGGTCACTATTGAGTTTGGTGTGCCCACCTTGAATCATTTCAGTCGCCATGGAACAGTGGTCTAAGCAACAACGGTCGGTCGAAAGAGAGTAAGCTGTAGGTAATCGTGAATGCAGAGAGCGCTATTCGAAAATGTTACGCTCCTTTTTCAATCCTCAGCTTCGTCAACACGCTAATGAAACCTTATTTCAACAAGATGCCACACAGCTCGTGTGAGTATGGTGTTTTTACTAATCGATTGATATCCCGGAACGGAGCGATTCCTTGGCCTCCCCGTTCACCCGACCACACAGCGTGCGATTTTTGTTGTGGGGGTATATATAGGTACCTAAAGAGTAAAGTTTACCAAGAACGACTTCGTACGGTTTGAGAACTACAGTCAAGAATCCACAGTTGGAAATCGAAAGAATTCCTCAACCTGATGTGATGAATTCCAAGACATGATAAACGTCTTTAGAAAACGCCTGCAAGAATGCTTTGTTCGGAAAGGACGTCATCCTAATGATGTTGTTTTTAAAATGTGAACAATTATGATTAGTTATTTAAAAAATGCAGGTTTGACTGCCGCACCCTGTATATAAGATAAAAACGAATTTACCTCGTAAAACAAAATGTCACAATGGGCGGGTTTATTGGCATATCTCACATGGGCGGGTTTATTGACAATCTCTTACAACAGTGTAGACTCCCCTAGACAACGGCGGTTGCAAGACCATCGAAACGTCGGGTGTTACAAACTTCGAGAGGTAAAATCGTTTTTATCTCATTTATAATATATATTTGAATGATTAACCCTTGTAAGGCCAGCCATGGGAATGAAACTTACAACTGCATTTTTGCAACCTTTGAAAATTTGTTTGTAAGGGGTTCGTGCACGCCTACTAACGTAGGTACATATAATTGCATAAACATAGATCGGCCGCCCGCTGATTATCGCAACGGAAAAACCATCGATCGGTGGTAATGCCATTACAGCGGTTAAATGTTCTAGCGATCGAGGTCATTGCCAAATTTAACTAAGCTTGTATCGTTTAAGTTACGAAAAGCAGCTGATCAGCTATTTAAAACGATGAGCAAAAACTTGCAAATATACAAATCGATTACCTACATGTAAATATGACACGGTTACTTTATAATTTTAAGAACTGCATCTGTAACAGAAGAAGTGTTCCAAAATTTAAAATATCAAGTCTCCATAAATAAATGCTTTGCTCAAGTTGCCATTTTGGAAAATGGTAGCATAGTTTAGTTTTTTTTGACAATAACTCAACTCTAAATTTTAAATTCAAAAAATCTCCGCATAAAAAGGAATATTCTGTGGCTAATATTCTATATCAATATTAAAGCTATAAACTTACCTAATAATATACAAGCCACAGTAAAGAAACCTATTTTATTCACAGCCGAAACCAGTGAACGTATAAACTCGAAATTTTAGAATAAGGTAACTCTCGTAACGTAAACACTAACTATGTTGAGAATTCGGGAAATTTAGCCCCCAAGCAAATAAAAGGAAATCGCAATTTTGATGCCTTGATCATCGACATATATCCGAATCATAAGAGTTTGAAACCCAAAATTGAGAAACTATTTAACAATGAGCAAAAATTTGCAAATATCAAATGTAAATATGACGCGGTTACGTTATAATTTTGAGACCTGAGAAGAGGGGTCTGGGTTAGAAATATAAAACATTCACTATGGTGTTGTCGAAAAATTGCTGTATATAAATAAAAATTAACAAAAAGAAAAACCGACTCCATTTTTTTATAAATGCAACAGCCATGGTGATATTAAAACGGGCTATCATAATTGAATGCGTATACAAAATTGTATGTATGTGCTGTTGACCGTTGAGGAGTTCCCTCGTTGGAAGCCAACCCTGGGTACCGCAGTCCTTGGTGAAACTTAGAACGGGCTGTCGTAATTGAATACATATACAAAATTTTGTGTCTGTGCTGTTGACCGTTAAGTAGTTCCCTCGTCGGGAGCCAACCCTCGGTGCAGCAGCCATGTCATGATAAAACTTAGAACGGGATATCATAACTAAATGAGTATACAAGATTTGGGGTCTGTGCTGTTGATCGTTGAGGAGTTTCCTCGTCGGGAGCAAACCCAGGGTGTAGAATCAGGTCATGCTTACCATAAAAATAAATGAATTGTCATCGGAATTAAACCAACATGTAATTTTTTTATTTCATATGATAATATTTGAATAGTTCAATTCCTCATGGATCCCATCATCAGAACAGGATTTTGATAAAAATGCGACCAATCTGTAAGTATATTCTTTCGAATAAAAAAGAATTATCCAAATCGGTTCATAAATGGCAAAGTTCTGAGGTAACAAACATAAAAAAAAGATACAACCGAATTGATAACCTCCTCCTTTTTTTGAAGTCTATTAAAAATAAACACTGGCGCTGTTATTTCTTTCGTTAGTTTGAATGATGTTTTCGGTCGTGATTTCTCAACATTCTTACTCGCGGTAACAGGCCACATTTCAGTTTATGGGCGAGGGGGGGGGGGGGGTTCCGCTCGTTTTATTTTGAGTTTTTATAGTTTATATATTTTACAAGAGTCAAAACCTGACTATGCTGCCGCTTGTTGTAAGATAGAAAATATATTTTAATTATTATCATCTTGAGGAATCTATTAAACAGTTTCGAAACAAAATGTCTTCATAATTATCGATAAATAGTTGCGAGTAATTTAAAATATAATATATTTTCTTCAATAATAGTCAAAATAAAGTTACAAAAACAAAATTATTATTTAAAAAATCATCAAGAATGATGGAGTTTATAATCAAAGTAATGAATGATAATAAAATAATAACAATAATGAATAAAAAATATATTATAAAATATACCTACACGTGAACTTTGTAATGTGGGTTTGACATATTTAGGCAGAGGTCGATCGACCGACGACAGCCCTATATACTATAAATCACAACCATATTAGCCGTCTAATGTTGCTGTTAAAATTTAATGACGATAGTTGAAGTTAAATAATACAATAGGATAATTGCATCAACAAGTAATTATTCATGATATTTAGAACGTTTTATAAAATACTACGGAATGTTGTACCTAATTCCTCGCTTTTATTTTTAGCCACAGTCCGTCACCGCTATTCAGCATAAATGATCCAGGATCGTAATCAAATTCATGCAGTGTTTTAGTCGTAGTTTCGATCGAGTTTTTTTGTAGAAGATAGACGATGGCTGTCTTTGCAACCAATTTCCCGAAATGTTGACCTGAAATGGTTTCAAGAATAAAACAGAATTACACTGAGAAAAATATAACATGTACTGTGGTACGTACGCATGTATCAACATGACGCGTAACGGTGTAGTTACCATGTCAAGTGCATGGTAAATACACCGCACATTTATTACGGCGCACAACGAGCTCTTGCTTTTACCATGACAGCATGTTATTACATACGTAAGGTTATAGTCAGTTACAAGAATCATGCTGAAGCTGCGTTATACCGTTATTTTCATATTATCCGTACGGAGCATGGTGAAATATATAATCGAGTAATGGAGTTTCAACAAAATTCCTTGCAATTCAAGAAACTTACGATTGAAACTTCATTTTTCTGTACAAAACCGTAAGAATAAAACGACATTGTATCAAGAAATCCAATATTTTTCTCAGTGTAGACTAGAAAAAAACATAAACACGTCTCTTCTGTTTTTAGAAATAAAATATTGAAAAGTTTAGATAATTTACCGTGTAAGCGTTCAAAATATCTTCTACGAGCATTAAATGCTAATTACTTAATACTTTTTCTAAAGTTCTAGCGGGGTGTTACATAATGGTTATATAAAGTAGGTACAAAAGTCCGAAAGTGCATAAAGTACAAAAGTGACAGGAAGTTAAAGGTTTCTTTATTCGAACCCCTGTTTATTTTCAATACATATGTTTAAATTCAGGACCATGATTAATCTCTAGAATATGAATAAGCAAAACAGTATTGATAACAGGTAAATATATTAAAAAGAATAAAAAACACGACTTCCGATACAGAAAGTGAACTATTGTATTTATGATTATTTTTAGTACGGTTTTTTAATTACATTTTTATGGTTTTGTGTATTTATCCATAAAGATACACGTATATTTCCGAAATGGACTCAATCAGACCTTTCGTTTTACACTAAACACGATATATGTAGGTTAATTTAGACAACTACTTAGTTGATATTTGGACAGTTAAGGTACTCTATGACACTCGGGATGACATAACGATTCTAACAATACCTCACACTTCTAAATCGGTTCAAGCGTTTAGAAGTTACGGTGGAATAAATAAACGGAAAGCATACATAGATGAACCCTGAACACAGTACACTCCTTTTTTGTTGGGCAGTCGTGTAAAAATATATAGGCAATGAAAGACAACTAACAGTATACAGTATACTGTTAGTTAAAAGTTGTTGTTGTTAGTTAAAAGTATACAGTTAATCTAAAGAGATTATCTTATCGACAGTTGATTATAGTTACACAAAAAAAATGTTTGCTTAGATATAAGATAATAATTTCACTTTTCATACATACTTTATTATAAGGAACTAGAAAATATAGTATGAAGTCTCGCAATTAACCATTTCGTTTTTTTTTATAATTAGGTACCTATGTCAATTTTCCAGGATGGCCGCTTCGGGAAAAAATCTCTATTATGTTCGCTATAGTGATCTTTAAGCGTTCGAGTTATAATTTTCCTTGGTCTTTTAGGTATTTAGTAATTGGAACTAAATTATCGGAAATCGGAAATTAGTTCGTGTAAACGGAATGTGAAATGAACGATTGTCACTTTTTCGTATTAAAATTACCCGCATATGAATCTAACACCGCACGAAATGTGTTCAAATTTATTCGGACGAGTATAAGTTCGACAGGTAGTTTTTATCGACGAACGTTCGTTTCATATTCCGCTCTAACGTATTGCCTTATCTCGTTCGCTTGAATTGATTTCAGTTTCAGTTCGCAAAGAAACGAAGTTGGCGGGACCATTGTCATTTTCGTACATGGACGAACGTTATCGTAATTATAAAATAAAAATGGCTGCCATTCCAAGGGGGTGGGATAGGTCACGATAAGGGGGTAGATGTACCGAAATTAGCATTTGAGGAAAATCTTAATAAGAGAATCAATATTTTAAATTACATTTTTAATTCAACGAATTTATTACTAATCCAAAGTTAAGGTCGCTGTTTATTAATATTGAAAGATTTTCAAGATTTCAGCGAGAATTCAACTTACCAATACAATTTCGATGTCCTTCTCCGAAAGGCAAATAGGCGAAATTTGGCCTCTCTGCTTTTTGCTCGGCTGAAAATCTATCAGGATAAAAAGCGAGTGGGTTGTGATAATACTTGTCATCGTAGTGTAAAGCAAATATTGGAATGGCGATAAAAACCCCCGCGTCGATTTCGACGTCCGAATCTTGTATTTTGTAGTTTTTCTTGCACACCTTGTTCAAAACTCCGACCGGAGGGTACTTCCTCGCCGTTTCGTCAACCACCATGTCCAAGTAATTCATTTCTTCGACCGATTCGTATGATATTTTGTTGTCGTGTTTCGATAAAACGGCGTCTATTTCTTTGAGCAGTCGTTTTAGGATTTCGCGTTTCGTGGCAATTTCACGAAGAGCGAAAGATACAACACAGGAAGATGTTTGGAAACCAAACGTGAAGAATTCGCAGGCCTGCGCACTCAACATCTCCACCGTTAAAGCGGAATCATGATCCCGATTCCTGTTCAGTGTTTTCAGCTCGATTAAACAATCGATGTAATCATGGTGTGACGATCGTTGATTCTGCCTATTATTTATTTCAGTTTTGAAAACATTCAGGAGGAAATCTTCGGCATCCGCATTAGAGTGTCTTGCTTTGAAAAGATCGAAAATTTCTGGTGCTTCATCTCCAATGTAGTGTTTTATTGTTTCTATAGTTGAGCGCTGTGATATTGCTTTGACATATTTTTTTATTTGCGTTTTTTTGTCAGAGGGGCCGAAAGTGCAGGAAATAAATGCCTCTGCCATGAATTTCATCATTAGTTTCCTTATGTCGGTATCCTTTTGCGCTTCGACTAAGTCATCGACGTAGCCTTGAAGTTTAACACCGCTTTCGACTAATAAGTGAAACATGTCTTTTGAACGTGTCTTCGTGGACGATGGTACTATTACTTGACAAATGCATTCCCGGTTGTTGCCGGTAGATCTGAACAGATCTTGCCTTCCTTGTTGGGATCCGCGATCGGCGAAGAAATCAGAATCTTCATTCAAAATTTTGTTGATTATAGCGGGATCGCGAATTAAAAGTTCTGGTTTCGTCCATTTGTACGTGCCCACGAATCGTTGAGTATCGAATTCGAAGTAGATTTTTCGTATTGCTTCGTAAATATTGCTTTTAAAGAGATACACGTCTCTATACGAACCGAATAAGAAAGAACTGGGCGCACTGATTATTTTCTTTTTTAACCAATAATCACTCTTGTTCGTCGATTGTTTATAGGCCAGATACGCTACGGATACAGATATTACAGCGATGCTGATAATGCTCTCTATGAGAAATATCATGTTTGGTTGCGCGTCGCAAGCGAGCAATCGACTGCAAAAATATTCCAGGAGCGAATTTAGGACGCAAACGCTCTTACCGGACTCTCGAATGCAACTATAGCTAAAGATAATGGAACTGGCAGTTCGACATTTTATTTGCCTCGCTGCGGCGAGACGCCCGGCAGCCTTGACCTATGTAGGTACATTGAAAAAAATAATAGCGTTAGAACATGCTTTTGTGAGCGAATCAACGATCAATAGTGTGATTTGTGAGATCACCCAACAAAGACGAGATGAAGATGAAGATTACACCATTAGAAAAAATACCAAAAATACTGCTAATAGGTATGCCATCAACAATATGCCATCATCAAGATTCAGTTTCTTTTAATTTTTATTGTTGAATTACTTATGTCGTTTACTTTGCATTAAAATTATTATTATTGCAGATTTTTAAAGAAATAAAATGTCAAGATAACTCAAAAATTCAGGATTTTCCCTCAAGATCTCTTGAATGTAATAATCGAGGTTGTTCAAAATGTAACCTTGGGAGAATAATTAATCGGAAGTTGAAAATGGGAAAAATATAAATAAACTTGATTTGAAAATTTTGTTAATATTTATTATAACAAAATGTATATATCCGTCTTCATCTCAAAAACAAATTTTGAGCGTTCACAATACTTTACCTCCACGTCTGCTAGTAGGCCGGTAAGTTAAAAATCATTAAATTGACATTCTAACGAAAAAAAATGTTCAATAAACTTTTGATCCGACTACCTAATAGTATAATAATTGTTATAAATTTGACAACTAAAGGTGCGATTCCACCAAAATAGTGTGCAGCACATTTGCTTGCACACATTTTGTGCAAAACTCCAACAGTGCAGGTACTAAGCTGGTGTCGCATTTGGCTTCCGTCTCCACTGGTAAGGCTGTGCGTAACTTTTGTAAGCGCACAGTTCAGCACACTTGTGCGCGAACATGTTCACTGAGCAGAGTTTCTGCCGAGACAGTTCAGTAGTTAATATGAACGAAATCAAACGAAATAAAATGAAAATCCCAGAACCTGAAGATTTTGAGTCCGCGATTTTCTTCTTTTCTCTTCGGTATTGAGCCAAAATAATCTTCCATTTTCTCATTACCTCAGTCGAGTCACAATTGAAACTTTGCGCCAACTCTTGAGTGGCGTCGTGTTTTTTGTTTTTATTTATATAATCACTGTGACTAGAATCCCATATACAGGATAAGTTTCAATAGCTTGAATAAAATTAATAATTTTATCATTCGTCCAATCCATATTTAGCTTGGTTAATTAACAATGTACGCGCACAAATCAATGTTTTCACTCCGGTAGCGGAAGCAAGACTGAGTTCGCGCACAACAGGTTTGTACACGTCGACGCGAGTCCACTGCCTGCATGTGTGCGCGCACAAAAGTATACAGATGTGCGCGAACATTTCTAGAATGTTCGCGCACAATTTGTTATTGTTTGCTTTAGTGAGTCGACCAGAATAAACATTTGTGTCGCACAATGTGCATTGCAGTGCCGCACAGTTCTGCACACTGGTGGAATCGCATTTTGACAGTTGGCCGACTGTGCGATCGTATTTTGTTTTATTAGATGCGCTTCTTCGCTACGCGACATAAGCGTTGTCAGAAGTGTTTAATTCGGCAGAAACTGAAATATCTCCGTATTGATTCCAAAAAGGTTAAAGTAATTTTGGTCGGCCTCTAATTTCGCAGCTGTCAAATGCCTTTATATGATCTGCAGTGTCAAAACCTATTCAGATCAGTGTCAAATGCCAAATGGTGGCCAAATGCTTCAAAGTGCGACGTGTTAGCGCCGTTTGTTTTTGTTCTGTTTATTTTTAGCTTACCTTTATTTTAAGCTTTTATCCTCTCACATTCAACAGTTATAGTCCTTTTGCGTGGGTTTTATTTCTTAAAATATATAAAACTTTTGTTGATTGTTACGCTGTCTAAGTTACGCTGCATAGATAGATTAATGTTTCGCAACCGATGTTTCAAACGCTTTCAAGCTTTTAATAGTAACCAAACTTGACACTTGAGCTCGGAACAGCTTTCCAAATGATATATGTGCCATATAAATTTTAAAAACGGTTAATTTCAGAAAAAAAGTTGCGGTTTCACTGCATCCCATTTTAGGCTGTAGTCAAAACTTCAGTGGGATTCTCTGCAATCGTCTATGCTGGTAAGTCAACACTCGAGTACCTATTAAATATAATTTGAAATTCTTTAATAAACGGCCAGCTGTGCCAGTCACTCAGTTACTTTTTAATTCCAAATTATCTGTATTTCATCAACTCGACATCGGGAGTTACACATTTGAACGAACCCAGTATACCTTCTTATGTTATAAAAGCTCAGCACCTTACTACCTATTTTTTAATAAGCGGCTAGTCCTATTTATTCAGATAAGAAATAAGTGCGATTCCTATTTATTTAAATAAGTCATACGTATATACTATACCCATTGACGCGGCCGCGACTCATATATAAATACACCTGCCACTATCTGCTTAGTGGAAAATAAGTCTAACTGCTGACTCATCTTAATACTTTTATAAATTCTATGTCCTTCAGAATTAATAATTATACTTATTTTTACAGATTTCATCATCACCTATCTACTATACCTACTCTTAATTGTACATTTATATCTGTCATCGATTCATCATATTACTAGAATTACATGGAGTTCTGTGGTAAGTTAGGACACGGAATGTTTATAAACATTATAACAGCACTAGTTTATTTTATATGTTGATAATCAACGTGGTTTCTTATTTTTTAGGGTAGCTGTTTTTTTGGATATATGCAATATCATGACTTCGTTAACAATAATTTGATTTGGTACAAAAGAAGTTAAAGGAGAGACTTTTTGTAAACTTCAACAAACGTTTGCATATGCAACAGCAACAATAAAAAGGGGGCGTTACCTGCTCAAAACTGTAAGTATTAAAATTATCATCCAAAAATCTTAGAATATAGTGATTTTAATAATTACTAATTTTGAATTTTAGGTCAGCGGCTAGTAGAAGATTAGACAGTGACGAATCCGTTGTTCCTTTTTTTGAAGATCTCACCAACATGTGCGGAAATTTTCAAGAAAAAAAAATAACAGAAAGTCTGGACAACGTGGTGGCCTAGTCAAAGCATTATGCCTCGGAAGGTGGCTATTGATCATTTATGGAAGTTCAAATATTTCAAATTAAATGATTTTTAAGAAATACATTTCTTTTTATAACATTACTTGGGTATTGTAACAAAAATTACTTTTTGTGCACATGGGCACGTAAGTGGTAAAGGTTTTTGTAGTGTTCTTGATTATTCCTCTAGGTTTTCTTCCTCATAATTGATGCTTTTTATTTAAACTAAATTTGTACCCCACATAAAAAAAAACATATCTGACAGTTCTCTGTTTACATATTTGATATGTCAGTGTTGTAATGTAAAAAACAAAATATATCAAGTCAAATTACCAAGTCAAATTATATAATATATATTTTACTTCAAAAACAAAACTTCTTCTTACTTCTTGCTTGCTGTCTTCAGTAATATTTTTTTTGTCCGCGTTTTCAGTTTTCAGCGACATTGATTGCTAAGGTCAGTCACTGAGATTAAACTGTCAAATTAGAGAGAAGAGGGGCCTGCTCCCTCTCATTTTACAGATTAAATTAAAATTTAAAACATTTCATCATGAAATAGTGCACTGACATAAAAAGGATTGGGTAAGTGTCGCTTTGGGTTTATAAAAAAATAGTGGTTTGACATTTTGAGGATCGAAATTATCATGCGTTTTTGTTTTTTTTTGGTTTCTTTTAGCCGTAAATTCCAGGCACTTTATATTAGCCTTATTTGGGTACCGTTTGGTTTACTCGCGAGCAAAGCAGGCCGGAGGAACACGACCTAATCAGCAATGTAACCTTCGTATCATCCATATTACACATATTATGTTATACTTCATCATGTTTTGATGCAATATCGGATTTCGGCGCTGTGGGCGACTTTCTGCTGTTTGATGACCGAAGATTATATGGATTTACGAAAATAATTTCGTGTTTTATTTGTAGCAAACAACCGCCTTGGCAAAACGAGTAGAAATATATTTTTTGATAACCTACCCCCTGATTGATCAATATTTTTTTATATAGTTTTTTTGCTTATCTTTTTCTCTCTAAATTTATTTATAGTTTCTGCGTTTGTCTACAAAACGTAGTGGCGCTCTTTTAAGTTTAAAATCAATTACCGGCATTATTTTTCATCCTTCTATTTTTATTCCGTTATAAAAATTGGCAGCCCAAGTGTGGCCAGTATACTCGTTTTTCTAGGTGGTTGGATCTCACAAATAAACAGTTATTTGTAATTACAAAAAAAAAAGTTTTTTTCGTATTTATGGCCTACTTTTTTGTATTTGATTTGATTTTGTATTTTGCAGATTGCGGTTACGAAGTGTTCGGGTCATTGCTTTGCGAGATACAGCGTGTTTCTTTTTCAAAGTGCCTGGAATATCGCGCAAGTCTTTTGTTATTTTTTTTGTTTTTTTTGTTAAAAATTTTATTATCATCATTATGGCTTCTCCAGTCCTAATTTTTTACACCGCGTCTCACCTGGTAAAGGCAGAGTTGGATTACGAATTCCTGATTCGAAATGTCACTCCGGTTAGCGTGGAGACGATGCGAAAACGGTTTAATGCCCTATTAAAAGAGATGCCGTCAGAATCAATAACTTCTACAAATTTAGATCCGTCTCAAGAATGTCTAGATTGTTCCCTGAGACTTTCATGTTTACAAGATTTATTAGAAGAGTTTAAGGAAAATAAAACGAACACCTTATTTAAACGAATTTCCACGAAGACAGCTCATCTTTTTTATCGTATTTCTAGAATTGAGCCTAGTTCGTCAGAAGACAGGGAGTTGATGGAGACTGTAGAAAAGGAGGTTTCTAATATTATTTTTCTGTTGGAATCTCATATGGAAAGTGAACGAGATCCAAGCCCTGTTAGGAGCCCCAATGTATTGACAATACCTTCAACCTCAACGACTGGTGTTGTTCCTCAGTTGATTTCTTCCGCTTCGTCAGATGTAAAGCCTGAAGCGGCTGTAAATTATAACGTTCCGATTTCTTCTGGAAGTACTGCAGGCTTGAATCCCGGTGTATCTAAAGAGATATGTTGTCCTGCCCCGTTGAATAGCGAATTTGATCGAGTTCTCAAACCATTGAATTTAGGGTTTGTGTATAATGGTGAATCTTGTGTTGTAGATTTTTTAGAGCGAGTTGACGAGAATCGTTTATCCAGAAATATATCTGATGCTAGACTTTTGAAATCGGCTTACGAATTATTTAGCCACCATGCTCTTAGCTGGTACCGATCGAAAGCTGGAGAGTTTGAAAGTTGGGTGCAATTAGCGAGCGGACTGCGTTCAGACTTTGGCAGTCCTAATTATGACCGTGATTTGTTGACGTTAGTACGTTCGAGGAAGCAGAAGAAAGATGAAAGAATGCATGTTTTTGTTGCTATTTTGAAGGTACACTTCAACAAACTGTCTAAACCTCTGTCAAAGGATGAACAATTGGACATTATCCTTTCAAATATTTTGCCGTATTATCAAGATCGCTTTGCGTTGATTCCGATTAAAACGATTGACGAACTTCTCATACTTAGTAAGAGATTAGAATTTTCAAAACAGTCCATTGACCTTTTCAATGCTTCTGGTTCATCCCAGTTTAAAAATAAGCCGGTTATGTCGAAAGCGGTACATGCTATCAATGAGGCTTCAAGTACGTTAGCAACGAACGAGGTTACGTTGGTGCAGGGAAAAATAAATGATTGTAAGGTTTCGTCGGTGGGTTTGTCGAATTCGGACGGTAATTCTAGAGGTGTTTCGGCTAATAGTGGTTATAATCGTGGTTTTAATAGAGGTGGTTATAACCGTGGAGGGTTCTCTCACGGTAACCAGAACAAAAATAATTTTTCTGCCTACAATAATTCGCGAGGTTCTCGTGATGGTCTCCATGGCTCATCTCATCATGGCCATTCACGGTACTGCTACAGGTGTGGCAAATTTAATTTTACAGTAGCTACTTGTCCAGATTGTTCTGGCAAGAATACATTTAATACTTCAAAGCCAGTTGCTGATGCAAAAAACCCGTCAGCCGAGGCAGAATAGAGGCTTTTTTGCATTCTGCCTCGATTTTATTTGCTAACGAGAAAGATAACCGTCGTCCGTTTTTGGACGTTGCATTAGGTGATATAGTGGTTTGCGGTCTGCTTGACACTGGGTCGAGTGTGACAATACTGGGTGCCGGTTCACATCATTATTTAGTTGATATCGGTTATACTCTTCACAAGTCTCCGTCGGTGACTTTGAGCACAGCTAATTTGAGTTCGGTGAAGACGATTGGTTATATTTCTTTGCCGTTTAAATTTAATAATCGTTGTCAGGTTATTCGAGCTGTAGTAGCTCCTGATATATGTACATCCCTAATTTTGGGTATCGATTTTGTTCGTGAGTTTGAATTGGCTCCGGAAATTTTAAAAAATGTCCGATTTGAGTCCAGCGATGCGGTAGATTGGCCTCAGGTCAGTGAAGTGAGGGCTTTACATCCTTTTGCTTCTCTGACTGGAGATCAACAATTGCTTGCTAAGATGATGATTAGTAATTTTGAAAAAATTTCTGCCGATGTCAAAGGTCTTGGCCGTACCGATTTAATGTCCCAAGTCATTGATACTGGCAATCATCCGCCAGTGAAGCAACGGTATTATCCTCTGTCTCCAGCCCGATTGTCACTTTTAAATGAGGAAGTAGATAGGATGTTGAGGTTAGGTGTGATCGAACCAAGTACAGGGGGTTGGAACAATCCGACAATTTTTGTTCCGAAGTCGGATGGTACACTTCGTTTCTGTCTGGATAGCAGAAAGCTGAACTCCATTACGAAGCCGGATGCTTATCCGTTACCTCGGATTACTACTATTCTGGACAGTTTGAGAGATGCTAATTACCTATCGTCCATAGACTTGTCGGCCGCATTTTGGCAAATCCCCTTAGATCCATCTTCTCGTGAAAAATGTAGCTTCACGGTTCCTGGTCGTGGTTTTTTTCAGATGGTAGTGTGTGCATTTGGTTTGCGCAATTCTCCGGCGTGCATGCAACGTTTAGCTGACAAATTATTTGACCCTTCGTTTGATAATAAAGTCTTTTGTTATCTTGATGACATTGTTATCGTGTCCGCTACGTTCGAAGAACATATCTCTCTTTTAAACAAAGTTTTGGATCGCCTTTTGCATGCAAATTTAACTATTAATTTTCAAAAGTGTCAGTTTTTCCGGAAAGAATTGAAGTATTTGGGTTATGTAGTCGATTCGCATGGTCTACATACCGATCCGGATAAAATTAAAAGTATTTTGGACTTTCCTACGCCAAATTCTCCTAAAATGGTTAAGAGCTTTCTAGGAATTGCAGGGTGGTATCGTAGGTTCATACGAAATTTTTCAAGTATTGCTGCACCGTTATCTCGGTTGACCAGTACACGCAAAGGAATTCCACCTTTCGCGTGGACTCCGGAGGCTGAAGAGGCCTTTCAGAAATTGAAAACGGCCTTAGTATCAAGTCCCATTTTGGCATGCCCCGATTATTCCAAACCGTTCGCTGTCCATTGCGACGCGTCTTTGTACGGGTTAGGAGGTGTGTTGACACAGACAGTGGATGGTATAGATCATCCTATCGCGTTCACTAGTAGGACTTTGCTACCCGCTGAAACGCGGTATTCTGCCACAGAACGAGAAGCATTAAGTGTAATTCATTCTGTCGAGCATTTTCGCCGGTATTTGGAGGGGGGTCCCAAATTCACTATCTACTCGGACCACGCCAGCTTGAGGTGGTTTTTAAGCTTAAAAAACCCTACCGGTCGCCTGGCTCGTTGGGGTATCCGATTATCAGTGTTTGATTTTGAGATCGTCCACAAAAAGGGCGTTGAGAATGTGGTTCCCGACACTTTATCCCGTTTGCTTCCCGTTTCTTCTCTGTCTGTCGTTGCCGATCCGTGGTACGACGAATTATTTAAGGCGGTGTCCGGCAATCCTGCCGGTTATCCAAACTATCAAGTCAAGGATCATGAATTGTACAGGTACTCCAAGAGCAAGTATCAACTTACCAGTTGCTACGATTGGAAACTAGTTGTCCCCTTGCATATGAGAGAAAAGCTAGTACGAGAAAATCATCAATCCGATTTGGCTATGCACCTTGGCATTTTTAAAACCCATCGTCGTCTTTGTCTTCACTATTATTGGCCAAATTTACATGGAGACGTGGTTAAATTCGTCTCTAAGTGCGATACGTGCCAGCAATACAAACATCCGAATATGTCTCCGTTGGGTCATTTGGGTAATCCAAAGTCGTGTGCCTTTCCTTTTCAGATGATCTCCGTCGATCTTTTGGGTCCCTACCCGATGACGAGAGATCGAAATATACATATTCTAGTAGTCACGTGTTGTTTTAGCAAATATTGCTTACTTTTCCCTTTGAAACGGGCTACTAGTAAAATCGTTAGCCACATTATGGAGCATAAGGTCTTTCTGCAATTTGGTGTTCCGCAGTATGTCATTTCGGACAATGGGAAGCAATTCATTGGTAAGGAGTTCTCGGGTCTAATGACCAAGTACCGAATTCCCAAGGTATACTTGAACCCGAAATATTGCCCTCAGGTCAATCCAACTGAGAGGCAGAATCGTGGGGTTGTCACGGCGTTGGCGTTGTCAGTTAAGGACGACCATCGCTCTTGGGACCTCCACCTTTCTGCCATTCAGATGGCGATCAATTCGGCTGTTTCGGAAGCCACGGGTTTCAGCCCTTTTTTCCTTGTCCATGGTCGAGAACCGATTTTAGATGGTTCTTTTTATACGCAATCCCCGGAATTCCAAGCCGAAGTCATTTTCGGTAGCAGAATGTCCTACGCCCAGAATCTGAGTGAACTTCCTGGCGTTTTCCATACCGTGCGGAAGAAATTACTTCAATCGCATGCTCACAATAAGGTATATTATGACCGCAAACACCTCCCGGCTGAATTTTCCGTTGGGGACACGGTTTTTAAGAAAACCTATTTATTGAGCAATGCGGGTAATTATTATATATCTAAGTTTGCCCCAAAGTATGAAAAATGCCAAATCATTAAAAAACATTCTGCGTTGGTATACGAGTTGCAAAATGCCGAAGGAAAAAATATTGGTTCCTGGCATATCAAGGATTTCAAGTTGAATCCTGTATCAGAGTAGTAGGAAATTGTTCGAGGTTCTTCCGTTAACATCCTAAGGAACAATTGTTCATCTTGAGTTCGACGCAGTCGACTTTACTAATTGTCGTTACAAAGGCATTGTACCGTGTGGTATTAATAGCTGAATTCATTTTGTTTCTTGTCAGTCTTACTAACGATTTATCTAGTATCACTGTGGTTTGTATGTTTTATGAAAGAGAAGTCTGAAAGTGTGATTTGTATAAAAGGTAGTAACGACATGTAATTAGTCCCGTAGTAAGTAATGGTTTGTCAAGGCCCAAAAGATGAGTTTTGGTATTATTTTTACTCGATGGTTTTTTTTAAGGATGATTTCTCTTGTCGAGAAGGCTGATTCTTGATGGAGTTTCTAGGACTTCCGTTTGAAGTTCTTGTTGGTGAAGTGTAGTGCTTCCGTGGGAGATTTCTTTTTGGTTTCGTTGTATTGGTGATAGTTTTTATTTTTTTACTTTCAAGTTAGAGTTGTTATTTGGTTCTTTTGGCAGTTGGCCTCTGCAAACCTTACTGAAAGGGAGTATCCTACTAGTTAACGGAGAGAAGTTTCTTTCAGGTTGTAAGATGTTGATTTTAGTGGAAAGTAGTGGTTTCCTTCGAATCGGGACGATTCCATCAAAATCGTTAGTTCAACCCCGATTTTTCCTCTTAGGACGGGGCTGTAACAAAAATTACTTTTTGTGCACATGGGCACGTAAGTGGTAAAGGTTTTTGTAGTGTTCTTGATTATTCCTCTAGGTTTTCTTCCTCATAATTGATGCTTTTTATTTAAACTAAATTTGTACCCCACATAAAAAAAAACATATCTGACAGTTCTCTGTTTACATATTTGATATGTCAGTGTTGTAATGTAAAAAACAAAATATATCAAGTCAAATTACCAAGTCAAATTATATAATATATATTTTACTTCAAAAACAAAACTTCTTCTTACTTCTTGCTTGCTGTCTTCAGTAATATTTTTTTTGTCCGCGTTTTCAGTTTTCAGCGACATTGATTGCTAAGGTCAGTCACTGAGATTAAACTGTCAAATTAGAGAGAAGAGGGGCCTGCTCCCTCTCATTTTACAGATTAAATTAAAATTTAAAACATTTCATCATGAAATAGTGCACTGACATAAAAAGGATTGGGTAAGTGTCGCTTTGGGTTTATAAAAAAATAGTGGTTTGACATTTTGAGGATCGAAATTATCATGCGTTTTTGTTTTTTTTTGGTTTCTTTTAGCCGTAAATTCCAGGCACTTTATATTAGCCTTATTTGGGTACCGTTTGGTTTACTCGCGAGCAAAGCAGGCCGGAGGAACACGACCTAATCAGCAATGTAACCTTCGTATCATCCATATTACACATATTATGTTATACTTCATCATGTTTTGATGCAATATCGGATTTCGGCGCTGTGGGCGACTTTCTGCTGTTTGATGACCGAAGATTATATGGATTTACGAAAATAATTTCGTGTTTTATTTGTAGCAAACAACCGCCTTGGCAAAACGAGTAGAAATATATTTTTTGATAACCTACCCCCTGATTGATCAATATTTTTTTATATAGTTTTTTTGCTTATCTTTTTCTCTCTAAATTTATTTATAGTTTCTGCGTTTGTCTACAAAACGTAGTGGCGCTCTTTTAAGTTTAAAATCAATTACCGGCATTATTTTTCATCCTTCTATTTTTATTCCGTTATAGTATGGTGAAAAGCCTGCGTACGCATTGCCTTACGTACGTAAGTAAAAAAATAAATTAAAAAAAACGAAATGTCAAACAAGAAACTGTCATCTATTGTATCAATTTAAAAACTTGCCATAATTAAACATAAAGTATAAGAGCTTCGGCCGATGGGCGCCAGTTTTGCATGCGGCAATTTTGCACAAATGTCACTTTTGACAGTTCCAAATTTGTTGAGGGCAGATTTGCAGGAGGCAACCTTGCAGGCGGCAACCTTCTGTACAGTTTTTAAGTTTTTCTGTTAGGTTAGGTGTTTCTTTCCCTAAAATGGAAGTGACATTAATTACCGGCATCCTTGTAGTGGATGACTTTTATACATCAAACTAAACATTAAAAAAAATGTTTTAAGTTTTTCTGTTAGGTTAGGTTAGGTCATTTTGACATTTGCAAAACTGCCTTCTGCAAGATTGCCTTCTGCAAAACTGCCGCCTGCAAGAATGCCGTCTGCAAGATTGCCGTCTGCAAATTTGCCTTCTGCAAGTTTGATGGGACCCCTCTCGCGCGAGGCGCGAGGCGAGACGCAAAACCATATAAGTAAACAAATAGAACAGAGGCAAAGCTTCTAACGAGCGTACAAAATGTTTACCTACTTGCTAGAAGCTTTGCCTCTGTTCTGTTTGTTTATGTACATGGTTTTGCGTCTCGCCTCGCGCCTCGCGCGAGAGTAAACGGCCCATGTGATCCCGATCATATTATCATTGATTTTATATCAAGAGATAAATGGTCGGCAGGGTGCAAAATACTTACGGAATTTAATTGGGAATTTGGGTGTACTTCCGGAATTTTAAAATTGAAGTGAGTGCAATACCGGCGGGTGCATATGTATCGGGGACCCACAGCGCAAGTTAACCGGAAACCAATTATGATTTGATTGGCGAAAACTGGCAATTTGACGTTCACGTAGCGGTCTCCGCCTATCAGAAATGTTGTAGTTTCCTACAAGGTTATTTGAACGCGGTCGTTTCGCTAGCAGCGTAGCGATCAGTGCGTAGCAGCACGGCGCACAGTGCTTCTTCCCATGAAGAAAAATCAAACTCTCACTTAGATATTTTAAATCGTGGTAGAAACCGCTAATTATTAGCGATAAATGGAATAATTGACGCAATCAAAATTTTTACTTGTATTTCGTTGTTTAGCGTCCTGTAAAAGTGGGTAAGTATAACACGAAAATAATAATACGTTTATTTGCGAATTTTAGCTCGATGTAAAAGGTTGTTTTGTAATAGCTGGTGCAGTATTTTAGTTTTATTTACTATGGCTGTTAATTAATGTTAATGGTACCTATGTATAATGTATTTGTGTACCATGTATTTTATTAAACGTAACTGCCATTTAAATTTAGTATAAGAAAATGTAAGAACACTCGTGTTTAGATAATTTAAAAAAAAAAACAAAAATGACCGCGAAGATTTTTATATTCTACAATGGTAAACTTATTGTAGAACCTAAATACATATAGATTAGCTGTAACTTTCTGCAACTCTGCTGACAAGATTTATTTTCAGAGTGTTCTTGCTGCATACAAATTATCGACTTGTTCGATAGGTGGCTTTTGTGCAAGGATGGCTCGAAGGAAAACTCTGTGTTGAAACATTGAAAGGCTTTGCTGCTATTGGAAGACTTCAATAGAGAATTAGAAACTGATTTAAAAGAACTTTCACTTGTCTTTTGTATGGAATTTAAAATAAAGTGGAGGTATTGTTCCCGAGTTCGCACTTTCTTTCTACAGAAGAACAAAGAGTGACTGGAAAAAAAGTTGTGTTTATAAAATCCTTTAAAATATCCGCGAGACTGCAGACTGCGAGGCTGTGCCAGGACCGCGTGAAGGACACCCTAAAAAGTCATTTCAGGAGATCTCCTTTAAATCAAAGTAAAGTCGAGAGCAAGATCTGTTGGCGACGAACAGTTCGCAGGAATTGAATTTTGCAGTAAAGATGCCTTAATTATCATCTGTAAAAACATATCAGACCGATCCAAAATCTTGACGCCACAGCAAGCTCTAGCTTTGTGTTTAGATTTAAATATTTCCGAGAGAAAATACAATATATTGCGATCTGTGGCGAATGCATTACACAGATACGTTTTTCCTAGCCTGTAATTGTTAAGAAGAATAAAAAATAATTATATATCGCGTATTAGCATTGAAAATGATATAATGGCATACTTAAACATTCAGAAATTAATAAATAAGTCCATAATAATATCAAATACATAATAATATCAAATTAGTAAATTTAGGAGAAAATAAATCTTTAACATCAATTTGTAAACAGGGATTCTATGGGAGTTCTAAGCTTAGGGTGTATACGTTTACCGAGTGAGAGAATAGCACGGACAAATTTTCGTTTTTATTGGCCTTCACACCTTTTAAACTTGTTGATAGGGTTTGTGGTGAGAGCTTTGAACTAAACCTCGCTTTTCATTTAGATTATTCAGTTAGAATGTTCAGTTACAATTTAAGAAGAATTTGGGGTCTTATAATCAATAAGCCTAAGCCAGGTTATGGCTTTTCTAATGATGGCAATACTGCTAAAAGATTTTTTAGAAATCTTGATGTAGCTGCGGAAATAGCTGGAATTGAGAGCACTTATAGATAAGAATATTGGGAATCGAAATCGGATTAATGTAGGTACTATATCAGAATCGGATTAAATGTAATCAATTAATTGTTTGTAATTTTAATCTAATATTGTCTGAAATGTTAACCCATATGGATTTAGCTATTTCGCACGTCATATTTACCTAACAAAACGAATGCAATTAGGCGATGGCTTTTGTAGGTTTATGATCAACTAACTAAATAAATGTTTGTTAACGTTTAAGAACTAGGGACATCACATTATGTAATTTTTTGTTCATTATAATTAAAACTTTGCATTATTTTTCTTTGTAGCATTATTAACATTATTAAACTTTGCATTATTAAACTTTGCATTATTAGCATTATTAAACTTTGCATTATACATCCTTTCTATTATTTTTATTGTGCTTAAAAATAGAATTTTAATAGAGTTTTATTTGCGGCTTAGTTATTAATTTTCTGTTTACGATTTTTTTAAGATGTAAAATAAATCGTAATATTCCACTAAATTCAGGTTCATGATTTGAATAGCATTATTTTTAATATATTTATTGGTATTTCTTGAAAAAAATCCATGCGTAAATGTTGGAGTTACGAGTTTTGTCCTATGTATACTGTGCGGTAGGGGTGTCCACTTTGAAAATACATCGATGTTTTTTTCGATGTAATGCATCGAGACTGTGCATCGATATATTCCGATGCATCGGTTAGAAACATCGATGTTTTTCAAAATCGAATGGTTTTTCTGACATATGTAATCAGCTGATTTAGCTGTTTAATTTTAATTAAAAAATGAAGGCAATGCTTAAGATCATTCTTTATTATTATTAAAAAAAACAAACATAATACAAATCAAATATAATGAAATTCCCGTAAGTATTATAATCCTAAGTCCAGTGTTCTTTTGGAAGACTTTGCAAAAATAACAGTTTATTTAATCGTTTCCCTTTCAGTCTGTTCCGTTGCTGATTAACGATTTGTGCCGCTTTCGAAAATAAACGTTCAGATGGTACTGAAGTTCCCACCATGGTCAAATATTTATACGCAATGGTATGGAGTTTAGGAAGCTGAATTTTGAGGTCATTCCAAATTTCTAATGGGTTTTCATTAAGTCTTCCTACTGGACTACGCAGGTAAATAGACAGCTCATCAGAAATCGCATCGTCAGACTTCGCCGTTTTCCAGCTCTTGTGTACTAGTTTGTGGTGATCATCCCATAAAGAAAAAGTTTCTTCTGCTTTGTCAGAATGATCTGAAGAATCAGATTCTACGGCCTCATTTTGTTGTATCGTAATTTTAATAAATTCTTTGACTTTTGCCACAGCCGAGGAACAAGCAATTGGGTCCGTAAAATGCATTTTTTTGAACCTCGGATCCAATATCGTGGCTATAGCGAGGGGTATCACTCTCTCTATAACACCCATTCTCTTGTCGATCTCTTTAAGGACCAGCGATTGCAATTCTTTGGCAATAGGATCTTCGAATTTAAGAGGTTTGATTTTCAAAAGAAGACAATGGATAAGTGGTATTACCTTGCTGCTAGTGCAGTACTTATCACCTGACACTTCCTTGGTTGCAGCTTCGATCGGTCGCAGAACTTGTAAAACCGATGAAAGAATTGATAACTCTGAAGCTGTAAGCATCGGTGGTGCATTTTTATGTTGAATAATTATGTTATTAACGATAGTGCGAAGCTCCAAAAGTCTCTCGATCATGTAATATGTACTGTTCCATCGGGTCGGGACCTCTTGTATCAATTTAGTTTCTTTCTGGGTAGCTTTACGTAATTCGTTACTGGCTATATTACTCTGTTTAAACCATGTCACAATATCTTTGACTTTATTTATTAAGTTTCGCAGCTCTGTACACTGTTGCATAGAATTTTGAGCTACCAAATTCAAGGTGTGTGCAAAACATGGTATGTGTTTTTTACCAAAAGCCAAATCGACCGCCTTTACCATGTTGGATGCGTTGTCTGTTACTACAGCCGAAACTTTATTTGTGTCAACACCCCATTCAGCACAAGTATTCAGCAGCATTTGAGCGATGTGTTCTGAAGTATGACGTTCATTTGACTGGTAAACTCCAAGAGTAATTGAAAATAGTTCATTTCCGATGCCGAAGTGTGCCGTTATTCCTAAAAAACTTCTCATAGTCATTGTTTCAGACCACATGTCAGTAGTAAGAGCAAGGTTGTCAATATTTGATAACTTTTCTTTGAAAACTGTAGATAGCCCTGCGTATTTATCATCAACCCATCGAGTCAACGTAGTCTTACTGGGAAGTTTATAATGCGGCGCAATAACTTTAATCAAACTGCGAAAGCCTTCATTTTCAATAATTGTAAATGGTTGATTGTCTTTACATATCATATAAATTAAGGCATTATTTATCTTCACAGTTTTATCGCCACTAGGCGAATAAGCATAAACTTCTTCAAAACTTGAAATAATAGTTTTTTGACGTTTTGGAGCTGGAGGAGCAGGAACATATTCGTCGTCTTTTAAAGAGTCAGATTTTTTACCAGCTTCTGTAGTCAATCCTATTACACCAGCAGAGCTTGTTGACGGTAGCAAATCAGCAGCATTAGGGTCAGATTGTGTGAGTGTAAGTGTATGTATTATATTGCCGGCGATAATGGATTTTTTCGAATTCTCATTATTGAACTCAAGAAAAGCTGCTTTATGTACATGTTTTATATGACCAATTAAGTTGGTTGTATTGCCACAAGATTTTATACCTTTTTGACAAAGTCTGCATTTTGCGGAGTTACTGTCTCCATCAATTTTATCGTAAAACTTCCATATACCACTTTTCTTGGAAGGTGCCATTGTATAGTATAATCAACCTGAAAAAAACCGTTTATTAATGAAAAACCTGAAATCGATCAATGTATCAATCGACATTTGATAATTAACAATTCACATCACTAATGATTACCTACTATCTGCAACCATAATCATATTAGTAAATAATTTGTGTTGTATTAAATTATCTTACAAATGACAAAGTACATATCTTCTATTTATTCTGTCAATCAGTAAATTGTAAAACTAAACTTGTACTCTTGTTCACGAGAGTATAAATGATTTAAATGATTTAACCTAAAAACCTACTTTATTACTTCACTTACCTGTCCAATCAAACATGTACGGAAACATTGAGATTTTCCTTACAACAATCCTATTCCGTTCTGTAAAGTGTGCACATTCACGACACAATTAAAATCAAATGTAATTAAACGTACTATTCAAAGCGCACAAAGCAGACAGAAGTCAGAACGCAGACTCAGACAGTAGTCAGAGACTACAGACATCGATATAGACAGATTAACCATTTGACAGAGACGATTTTTTTAAATCCACCCTACCACGCACAGTGTTGCCAAGTTCCAACCAGATAAATGTCAATTTCTAGAGAGGAGGCTTTGAACCTTGACAGTCATCGATATATGGATATATCGATGTTGACAGCAGCCAACTAGCGCCACCAACAGGTTTCATATTATAACTTCATAACATGTCATAATAAATCAGAGCAAATAAAACAGTAATAGTTAATTATAACCGATAACATTTTGATTTCAATCGATACATCGAGTATATCAATAACTTTCCAAAACATCGGATCGATTCGATGCATCGTATTGTAAACATCGAGTGAATTCGATGCATCGATGTATATCGGACACCCCTACTGTGCGGCGCTCCATATGATCAGTGGGCGCTCCGTCCGCTGAGCGCAGTAGGCCCGTTTATTTCTGGCTGCTTCCGTGATTGTTTCCGATAAAAATAGTTATTTTTCGTGTGCTGCCGGCGACTAGCCGCTCGTTTGGAGTTTGCCTAGTATTCCCCAGCGTTCATTAGCGCTCGGTTCGGCGGTGTGGGCGTGCGTGCGGTTCGCTCGGAGTGACATATTCGCGGGGTGTTGTCTCCGATTTTCCTAATAATCTGTATACCAAGTGCGGCGGAATCGATAAATCAAGATGTTCCACGTGAAGCAAGCGACGCGGACGATTGTCCACGCCGCGCAGAGAGATGCCGTATCCAATTTCCTCAGGACGTGCCCGAGCGCCCTCAGCGTCTCCAGGAGTTACGCTGACCACCAGATCCCGGACAGGCTAAAGGACATACCGACCATGGCCAAGCCCAAGTTCTTCCACATGGTCGAGTATTTCTTCCACCGCGCCTGCCAGGTCGTAGAGGACAAGCTCGTCGAGGACATGAAGGGCAGGATGAGCATCGAGGATAAAAAGAAGAAGGTCAAGGGCATTCTGATGCTGATGGAGCCTTGCGATCAGATTATTGAGGTGCAGTTCCCGATCAGACGCGATTCTGGCGATTACGAAATGATTTTGGGATATCGCGCTCAACATTCCAGCCATCGTACTCCGACAAAAGGAGGTGAGTTCCTACCTTATAAGAATCTTTTTTAATTATAGTTTTTTTCTGATTGGGGGCTGACTAACTGTTATTGGTGTTTATGCAGTTTAGCAAACTCTTTAAATGTCACCTCACTATATTCTTCCGAATATGTTAAAAAAATCTATCATACACTTTATATTTCGGTAGGTTAGTTTTAAAAAAAAAAAGCAATTCATAAACACCTATATGGCGGTAAGTAAGGCTAGGTTAGGTTAGGTTCAACTATCAATAAGTTTTTTAAATCCTACAATGCATGTATTCCAAAAAAAGGTAATTATGCATTATAGAAACCTGTTCTATATTGTTAATATTTTATTGTCAGCCGACTATATTCACCACACTGATTCCGAATCTGTAATAATCTTTATTCGACATCAATAAATAATAGCGAGATATAGGCGCCGCCGCGTAGGGCACCGACCTCAGAGCAGACCTAATTTCGAAATGGATTTGTGAGCCGTAAGACAGCTTAAACATACATTTATCTACAGAAAGTGACCGGAACGGCGCTCGTAAACAATCCTTCAATGTGGTTTTTGACTACCTATGGTAATGTTGGAAAGTTGATATAAAATGTAGAGTGGTTGGTTACACAAAAACATAAGTAGACCAAAATAATGTGTGTAATTAATTCAGGAAATCAAATAATTATAAATGAAACTACTCAAAGTGAATTTAATCTGCATTCACTTTGACTGAATTTTGATTTCATTGAATTTAACTACTGTGGGGTGCAGGTGATCGGAGGAATGACCTATCTGGCGCCGTAGTAACGAATATTCGTTTTTATGCATTATTGCGCCACGTAGGCTATATGTGACATCGAAGTTTTTTTTTAATATTTACGAAACCCTACTGCTAATAGAACCTTAATTTATACCAAAGGCTAAGTTTTAACCTAATGCATCAATTTTCACCAAAAAGTTTTAATTGATTTTTTTCCATTTCTTATATGGCAGAGAATGTGTTAAGTTAGTTTTTTTAAACAACCTTAAAAGCTAAGTATTGTAAATCTTCTGCTTGTTTTGTCTTGTAATATTGCATTTTGGAGGCTTATTTCTATCACATTTAGCATTACAATAATCGAATCTAGTAATGTTTTTTTTTTGAGTTTTGAGAAAGGGCTCTATAATGCTCTATATCAAAATCACCACTTTTAAATTTATCGAACCACTCTATGCTGTGTGTGCGACCTAGAGCATGCTCCCCATAAGCTTTGACAAGCATTCGATGCGATTCAGAAGCGTTTTTCTTCAAATGGAAACAGAAAATCAATGCTTCCTGCAAATGAGAGTTTTCAGGCACGAAATTCGTCATTTGTACGAGTGAAACAAAATGCGTTGTTATATGAAACTTGACAAATTGTGATCTGAATATTGTTGACGGATGACAGAATGAACAATTGAGACAGTTGGTACGGATCGGAAGCTCATACATATTCGGCTATCGACCGCTAGATGTTCGTTACTGGTTTCATATTTGTACACCTAGTATGTCCGATAAATAGCATTAGCCATGTAAATTCAAATAAATTGGCATATCATATTCAAGTGTAGGAACGTTTTTGCATTTAATTTTGAGAGACAAACTTATAACATGATAAAGTGCACGAGAGCATGCGGGTAAAAAAAAAAGAACTGTCAGTTCCGGTCGAAATCCATACAAAATCCAAACGCTAGGAACAATCCGGACAATGAGCTCAAAATCGGGTATGCCCAGATAAAATCCGTACGGTTAATCAGGTTAGGTATAGGTAATATGTTTCTTTTTTATCAGGGGATAAAATATTTATCTACAGTTACACCGCAGTATATTTACAGTATTTATGTATCTAAACTTGTAGTTAATTTCCCAGTGTCATAAACAGCGCAGTATTGTAGTCGTATACGTAATTTCCTCATTAAGATAGCCGGGTGATAATAAATTATATCAGTCAACTCAATTAGGTACAGAAAAAAGGAAACTATAAGTATAGTGGACAAAATATTATTTGACCGGCTATTATTTCAAGTGTCTTTAAAATGCATTAAAATAAACAGCAATTCTCAACAAGTTGTAAAGTCGTGTAATTTTACTATATAAATATGTAGATGGATTCTACCTGCTTGGAACACTAATAAACGCTTTATAGATACAAACTGACCGCTCCACAGGGTTCGATCATAACATCTTGAACCACCAAACGGTCAGAGTCTTCAAAGTATCTACCTATCCTACTTACTAATAAAAAATCAGTAGATAACAACATAGTAAATATTGCAATAGATAACAAGAATTGTAATATGTGTATTTCAGAGAAATTAATTAGATATAGATAACGTAGTAATTAGTAACGATTAAGTGGTGGATATAATAAAAGTACTAGATGATAAACGCCGTTTCGAAATCGAATTGTTACAGTTACCCCAATTTAATAGTCCTAATCGGTTAGCTACTAACTACCAAATTAACGATTGTTGTTTTTGTATTATATTTTATTAGACATTAGAAATAAAGTGATGTTAGTGTAGCACTGAAAAATGATAATGTAATATTATGATTTCCTCCCTACTACTGCTAGTTAAATCCAATAGAAATAATGTCGAGCAATGGGAAGAGAAGGGTTAGGAAAAATAATTCTAATCCAAAGTTAAGAGAAAGCATCAGCCCATTAACGGGCCTACCGATATGAACGTGCGGTACGTCGGCTATATTATCACCCGAACACGCAAAGTCTACAAAAAAAGGGTCATAAATGGTCTTGTTATTGAGAAATCTATTGTTATGAGAATTGTTAAGTACTGTTATTGTAAAGTATTGGTGTTGATGTAGTATTGTTATTAAGAAATGTAATGAAAAAAAAAACAAGAATTTTTTACCTACATTTTGAATAATAATGCAAAGGCAGGGCTTTTAATCAAGGAATCAGATGATTTGGCTAATCAGAGTTTGAAAAATTGTTGCAGCCATGCTATTGAATGGAAAAAAGATGTCTGCATTTCCAACTCCCCTACCTGTGATTATACAACTAAGGGATGAAGATATCTCCAATCCGATGAGTCTGATATAGATCAATTGTGTGAAATTTTTGTTTTATCTTAGTCCTGACTAGTTTTCGTGAACTTTTTTACTTTTATATCTTAGTCTTAATACTTCCATCAAATTTTAAGGATAAACACTGTCTAATTCATCTGTTCATTTTTAACTTCTTCGTCATTTCATATTTTTTGTAAGTGCATATATATATAAAATTCATTGATATTGTTTTTGAACTTTTTACACAACTGCCCAACAAAAAAGGAGTGTAATGTGTTCAGGGTTCATCTATATGTTTCGTTTCTTTATTCCACCATAACTTCTAAACGCTTGAACCGATATAGAAGTGTGGTATTGTTAGAATTGTTATGACATCCTGAGTATCATAGAGTCCCTTATCTGTCCAAATATCAAGTAAGTAGTTGCCTAAATGTCCAAATGTCAATCATACATATATCGTGTTTAGTGTCAAATGAAAGTTCTGATTGAGTACATTCCGGAAATATACATAAATACATAAGTCACAAATATTTCATAAAAAAAACCGAAATAAAAATACCTATTAATACAATATTTCACTTTCTGTAATGGCAATCGTGTTTTTTATTCGTTAAGAATATTTTTCTGCAACAATCTTTTTGCAAATAAAAAAAATCTAGGCTATCCATCTTGACTATTTCGATTCCCCCGTGTTAGTATTAAATTCATCTGACGACATACTACACATGTTATGTTAAGTATGTAATGGGCCCGATTGAGTTACTTCGCGAACTTAAATTGGAACTAAGTTCAACCGAACGAGACAGAGCAATAAATACGTTAGAGCAGAATATGAAATGAACGATTGTCATTTTCCCGCATCAAAACTACCTATCAAACTTATATTCGTCCGAATAAATTTGAAAACATTTCGTGCGTTGTTAGATTTAGCTGCTTTATCTTTGGTGGGTAGTTTTAATGCGAAAAAGTGACAACCGTTCATTTCACATTCTACTCTGTCTCGTTCACATGAACTAATTTCGGATTTTATTTCAAGAGAAACGCATTCGAGCCCAGTATCCAGTTGCCTTTTATTTTTATTTTATACTATACACTTGTTTTATCGTTTATTTTTTTTTTTTACAAAAAAACCATGTTTTGTGGCATTTTCATTCAGCTGCCATTGGCAGATGCGGAGGAAGATTTTATGAGTATTGTTTTTATTTAAAATTTGATTAAACTATAAATATTTTATATTAATAATAGATCAAGGCATCAAGGCGGTTTAGACCAACCATATCAACCTATTAGACCTTTGCAGATAAGTGTGAAAAAGGTTTCAATATGCTAATGAAATGTGTCAATTAATATTTCGTTGATTATCCTAATAGTTATTTTATTTAAAAGGCCTAAAGCTCGAAGACATTAGCCAAGAAATCGATGATGTGTGTCTCGTAGCCAGTTTTGGCTACAGCTTTCGTCTCTTATAAGCTCCTTGTCTCCACTTTCCTTCTGTGCTCGAAGCATCCGTGCTCTGCCTTAGGCGCAGTTCATACAGAAGAGACATGGCGCGACCTTCGGGGGTGCTGATGCGACGTGACCAAAGAATAAATAGAAAAGGCATTCAGTCGCTCAGTCATTGCGAAACCGTACGAAGTGGATGCATTTTTATGCATTAACTGCTATCTCTATACATTTTAAGTTATATAATGCGATCGAAGTATGAAGGATATTTCTCAACTAACTCACAAAAATCAATGTTGAATTCCATATCGTCACGCATTTTTATTGGAGGTCTGATGCCACTCATCGCTTCGGTGCGTCGCTAGCGACTGCCAAGCGACTTGGTGCGGGCGCCAAAAAGGCATGCCTCCGCCGCGTCCCTTCTGCCTATTGGCTCGTACGTTAACATGGTGGCGCCTCGAAAACGAGTCCCGTCCATCCCACGCCCGACGGCCGCGCCACGTCGCCTCTATCTGAACCCCGCCTAACGAGCTGTCTCCACCTAAGGCGATTCCCAGCAAGCGACTTTCATTCAGATGACTTAAGGTTACTTCTCTTCCTATAGCGCTTTTGCATATCCTTGTATCGCCTGAGTTGTCTTGAAGCTCACCGTTAACCGCCGCATCATGCCGTTGATATTAGCCCGTTTTTCTAGTGGATGATGATTATCTCCCGGAGGCATTGCAAATCGAATCTGTCGAGTGTGCAAATTTGTTCAACGGTACAATCATCATGTATAAAACCTACATTTGCCGGTCCCTTGAATACTCCTGCCAGGAATGGAATCCATACTTTAGGAAGGATATAGAGCACCTGGACAGAGTTCAGAGAATGACTACGAAGTTGGTACTATTACTAATGAGCAATCCGTACGAAGTACGATTGAAATAACTCTGCCTGACAAGATTAAAGAAACGGAGGCAGCGAGGAGATATAATAGAAACTTACAAAACGCTTCACGGTTATTATAGTGTGCCCAACCTCGAGAACATGAATACAACAAGCAACTGCGTGAACACTTGTTAAAGTTGAATAAGGCAATTGCAGCATCGGACCCCAGGAAACTCTTTTTGACAAATTATCTAATGGATTCAAGCAAAAGAGAATGCGAATATCACAGCTAACTTGATATCATGCGATCGGAATTTTTTTGATCTAAGCTTAACTAAGTTCAAGTTCAAGTTCTTTATTGTGTGAATTATTAAAAAAACATACAATGTTTAAGTAACAAACTGCCCAGAGAGCAAGTATAGCTTCACTTGTGCCAGCTAAATTCACTCGGCATCGGGGCGCGCCGGTTACATGGCTTTCACACGAAGCCGATTCCGGGTCGATTTTTCTCTGACCCTTCTAAAATCAGACATTTCTAGAGTCTTGTCCCATAAGACGGGGTGAGATTCTACGATGGTAATCCATATTTCCATTCTAATTTTTTCCGTTATTGCCGAAATAAGCTTCTCAATCGCCTATGATCGCAGTCACCGACTGACTGTCGGTTCGGTATGTGTGTACGCACCAATACTATTCCGCGTCGGGTCGGCGCCCGGTGAATTCACCCGGCAAGTGTGAAAGTACACGAAAGCAGCTGAAGCAGATATCCTGCAATTAGGAAATAGATATTATGTATTCAAGTGGAGGGAAAAAGAAGCAGAGGCAGATCACCGGCCAGATGGAACAACCTCATAAAAGAAGTTACAAAAGGGCCTATACAATCTGTGACCCGCCATACAGAAGACAGGTCGAAGTGGAGGAGCCTCGTAGGCGAATTGTTGTCTAGTGGCCACGATCCTCAGTAATGAGGGAACGATGGAGAAGAAGATTATGTATTCAATACAGATGTGTGAAGTAAGTTAACAGCACCAGCAGGGTGATTTTATAACTTAAGCATTCTTTATTGGTTTCACTTTTGCGTAGATTTAGCGAACTATAACTGGCGACCGATTTTATAACTTTTGTTTCGTATCAAAATGACATCATTACGCAACGCTCCTCTAGTGCGAAACGAATCGAACGAGCGAAATGTCAATTTTTAGGAATGATTTTGACGTTTCTCCTCTATGATCTCTGCCTTCGATATGTTTTCGAGGGATTTTGTAACTTTTACTCAAAACATCCTTGGCATCTTATTCAGACTTCGCTTCGAAAAATTTCTATCTTTCTAACTATCTAACTTTTGTATCTTTTAAATTTGATCCACACTAAATAAAAATAAAAATTTAAAGCCTATAATATCCTGGAAAAATAAGAAAGACTTTAATATTATTGTAAATTGTGTTAAATAAAAAATTTATGAAATTTTAATTTCAACCTCTACCAAACTCAACAAAATCGATTCAATAAATCATTTTTATTATCCGTATGACATCAATAATCGACTTAATCCGGTCGGTAAATGTGACAGCATAGGAGTCGAACAAAATAGTCGGTTATCGGGACAGGCCAAGCAGCTTCCAGTATCGTTGGGTGTGGGTCAATTGTTAACGAGCTTCTAAAACCACATTGATCCATAAAAGAAAGAAAAAGAGTGAACTTAGCTAGAGTGCGTAATTTGTAATCGTAACCTGCCACGCCGGACGTTAAAAGTGATGGGGCACGAATGATCTAGAAATACTTTCATTTGTTGGCACGAGTCCTGACCAGGTCACAGACATCACGTGCATTGTATGATACGTATACGCCCACTTCTATCTTCTTGCTTGCTTGCTGCTTTAACGGTCGATGACCTGGGTCGTATTCTCGAGTCTAGCGGTCCAGTTAGTTCTGTCATCGGATGCTGTTTCCATGAAGAAAATTCAATTTGAAATTCAAATTCATTTAGTTACCTAATTTAAAAAAAAATACACATTTCAGTGTCCTTAATAAAATTAACATAATAATCTATATTATCTTCTGTATACCTAAATATATTCTATAACTTCTAGCGTTTTGGCTAGTTTTGATATATAAATCTTAATCAAACAAAATTGAAACGAAGGATGTAATTTAAGCAGTGATTTCACGAAGGGCCCAATATGGCCCAAAACGTTTTTTCTGCATCAAATTTTATACAAATATAACTTGAAAGATTATAACCTGAACCAAACATAACTTGAACGAATATAACCTTGAAAATTAAACAAACAGTGTTGCTTTACATTTTTATTATTAAAGTACTCAATTCAGTTGCTTTAAAGACATAAAATTTATTTAAAAAATATTTTGCACAAGCTGAGAAAATAAAAACAAGAATCAGAAAATAGCACATTCTTGAACTAAAGAAGTTATTTCTGTATTTATTTTGTTCATTAGATACTTTTTATCTTTTGATTTACCTGCAGGTGCACAGGATTTAACGTTTTGTAGAAAATCAAAGCTTTCCTGTTTGTTAGGAAAGAAAGAAGTTTTAAATGCTGCTTTTGATCCTAATGGTTCCGCGCAGCTTGTGTCTGATGGCCTATCTGTATCTTCTTAGGCCGGCTCGACTCACGGTTCAGTTCCCATCCGAAGAGAGGACTAACCTGGAAAGGCCTCTGTGAACTCTGCCTGCGGCTGTTACCTGCAATCGTAGGCAAAGCCTCGGGCAGTACTAAGCGGTTTGCGTGCCGTGCGGCGTCAGCCAATCGTTTGTGGATTCCGCCGAATAACCGGGGGTGTCTGCAAACATAAGTTTCATAATAAGCGAGTACCTATCCTGAGAAATGATCCGTTGGCCACCCGATCCCGTGGTAGCTTGTTGGAAAAAAGGGCGCCTCGGTGCGTGATAAGTTGGAATTTGAATTACCGCTTAACCCGTTGAGTATCATACGACCAAATCTGGTTCTGAAACAATTATCCGTTGAGTATGATACGACCAGATCTGGTTCCGCGTTTTTTTCACTTCTTTGACGTTCTCATATTTATTCATAATTATCTAATTGTTTTACAAAATGATATTTCAATATTCTATATTCGAAATTTCAATGCAATCATTGTGCAGTTGTTCTTTTTATGATTGGTGTAGTAGTTTCGTAGTTATAGTACTTTAAGGTCGATGTCGCCGAAAATCCTGCAAAAGAGACAGATGCATCCATGAAAATACCCATTTACTCCAAGGGTTAAGTCACCTGACTTAAGCGGTAATTCAAATTCCACGGATTCGAGGCCGCTCAAGCGACCTCGAATCCATGACCAGACTTTAGGATGAAGAAATTTGATCAAATCTGGTAGTAAGGGCGCGTGGTTAGCCAGCTGGTTACACTTACCAGTGTCTTGGGTAAGGCGTTAGACTCTTACGGGCTGCTGGCGTAGTTTGACTGTAGATTATCTTGTCCATTAAGTTTTTACATCCATTACATGGGACACAGAATAGCACGATGTCGTTATAACTCCCTGGGTTGGCAGATTCGTCCTGAGTAATTGACACCCCCAAAGCTGCTAGAGGCAGATACCCGTGGTTCCTCCTGTGACACATGAAATAAATGTTTTACTAACATGAATACCAGCTCAGCAACACTATCAATATTTTCAGTCGGACCCTTCTCCGCTCACACAAAGCCACAAACTGCAGCAGGACGTCTGTGCGCCTGTCATCGTGGCATCGAGATGTCTGTCTTGAATACAGTATTTAATTCTTAGTATTATTATTAGCAGTGAAACCAACTACTGGTAAATTAATTACTTCTTTTAAGTATCTGTGAAAAAGTTTAAGAACTAAGGTGGCCCTTCGAAAATATTTCGTCATGAAAATGCAGGATCACATTCGACACAGACAAATTTCATTATTAATTTTATATGAATAATTTTTTTTATAAAGTGCATCTGTCATCACGGCATCGAGATGTCTGTCTTGAATGCAGTATTTATTTCTTAATGTTATAAATCAGCAGTGAGGCTAACTACTGATACAATTTATTACCCTCTGTGATAAAGAGTCTGAAAACTGAGTTGGCCCTCTCGAAACTATCTAGTCATGAAAATGCATGATCACATTCGACACAGACTAATTTTATAAATAATTTACTTTTTTTAGAAAAGCCTAATCGCATTTTTCACATATATTCTGTAGCAATTTGCACCCTGTGACATATGTCAATATGCTTCTACAGAAGCAGATATCTAACAACGAGGAAGCAATCTCCTCGTTTTTGATAACAAATTGGAAACACCCTCGCTGTTGTTTGTTAATCAGCGAATAATACCGAACGATAACATAAGAGCAAACTGAAATACTGAATTTACCTATGATAAGATAAGGCATCTACCTGAGGTTTCTCTGAACGTGATTGTTATGCACTTGAGAAAAATAAATGCGTAATACGTTTAATTAAATAGATATGTCATTGATGCATACTGTGCTTCTTCTTCCACGCCTTGAGGATGAGGGAAGCAAGACAAGTTATTTAGAGCTGTGGTACGCAACCTTGGGGTCGCGATCCTAAATGGAGTTACAAATTGTTATAATGTGGTAACCAAAACAGAAACAAGCCTAACAACCGTATTCACAGTCTAAACTTAAGTACACATTGAGGGAACCCTCACTCGAGTGACACTGAAGTACCACCTTCAAAATTGCTATTCATAATCGTTACTTGAATGCTTCCTTCAGTGAATTTGAACTCAAGGGACCATCAAGCAAATGGATTCATTTCTGCTTCGTTTCTATTACAAGTTCTAGAGAATTTTCATTGTCGTTGAACAAAATGATTGTGCTCTATGGTTGAAAAACTCCACGCGCCAACTGTCTATCACACTGACGTTTGCTCTACGGTCGCTGTTTCAAGGAAATCGTTAAAATCTTACATTATCAGCGGGGAATTGTTGAAATTACAACGCGGTACATTCAACATGGAATATAATGTGGATCATCATTAAATTTAAGCTTATAAAATCGGCCAAATCAATATAAGCCATATTTTAACAAAATTTTGGATTTCATTCACAAAAAACACAGAGTCGAATTTCTACGGTATTTCGTTTTTTTTGTCAGTTGACCCATGCTTATGAGATGGTTTTTAAAATAAACGTCTTTTATCCCAGTGAGTTAACCTACATATTTTAATATTTAATCTTATTTTACCTAAACTTTTAACACCAAAGATTGTTTTTATGTATTTATTGAAAAAAATATATAGGAAATATTTTTACGCAATGATTTTGCGTCACTCCTAACTAGTTAGTACCTGTTCCAAGGAAAACCTCAATTTTATATAATATTATTTTAAATTTTAAACAAAATAATTTAGTTTCATGGAAAAGTTGTTAAGAAATTTTTATAGTACCTAAATTAAAAAAATATATAATAAAAAATAAAATAAAATAGACGAAATAATTATTAAAAAATAAAAATAATCATTAAATAATAAAAGTAGTGGAAAATAATTATAAAATAAATCCAAATCCAAAATATTATTTTATAAAATAAAAAGCTGAATTCACTGTTGTTTACATATAGGTAATTTTTAGGACCTTGCATTGAAAACTTCGATTTCCTAAGAAATACCGTAACTTATATTTCTAGTCATTTACCAAATTCTAAAACTCTTCATGTCAAAGCGTCATCACTAGGCTTCAATATCAGTCTGTGCCATTTCGTTGAAGTGTCAACAACTGTAATTTTGTTAGCTTCGAAGATGTCGAAATTGAGCCGACAAAACGTCATTTGCAGGAAGCAATGATTTTCTGATTGCATCTTAAGAAAACTGCCGCAGAATGTCATAGATTGCTACTGGAGGCTTACCCCCATTTACTCCGACAGAAAGGACTGTTAAGATTTGGTTTCTCCGATTCAAACGTGGTGATTTCGACGTGCAAGATAAAGAGCGCCCAGGCCAGGAGCAAACATTTGAAGAAGCCGACTTGGAGTCCATACTCCATGAAGATTCGAGTCTGACGCTGGCAAAGATAAGTGAAGTGCTTAATGTTCATCCCTCAACCGTTTCGAAACGTTTAAAATCTATGGGAGTCTTTCAAATGGAAGGGCATTGGGACATCGAAAGACGTTTCATGACTTGTGATATGCTCCTTCGCCGTCAAAAAAGAAAAGGTTTTCTCCACCGAATAATCACCGGCGGCGAAAAGTGGATCTTTTACGAGAACCCCAAACGCAAAAAATATCGCTCGTACCCCGGTGAATCGCTTCCATCGACCTCAACAGCCACGCCGAAGAGAGACATACACGGATTCAAGGTAATGCTTTGCATTTGGTGGGACCAAAAGGGTGTCATCTATTACGAGCTGCTGAAACCGGGAGAAACCATCACGGGCGATCGCTATCGAGCTCAGTTCAAGAATTTGAGCGAAGCTGTGATGATAAAACGGCCGGAATACGCTAAAAGGCACGACAAAGTAATTTTCGAGCGTGACCATGCTCGACCACACGTCCCGATGCAGGTCAAGAACTTCCTGGAAACGCTTCGCTGGGACATCCTACCTCACCCGCCGTACTCCCCAGATATGGCGCCATCCGACTACTATTTGTTCCGGTCAATGGCCCATGGTCTTTCCGAACAGCGCTTCCAGTCTTTAGAGGATATTGAAAAATGGCTGGATTCGTGGATAGCCTCCAAGGACGAAGACTTCTTCCGCCGGGGAATCTGTCTCTTACCAGAAAGATGGGAGAACGTCATAGCTAGCGATGTTCAATACATTGAATGAAATGCACTTTCCAATTTGCTTCGAAATAAATGTTCAATATCACAAAAAACTCGAAGTTTTCAATTCAAAAACCTAATATATTGTTAGAGATAAAAAAACGTACGGTGTGTATGTGTGTAATTGTGTTGTTATTTTTGAAATGTCATGAGGATACATTCAGTTTCCGTTCCTCCTTTACTTCTTCTTCTTCTTCTTTTTTGTTTGATGGCTCCACCCAAAGAGGGTGATTTCTGCCAAGTGTGCCGTTGAAATAGCAGGAAACTTTTTTGTGTTAGTGAACGTCACTGAAACAGTCACATACTTCTACTGTGTGGAAAACTCAGGTATTTTTTAAAACTATTCTTTCACCTGAAATCCGTAGTACCTCATAATATTATGAAAATCATATACTTCTCACTTGTAAATTCTATACTAGGATATGGCATTCAGGTATGGGGACTTACATTTCCCACGTACGTTAGGAAAGTGGAAAATATTCAAATTCGAATACTGAAACAAATGGCACCAAAAGGCCCTCAATACAAATTAAGCAAAATAATTACACAGAACTCTACTCCTCAATTGATGTCTTGCCTATAAGTTTCTTCGTATGGTATAAAATTCTGCTTGACAACAACGAAAACGGTTCTTTACGAATACCTGCCGATCATGTACACAGAACTCGGCTACGTGAAAAGGGGTATTTGAAATATAACAAGCAAAACAATTATTACGGCGATAGAACTCTTGAATTCATTGTTCCAAAATTATTCAATCACTTTTCTATAAAATTTGACAACTCAATCAGCAAATACTTACTAAAGAAAACATTGAAACTTATACTACTAAGCAACCTAAATAATGACTTACCCAGGCGAGCTAATTGAAATAATTTAAATATTATGTCATATAAATACTATAATAGAGAAATTAAAAACTATATTAGTGTAAATTAGCATAAATAGGTAAAAGCAGTAGCATAACTGTAACAAGTAAAAATTCTATTAGACTAAATTAGCATTAACATCAAGTAGAATAATTATGGTAAACCAAGCTAATTAAGATAAGTTAGGTTAGGTTAGGGCATAAGTATAGATATCTGGTATGAATCATTTTATTAGTGTAATCATTTGTTATTGTAATTGTAAACAAAGTAAGTATACCAGGATAATTAGTATAGGTTAGGTTAGATTAGTAAGTAGGCATATTAATTTAGTGGAAAAGCATATTTATAAGTGTATATAAAGCTAGTTATGATAGGAGATATAGGTTAGATTAGGTTAGGTTAGGAAGTCAATGCATCTACTTAACGTAAAAAGTTATAATAGTTAATAAAAGTATAATAGGTAATGGATAATATAAGTCAGAATTATAAACACATTATTGTTAGTTACCCACTGAAAAGGCACTAGCCTTAGTGGGGAACTGTGACATGTAATTTGTATCTTTTTTTATGAATAAAGACTACTACCAAAAAAAAAAAACAATTAAGACATCACTCCGTCGGGAACACAAAATCGAATAATAATAGATATAGTGAAATACATATATACGTTTAACACACAAACACTCTATGGAGGAACATTCATTAATTATTATTAAAGGGACATACTGTTGAGTTTAATAAATTTACAGATGATTTTGTAGACATTGGGGGTGTTGAGAGATAATAAAAAGTCTATACTAATAGGGAGCTGAATTTTGAGATTTAAGAGGTCCGAAACGAAGTTAGGATAGTTATTAACAATGGGACAATTAAAGAAGAGATGGTCCAGAGTGCAAAACGCATGACCGCAGTCGCACTGAGGAGAAGGGAGGACATGTATTCGGTTGAGGTGAGCGGGAGTGCAGCAATGACCGATGCGCATCCTGCAGAGGGTGGAGATTTCCTTACGGGTGAAAGGTAGGTGGTGGAACCAGGGTTTGGTCCTTATTCCTTTACTACCACTGAATGAGACTTTTTTTTAAGAACCACCTGTGTTAGTCCTGAAGTATGGAAGTATTTTCCCAAAATATTCAATAACCACCGAGCAAGGTAATGGTAATGGTGTTGTCCAAACTATTTAAATCTTCTGGGCACTATATACTGTAGTATCTGCGCCGATCTTGTGTTCTTCGAGAATTCCGAAAGACTTTTAACAGAAAGACCGAGTCAGCCCGTTGTTAACGGTCAGGTTCCTTATAGGTTCCAGACCAACTAAGATTGGGCTTGCGAGAAACGGATTACGGGTCATTATGATATCGACTCTTGCTCGATAGTTACAATTATACACCAGGTCAACAATTAATTGAGTTGTTCCGTATCACACACGACAACAGCTGATAAGCACAACGACGTAACGTTGGTCACACGCCCATCTACTATAAATACCCGGTCATGCGATAATTGATAGAGCAAGCTTTGCTGCCTGACGACAAAATGAAATAGTTCAACAATCACCTGACATTACACACTTACATTAAGTGAACTAAACTCAAATAAATCATAATTATCTATCCAAACACGACAGCTGTGACGATTATACTTACGTATGTATGTACTTAGTATTCACTCTTGCAATTTGTATTATTGTATCTGTGTAATTCGTGGAAGCCTAATTCAAAAGAGAAAGTTTAGAAAGAATTCCGGAAACAATAACGGATAAATAGAATAGAATATAATTACGTTAGTGAACTATAAAAACACTACTTAATGAATATTACACTGGTTTTGTAAAAAATATACAATTTATGAACGGCAAATGACGGCTTTTCGTTATAGTGATATCTTACAGTGAACCATTTGATAAACTAATTCTTAATTGCCACCGTACAAAACAGAATACGCGTGGTGTCGAATAAAACGGGCGTACCCGTCATCCCAGACTGGTATAACGATATTTGATCGTTCATTCCGCCGTGGGATGAGCGTAGAAGACTTTGGGACGGCACAAACCTACCGTCCAGCAAAGCCACGAACCCGCCAGAGTCCAACGCTTTACGACGAGGCACTAGGAAGGTAACCCAGTAGGGGGCTACCTCGCCCCCTGGCTACCATTTTTGGTAGGATATCTCCATCTGGAATTATAACCTTCAGGATACCTCCTTCCTCCCGACTTGTTACGGGGCCGAAGTCGCTTACGCGGCCTCTACCTGCCGTAATTCAGCGGTGGTTCAGTTTGAATCTATCGCGGACCAACATCATCTTTTGCCCGGCTCTGAATTCAGGATCAGAAGCCTAATAGTCATTTCAAGAGCGGTTAACGACAGGTCAATATCCACTCCCGCTGCTTAGGAGACAGTATATTTCCATAGTCTCCAGACTCCTTCAGCAATTAGTCAAGAGTGCACATCTGATTGGCGTCGCCGAACGGCGCGCAAACGAGTAGCGCCGGGGACCAATCCCGCCAGGAGAAACCGATTTACAAGCCGTGAGGCCTGAGATGCGAGATGCTTACCCGGGGTAGCCTTCCACACGAGGAGGCTTCTGAATAGGAGTTGAATCGTGAGTTCGGCCGATCCGAGAACAAAGTGGATCTTATGGCCCAAGCTGCACGAAACCATTCGCTACCTACACAGGTAACTACCTACTCAGAAGTAATACAGTTAAATTTAAAATAAACTATTATAATACAACTATACATCAATAACTTATGCTAAGGTTACAGTAGGTATACCATTTTTTACTATTTTTGCCCGTGTAAGGATAAAGGAGTGGGTGAGGTATTTAGTTATTGGTTGTCTGAAAATAAATGTTTTTTTTAACAATTTTTTGAAAGTGAGCAACGAAGGTGCATGCCTGAGTGTGGGAGCTAATTCCATAAACGAGCAGAATAAACCGTAAAAGAGTGCGTGTAAACAGAAGAGTGATGTAACAGAATGGCGAGTGTGCTATCCCGGCTTGATCGAAGTGGAAGACCGTGGCCACTGGCCCCCCAAAGGGTGGAATTTCTCCTTAAGATAGGAGGGCAAAGTGGGGTTATTGAGTATGTTGTAGAGTAGCGACAACGTATGCAAATTTCTTCGATCGCGAATAGGAAGCCAATGAAACTGCTCACGAAAACAGCTAACGTGGTCGAACTTTCGAACGCTAAAAACATACCTGAGAAAGATATATTGCAGGCGTTTTCAGACTGAAACTATTTCAAATAAATAGTTTTCAGATTATGCAATGTACCTAAATTCTATTTTATATTTTATTCTGTACTCACAAAATACTTGCTTGAAAATAAGCTCGTTCTTAGGCTTTTTCAGTTTTTCGGTTTTGACAATTTATTATGTAATATTTAACTTGACCCTGTTCCTAAATTTAATTTTATTAATTTTATAGTTTATTCGGTATCCAAACAAAATACTGATAGCTTGAAAATAAGCTCGTTCTTAAGTTTCTTCATCTTTTTTCTTCATTTCTTATGTTTTTACAATTTTATAGTAGTATTTAACGTGACCCCTGTTCCTAATAAAATAGAACTGTTGACTGATAAAATGAAAAAAAAAATAAGCATAAAGTATTTTTTTTTTCAATATTTGTATTCAACATTTCTGAAATTATGCCTAAATCCCGCCTTTATTTCTAAGAACGTTTTAGTTTGTAAAAGTATATTTATTTGAAAAAATGTTTTAATCTGAGGACTGGGGCCTTAAATTCCGTAAATATAATAATTACAATTTTTGCTAATGCAGTCGTTATCTCGTCTTGTTTTACAGTCTCGTTTCACATAAGTAATCAACACCTGGGCATATTATAATGTTTGCAACGTGCGGCGAGCGCGTGATGTATTAGGTATGACGAGTCCGTCAGTTTGTTTTTTCCATTTCTGCAGTTTCGTGACGATGCCGTTTGCCAGATGTGCGGGTCAGTCTAATTTGTGGGCATACGAAATTACGAGGGTTGTTAATTTTTATTGTAACTATGCGGCGCATGACTGCTTGATTGTTTTATAACACAAGAGGCACAAAAAATGCACCAAAACGGCTTGGGTTTAACACATACACACACCCATATATGTATATCGTTTTTTTACGTCCAATCAGCCATGACGGTCAGCACATTTTTGGATTTTTAGACAATTTAAATGACATCGTTTTTACAACATTTTCTTTTAACGTACCAAAAAAAGGACATTTTCCCTATTTTCATTCTTGTCAGCCTACGAATCGTCGTTTCGCTTATTAGAAGTTCAACACTTCCATTGTTCATTACATTTATCCTATAAACGAGTATTTGCGCTGACTTGCTTCTGAAATTGCGCATGACAAATAATATCTTTTTTTGGTTTCTTGAATGATTTTAATGGAAAAAGAAAAATATCGTAGCAAATTTTAATCATTTACTTACGTATTAGGGGCCGTTTACATATTACGTAATCACCGAGGGAAGGGGGGGGGGGGTTGGAGCAAGGCTTAAGCTTGATTACGTGGGGGGGGGGGGGTACCCGTCCAGATTACGTAATCAACTTTGGTCACTGCATCGCAATTTTTTGGGTCTAAATCTGCACGGAAATAGCGCAGTGCCGCGACGAAGATACCCCTTCGCACGATGTGCGTAGATAGTCCACGCGCTCGTCTGCGATTGAGTCGCCCGGCCTGTTCCTGCGCGCGCCGGCAAGCCGGTGGCCGCTCTGTGTGGCGGCGGCACAGCTGCAACTCTCGACTAGCGCGCCGCTGCATGCTCCAACTCCATCGCGGAAAGATTAACGTAGTCGTGTGGCGCATCAACTATGGCGGATTTACAAATGGAGTTTCTCAGTACATACGCCAAAGCGTTTGCACTCCTCTCGGGACCGGAGGCACAACTGCGGGCCGACGAGGAGTGGGGGCAGTTTAAAAAGAAATACAAAAAGTGCACAAAGGATCCGGAGTTATGCCTCACTGTGGAAGAGTCTACAAACACTTTACAAACGCCGGGTTCACGACTTCACATTTTCTACAAATTCGGTTGATTACGTAATCTTAGCTGGAGAAGGGAGGGGGGGGGGGGTTAGGCCGCTGATTACGTCTGTTGATATGGGGGAGGGGGAATCGAAAAATCCCAAAAACGTGATGGCCCCTTTCCAATGTGCTACCGAATGTGGATGGCCCCTTACCAATATAGTTTCAAGCTGTTTTCCCCGATAGATTACACGGAAAATGAAAATTACAAAAAGGTGACGACTTCTTATTTATACTTCTGATTTATTTTTATTAGGAAAAAATCAAAATAAAGAAATTTTGCATCTTAGTACGAAATAATACAGTGGGATATGTTATAATAATAAATGTTTAAAACACTAATAATCAACATATCAATGAAACAAATCATTCCAAGAAATCAATAGCATAAAACAAATGCAACAAATATTCAATAAAAATAATGCTAAAATAACCAAAGTCAGACAAAATAAAAGATCAGTGCTTAATAATCACAAATGTAAAACGACAATAATTATAATGAATAATCAATCATTATTAAATTATTCCTACGAGGTTCATCTCGTATGTCGTATAATAATAATAGAGGTATCTTACGGTGCTTTTTATTTGTACCACACCAATCGATCGACGTCCATTGATCCAGTCGATGATTGATCGATTGGTGTGCCAGCACCCTTAGAGAGATGATATTATTTTTTATAATAAGTATGCATATTGAAGATATTGTAATATTTTTTCGAGGTAATCTATCTACTTTATAAATAGCATGTGTGATGAGCCAGTGGTTAATTATATATTCGAACATTTTTGGTTCTAAATCTCGTAAACACTTTGGAAGGTTATTAAAGAGTCTATAGGCCAAACACACAAATGACTTTTGGATTATAGTCAATCTGACTTTGGGGAGGGCTATGGCCAATAATGTCGGGGAAGTTTAACTTGTCTTCGTTGGAGGTCTTGCCTTAAGACATTTCTATCGTCACTTCGAACATAGGTAGGTAACATGTGAAGAAAGTTTGTGATGTTTTTCTATTTCATTTCACCCTAAACCTGGCCTAATGCAACAGTATACAAACATCTCGAAGGCTTTCAATTTCCTCATTGCGACGATGATTGTTTCTGCGCTGCAGTAGCTACTGAATTCCGGAGTACCAAAAAGGGGTGTGTCTCTTATATCTCATCTCCGTTATATTTTAATTTTGAACCATTGAAGTGCGTGTAAATTTAGCGACTTGGCAGTTACTCAAATAGTCTAGCTGGCTAGTCTGCAGATAGTTCATTTCCGTTATACTACGGTCAACCGGTGACAGGTGAAGTGGTACAGCCGCTGTGCGCCATGTTTTTTTCAAAAATGTAATGAATTGCCGTGAATAAATGGAAGTAATCCACGAAATATTTTATTTGTTTATTATTGAACAAATCTTTCACCAGATCGCCGGTTCATACTAGGACTCTTCCTTCCCTTATTTAGTTATTTATTTCTTATCTTTTCCCCCAATATAAATATCGATTATTACAAATTATAAAGAACCAAATAACCTTGCACTTAATATGAGGATTGACGGGAAAAAACCATTATCAAATGCCCCATTATGAAAAAGCAAAATGTTTAAAAAACCAGGAAATACTGATAGCTGTGTGGGGGGGGGGGGGGAAGGCATTTTTAAATGTCAAATTTATTTACTTATGTTCGAGGGGCAAATGTTAATATCGGAAAACCATCTTAAGAATGGACATGAACTAATTCCGTTACGATCTCACGCGAATTTATGTAGTTTACATCCAACCCTATTAGTCTATTTTATGATTAAATATGCTTATAGATAAACGACTATGGAAACTGCTGTTTACTTTTCCTGTTCCGACCGCTTGATTTATGTATCATTTTTAAAACTACAGTTCAAAAAGACTTCAAGATATGGTATTTATCCTTCATATTCCGCCACTAACTGCGACTCACCATGATAAACACTTGCGAGCAACTAAATCGTTTTTCTAAATTATAGCATAACAGTTTTTTCTAAAACGACTAACCGGATATACACCAAATATATACTTTTATAAAACCTAATTATTTAGCTTTCTAATGACACCATTTTTATAAAAATCGGTTTAGAACTTTTTTAAATAATAATATCTGAACGGAAGTATTGGAAAGTACGCTATTCGTCGCAAAAAGTTTCCGCGTCTTAATCACTCATAAATCCCCCGGAACAGGTTTATTTTTAGCAGTCACTTATGAGTAGTTGACGCGAAAACATCTCCGTAAGCCAAACTCATTATTATCGTAAAAGTATGGATACTACACCAAAAAAGACCGCTCAGGTTATTGCTTTATTGCAGCAGGGTCTTAGTCAACGTACAGTTGCTCGTCAAGTGGAATTTAGTCAGTCTGCCGTCTCAAGAGTAAAAAGGAGGTTTAAACGAACTGGTGCCATCAATCGGAGACTAAATAGCAGCCGGCGCCTGTGCGCTTCCGAGAGTAAAAAGGAGGTTTGAACGAACTGGTACCATCAATCGGAGACTAAATAGCAGCCGGCGCCTGTGCGCTTCCGAGAGAGACGGCCGTTACATCGCTTCGATGTTACTGCAGAATCGCGACCTCGCCGGCTTTAATGTACAGCAGGAGCTGAGACAAGTTCAAGGGGTAGCTGTCAGTCAGTGAACGATCAGAAGACGCTTGAAAAAATCCGACCTCGTTCCAAAAAGACCTGCTACAGTCCTTAAATTGACCACACGCCACCAGCAAGCGCGCCTTTAATTTGCTCGAGAGCACGTCACTTGGAGAATAGAGCAATGGCGGTCAGTTTTATTTACCGACGAGAGCAGAATGTGTCTGTATGACAGCCACAGAATAGGCTGGGTCTCCAGGCGTCCAGGTGAGTGATTTTCGCAGTGCTGCTTCACTGAAACGGCGGCGTTTCCTGCATGGTGTGGGCTGGCATTTCTTTAGAGAGAAGGACCAACCTCGTTTTCTTGCCAGAGGGAGGTCGGAGAGAATGCCTGAATGCTAAACGCTATATCAGATATATTCTCCTGGATCATGTCATACCGTATGAAGTATTTATTGGAAAAAACTCTGTGTTAATACACGATAATGCACGGTGTCACACGCGTGTATCTTTCGGCGATTCTTAGAAGAAGTTGGTTTGGAGACGATGGACTGGCCAGCTCTCAGTCCAGACATGTATCCCATCAAGAATTTGTTAGACGAGCTGAAACGAAGAGTCCGAGCCTGAAATCCGGCAACTTCTAATATCTATGAGCTCAAGACAGAGTTGTTAGAAGAATGGGATGGGATTCCTCAAGACTTGACCAAAAAACTGATCAGGTCGTTGAGGAACCGCAAGCGACCTGTCACATGGGCAAGTGGGGTAACACTAAATATTAATTTAATAAACGTTCCTTCTTAAGTTTGCACTTTCCGTTTAAATTTAATTTTAAATATCCCCAGTTTTCTACTCCTGAACATCCATTTTACTCCCATTTTAAATTTGATTTAATTTTTAAAAAATCCTGAGCGGATTTTCATGATTATGGTATTATCGGACTGCTAACAAAATAAGGGTTTCAAAATGTATATATATATTGTATGGATCTACTTGCCATTTTTGAAAAATATAACTTTTTTTGCGCACTGAGGGTGTGAATCGATTTAGTTGCTCGCAAGTGTAGTATCTTGTTTATGATCACTTCTTCTTTTGACAACATTCGCTCACATGGACAGTATGCGGCTCCTGTTTATTTCCACCATGACTTGCTATCCACATATTTTAAAATACTTTGCCAAAAGTCCCCACCTAAATATATTTACAATCTGTCCATCGTCAAACTGATTAGACCAAAGTCATACTTACTCGGGTTAATTACATCGACGGACTACCCCCTTTAGGTAGATTAATTTCTTTTAGTTTTTGTCTATGTATTTTAGAAATTTTATTTCTTTGTATTTTAAAAATATTGCTTTATCACTTTTCTGTTATAAACATGGGTTACATCACAATAATAAAATTGTTTACTGTAAACAAAATTATATTTATTAAAGTAGACTTTCTTTAAAAAAAATTGGTTGTTGCGGTACTCCTGGTGTGATTGATACATGTAAGGCGAAGAGTGTGAAGAATATCTTCCCGAGTGCGTCGTTCTCGCGGTGAAACACGCAGGAAGCAGTATAATGATGGTCTAGCATGGTTGCAATGGCGGCCGATGGCGTTGGTAAAATGTTTTTGTGTGAGCGCCGGATGGATTCCATTAAGTGCACAAAGGTATTGGAAACTGCTCTACAACCATCATTAGACACGAATATAGAAGATGCTAAATTTCGGCAAGACATGCATGCACCTTGCCACTGATCAGCGATGACAATGAGGTGGTTTCGAGAAAATCATGAGAATCGTCTGGACTGGCCAGCCTATTCTCCTGATCTCAAACAACCCAATAGAAAAGTTTTGGGGTGTTTTGAAGTGTGAGATACGGGATCACTCAATAACGTAAGAAACACTAAAATATGTTTCAAAACAAGAATGGCAGGACTCTAAGGAAGAGTGCGGCAAGCTATTAAGAAGTTTTCCAAATAGACTTGCTGCTGTAATTTAAGCGAAAGCTGACCCAACACAATATTAAAAACAAAAAAAGCATTTAAAAAAAATGATATGTGTTTTATTTTCACTACAATTCAGATATATTCCTAAATATCTGGATTTTTAATGGGTGCTTGATACTTTTGGCCAAAGTTGTACTTTACCAAGTTACCACTGCATTCGTCATCATTATTTTGATTAAACTACATTTAATTTGAAGGTATTGAAGAATTGTTGGATCAAGGTATGGAGAATTACTCAATGAAATGGAGACTATTCCAATTATTATATTTTTTAAATAAAAATTCCAGATGATTTATTTTTTTGTCAATTTACGCTGCATGCGTAAGATAATAATATCATGGATACTTCGCGGAATTCTACCGAACGACTGTGCACGTAATTGTATATACAAGATAATTAATTATTCATACTGGGAATTCTTACCATATTGGAGATTGTATTTTTTTATATTATAAGGAAAAAACGTACCAGGTCGTAAAAGTTTAAAGGTTATTTTTTGCTAGATCTTTTTTACAGCCGACCTTTTTGGAAGGAATAAACCAGCACGGGGTTATGTGATTAGACATGCCCACCGTACACGTGATTAGACATATGATTAGACGTGTGATTAGACATGTGATTAGACGTGCCACTCTTGGGTTTGCGGAAGCGCCAAAATCAATACCAAAATACAACCAAAATATAAGCTAACAAGACCTGTTTTTAAAAATCTATAATTGTTATACGAATGTCTAAAGGTTCCGTGTAATTAGAGTTTTATTTAATAATATTCTATATTTTACGAGTAAAATGCGGAGAAATATCGATAATAACAACCCAAAATGGCTTTATGGATGATTTTTAAAGTAAAATATTCCTGTGTCAATTTCTAAGCCAGTTAAAATAACATATCCCTGTGTCAATTCTTAAACCAGTTAAAATAACATATTCCCATGTCAATTTCTAAGCTGGTAGGTTGATATGCCCTTGTTAAACATCTTTCAGGTTTCGGAAAGATAATCGAAAGAAAATGACATTAGGATTTTTTCTTGGAAAACTTATATATTCTGAACTCTGAAAGGGTTCCATTTAATTTAAAACGAAAAGGCAATTGGCAATGGCTTATTGCAAGTCATGTTTGGACATATGCTGCACCAGGACAAATGCACTTGTCTAAGTGGAGTTTGCTTTTTTAATATGTACGGCGAGTCCATGGCAGAAATCAATTGCGTTTAAGTCGTTGGTATATTTTCAAGATAGATTAACTCCATTTTGCAGATTCGTAGTGGAGATCTTTACATATTTTATTCGGGTTTATTCGTCTCCGCTAGTGTAGCCCCGCCCCCTTTCGTCTGTGGGGAGGATTTTTTCTAGACGGCGATTACAACCCGTTTGGCCTTCTACTAGATACATAATCGTCGCTCTATATGTGAGACATCGTACATGCAAATATGCGAACTTTACAGGACATGGAAAAACTGAATAGCTTCGTTTACGAGATGTTTTTTTAGTTGTGTAAATAAAACAAAAGTTTAAAACATTATTAGTTTACTGTACGAACCATCAAAACTGTCAGAAAGCTAAGCTGTTTGCGAGGAATCACTATTAAAGCACTTGATAAAAGCACAAGAAAAAATCATTAACTCATGCCTACAAGATGCCACTGCAATGAGAATTACAACAAAGTAAGCATTTTGAGCCCTCGGAACATGGACAGAACGATCCGAAGCGCGATTTTATACCAATAACAATAAAAAAACGCAAATTCGAATTTTCGGCCCCTACGAGGTCCCACATATGCAGGTTGTTTTAATTTACCGGCATCTTTGAAGTGGGTCAATCAGTAAGAGCAAATAACTAACTTTTTATAAAAAATGTGGGACAATAAAAAACTGCAATTTTCAATTAAAAATTTTCATTAAAAAAAAGCGCGCTGCGCCATCTAACGGTAGGTAAAATAACGCGACTAAACATTATATATACTAAACCTACCGCTAGATGGCGCAGCGCACTCAGCACTTGTCAGACTTTTATTCAAGTTCAAGTTTACAGAAAAAAATTAATCAAAAGTTGCTTATTTGCTCGTACTGATTTACTCACTTCAAGGATGCCGGTTAATTAAAACTCTTTATGCAGATCGACGATATTTACAATATTTTTTTCACTTTTGACTCTCGGAATCGTTGCGGGCACACACGTTTTATAACTATGCCAAAGTGGGGTAGTAGCCTGCTTGATAATGCGTGACATGCGTCTTCGGCCGCTTTTAGGATCGATACTCTGCTGACTACCCATTTGCCGAAAGGCGGCCAAGTTCTTTTCCCGCGTGGCACACTTCGTCAATCGTCCTTGGTCTTATCTTTACGTAATAACTCGTGGCCCGTTTGATAAAATATATAGGCCGGGGGGCGTTGCCCAATTCCGTAATCAGTAACACACTCGAAAATTTCAAGTTTATTTTTACCTGATAAGTTTCTTTTATCTACATATAACATGCTCTTCATTTTTTCGTTTTGATCAGACGTCGATGCTGTGAGGTCAGCCACCTATTGTAAATTTGGCATATTATTATAGCCGTAACAGACGCTCGGATTTGGTACGGCGGACCGAATCCGCGGACCAAATCCGTTCTCGCAACAGACGACCGGACCAAACAGTTGCTCAAAGTACGGCGACAAGTGTACACTGTCATCAAGCGACTGTCGTCCAGGGACGAAAGCATTAATATTGGTAGCGGCAACGTCACAGCCTCTACGAAAAACCCGGAAAAACTAAAAAATGGGCAAAATTATATTTAAGCGAAGTCGACGACTTTTTTACATGAAGTTGATCAGAATTTTAGGTGACGATTATTTCCATATCAGGGTGTCCCAGAAGTCGACGTCAAGCCGGAAACGGGTGATACTAGTTAACAGAAAAATGTAAAAAAAAATTAAGTTCTATGTTTTTAAAATTATAGGCAAAAAAAAAACGAGAAAATTCAACACCCTGTGATGGTGTTTTAACTCCAGTTACTACAAATCTTTACTTTTTTTCAAATTTATACACATTAGTAAAATTGGCGTCACTATCTGACTCTCTCACACTTAGTAACATAACTCTCTCCGTCTCTCAGAAAAAATGTTCAAAACTGGGTGTCTTTATACAAAAAAAAAATCTCCATAATTTAAGAACTAATCTAGCAAGTGTCATACCATTTTGGAAACCTTATTAAATGCGCCAACTTTTAATGTTACTTGCCAAATTAGCATAGTACATTTTATTTTCAGTACAGTCAGTTAAAATTGGGCGAAATATTAATTTTGAATACTTGGTTGGACAAAAAGTGTCATTTTATTCAAAGCTGGAGCAGTTGGCTTAAAATTTTAAGCAACAATTTACAGAAGCACTATTCAGGATTACATAATAAAAATAAATTTGAAAAAAAGTAAAGATTTGTTGTAACTGGAGTTAAAACACCATCACAGGATGTTGAATTTTCTCGTTTTTTTTTTTGCCTATAATTTTAAAAACATAGAACTTAATTTTTTTTTTATATTTTTCTGATAACTAGTATGACTTGCCCTATCACCCGTTTCCGGCTTGACGTCGACTTCTGAGACACCCTGTATACCCGCGAAACATTCGAGGAATTATTAAACTTACTTAAGCCTCTTATCCAAACACATGTAAAACCTCAAGCTCCGAGATACAAAAATGTGCAGTTCTGCCAAAGAGCCGAGGAAACTCCCTTGCACCTCATGTGCGAGTGTGGCCCGCTGATGCGTAAAAGACTCACCCACTTAGGTGGTCATTACCTCCAACCTGAGGAGGTAAAACAATCTGGCGGCAAAAGCTTGTTGCGGTTCTTAAATGACACCAGGTTTAGCGCAGAACTATAGTAGGCGGCGAACACAATAGATCAGCAATGGTCGCAGTGTTATGTAAGGCTCATAATAAAGACCTTAGAAAAGCCTCACACAAAAAGTAATAAATAAAAAGCCTCTTATCATAAAAAAAACGATACTGTTATGATAAAAGCCGTTTCTACCCAAGAGTTTCGATCATCTCTGTTGCAATAAAGCTCTTGGGATGTATCCCCAAACATGGGAAATCTTTATGCAATTGGAGAATTTCAATTATATGCCGTTCGGTGATTATTTCATCCATAATAAAAAAAATGAGCGCACGCCCGGCTTTTCGAACGCGACTTCGAGGCGTTTCGAACGCGACTAGCCAATGGGCGGCCAGCTCCGACGGTACCGAGCACTGATTTTGTACGGAGCGGACCATATCCAATGTGCCGGCCATTCACACGCAAGGATTTGGTGCTGAGCGGACCATATCCGCTGTGCAAACCATCCGACGGGTGCGGACACAAATAATAATTAAATTATTATTGTCGCCAGACTACTCTACAGACGAACAGATATGGTTCGGAGCGGACCAAATTCGCGGTCCGGCCGTACCAAATCCGAGCGTGTGTTACGGCTATTACGTTACGCCAATGACTGACCGCGAATTACGAGGGACCTACCAAACGGATTATAGTCGAATAAAATTTCGTGCTTACCGAAATGTAAAAAAAAGAATGCATCTATTTTGCAGTACTGTCGTAATTGGATACCGTTTGTGTTGCTAAAGGTATAAATCTGAAAACACCATTTTAAAATTATTGTAATAATAGTTTAACTGCTGAGTAATTATAATAAAAATTACTACGAGCATCATTTTGTGCTAAATTATTAAATGATTGTGAAATTATTATAATAACTTCACTTAAGTGAAATAATGGAATGTTAAGACACTCTTGAATAATTATTGTTTACAGTACATACTCGTAACCTAGTAGGTATTTCCTCTTCTTCTTTTGGTGCAATGTCTGCTACCAAATGTTTGCTATAACAACTTTAGGCATTTTTGCAGTTTAGCAAAGTTTTCTACAATGAAAGGTAGTTTAAAGTCACCCCAATATATATTTTTATTTTTTTAATTTTATTTATTATTAGATCACAAGAAATTACACCGTTAGTACGTTCATAGTTTATGCCGCTTTTAACTAGGCAGAGCCTGTTTAATACAAATTATTAGATATAAATAACTTCCAACAATATTTCTAAATTGAATTAGGTTAAAATTAAACTTTCAGTAGACCATAATAATGTCACAACCATAAAATTTAAGTAATAATACGTATACAGGTGAGTTTTTAATTAGTGACATCCTTGTAGTGGGTGAATCAGTACGAAAAACTATACATCTTTTAATTGAAACATTTAAAAAAAAAAATTGTACAAAAAGTTTTGAATACGATGCGCTATCTAGCGGTAAGTAAAATATCGCTAATATTGTTTATTAGCGATATTTTACCTACCGCTAGATGGCGCAGCGCGCACAACGATTCTCAAACTTCTTCAAACTTATTTTAGTTTTTTTTTTTATTATTATTCTGCCCTAACGACGTAACTTTACTAAGTTGCAATAGAAATAATCAGGATAGTAAAGTAATATTCTTAAATCTGCGAGATCTCGTAAAATACCGAGATCTTGCGAGATTAGACCTTTTAAATCTTGCAAATACCAAGATTAAAGATTTTGCTGCAATATTGCATTCACAGCTCCTACATATTAATATATTGATGTATGCAAAGTTCATGTAAATAGTTATTTCAGTTAGGTTTTTATATTATTTATTTAGTACAATGACATATTTTTTGTCATCATGTGAAAATACCTAATTGTGTTATTATTTTATTTAAATATAAAATTTTACTTATTTCAAACATATTTTAAAAAATAAAATTATTTCAAATATATATTTACCATTTTCTTAATGCATTTAATTAAACAGCTTTCTCGATAAAGCTTTATTTGAATGAAAACATAAAATCCTCATTACTTCAAAAACAACTCTTAGTCATTTAGGTACTTCTCCTCCCAGGATGAATATATTTAACAGTCTTCTTATGTGTTACGGTTTTGTAGAATGACATGTTTTTATTGCAAAGTAATAAAAAAATAATATGATGATTGTTTTGTTCAGTGTTTAACCCCTCGCGTACCAGACGGCCCGAAACGTCCAGAATTGATATTTACCGTCGAACCCCAGACGGCCCGAAATGGCCAGGCGAGGCCGACCGCTAATTATGGATTATTTAATCGACTAATAATTATGAATAATCTTTATTGCTTTACATAACGACGTTACAAATATCTAATAGCAAATTTCAATAGGAACATAAAACAGGTCTTTTTTAGACGATCGGTGTGACAGTTTCGGAGTAATCGTTTTTTTTCTGAAACGCCATCTTTTTTTTGAGACTCGCGAATTTCTTACGGGCCGTAAGGCACACATTAAAATTCAAACCGCAGGCCGCGAGGGGTTAACAAATAATTATTTTGTAATTAGGTAATTACTGCATTATCAGAGTATTTCACATCCATGTTAATTGCGTGACGTGTTATGTTAGCATAGTGTTTTGTAAATGATTATAATGGGATATATTTATCTCTAAGTTTGGCCTCTAAATACTATTAAAGCAATTTGATAGTCAGTGGCTCGGGTGCCTGCGCCGGCTCCCAAAAAAAAAGCACATGCAAGCAGGTGATGCCAAAAAATAACATAGTCCCAACTGCTCATATTTACCGATAGACGCCTGGGCAAAATAACTGAATTCCATAATTATCTATTATCATTCTGCCTATTTTTTATTTTATTGCCAGCCTAATGCCAGAAGTTCCTATGATAGATTAATATTTTTTTCTTTGTTCCCCAGGTATCCGTTATTCCTTGGACGTCAATCGGGATGAAGTCAAGGCGCTGTCTGCTTTGATGACCTTCAAGTGCGCATGCGTGGATGTGCCATTCGGTGGTGCTAAAGCCGGCGTTAGGATAAACCCTAAGGAATACTCTGAACATGAACTGGAAAAAATAACCAGGAGATTCACCCTCGAATTGGCCAAGAAGGGATTTATCGGTTTGTAAGATTCCTAATATTGGCGATGATGAAATGAGGGGATAGCCGGTCACATGGCAACCTATCTGCGCTTATTCCTAATTTTAGAGCCATTGTATCTTACTCGATCTATATAATTATCGACCCCCAGTCCATATTATCAGCTCACCCAAGAGATCAGTTTCAGAATAGAATGGACTGAGTCGCACACATCAGCCATAACAGCCTTATATAAGCCCATTATTTTCTCTCTCTTTATAGCCCAAGCTGGGCATGTACATATAACATGCTCAGACAACCCATTTTCTATTCTGCAACAATTGCAAATGAGTTCGTCAACTATCAACTATAGTGTGTGCATATGTTTGTTAAGTCGGCAGTGCCCAGTTAGCAGGCCCACCGTTTTCCTCGAGTTATTCTTGGAAAGTCTCAGGCAGCAACTTTTATTCTTAGTGTGGGTTCTTTAATGCAAAAAGGGCCTTTTTACTTGCCTCAGGCTTTTTCCTCTCGTAAGGTTCATTCCCCTTATGGTTTTATAAAACCGATCATAGATGGACACATTGGAAATAAAAAAGAAAAAAAATCTAGACCTGTGTAAAAATATTTAGTGATAAAAGATTTAGGACAAATCCATAAATATTTCGGATTCAAAGTGTAAGTCATATCTCAGAAGGTGGCCCTTATCGTAGAATTAACTGTTCCATGGGAATCAAATATCCCAAAACACCACGCGTACAAATTGAATAAATACCATGATCTCGCAAATGCCGTCACCCGGAACGGCTTCACTGTTCACCTTCAGTTGGCGCTCGTGGCCTGCCAGCTAAATCTCTGTTTCACCTCTTTAAAGATCTTGGTCTTTTCAGAAAAATAATCAACACTTTCTTAGAAAAAATATCTAAAACCGCAATTTGCACATCTCAAATTCTATGGCTTCGAAGGGGGAGTGAATGGGTGGTAAGGTGAACGCTCACATGTGGCAAGACAGCTGTCCTACACAGCCAGTCGTTAGTCCGAAATCCACTGCTTACCCCCCAGAAGTGTAAAAAAAATAGTATCATGATGGACCCGACTCCAGTCGGTGAATTTCATGGCAGCTCCGTTTGTATTTTATTTATTGTATACTCAAGTTAGATGCCAGTATAAAATGTAACATTAGTGATAGAATATGCCGTTGATAGTCTTCTGGCCTCGTTGAGACTGTCAGCAGTGCACTTGTTAACTCGATTACTTGATTGAAAGTAAATTGAACATTGAAATCTTTCCCGGTTATATCACAGTGTATCATAGTCATGAAGCTAGTAAAATGGGAGGAGGCGGCAATGCGCGCCTCGGGCATACAATGCGTGGCTATCTTTTTTTTCTCCCACCCTAAGGCTCAGAGGCATCAGAGTATTTTTTTCTCGTTAGTTCCATCCAATCCATCTGCAATCATTGTTATAAGAGCATAATCATATAGGTTGATAGTAGTTGGCGAGTAGGTTAACCCGTCCATTGAAGAGCTGCACTCTCTGTATGCCCTGCTTTATCTCTCTCAGGTGTGGAACTGTTGTGGGATTTCAATATTTAAATTACTGTTGGTGCTCCACAACTGTGCACCATATGACTATACAGGTTTGAAGATTGTCTTTTATATCAGAATTTTATTTTCTGGGAAAAACTAGAGCCACGGGCCATAAAACAATACATAATATGATTGGACTTCGATGTGCTAGCCTAGATTCTCCATTTAGTGAGCCTCTGCTTGATATTGTCGAGTTAGATTTGGAGCTCGTCAGAGGTTTTTTGATAGTCTGGGTTGCAGTGTCGTCAGTAAAGGTAGCGGTCATAACGTCTCTCGTCAGAGGAAGATCTGCAAAGTAGATGGTGTGTAGAGCATGGGTCGGCAACCTTTTGTTGTAAGAGGGCGAAATATTTTGCAGGATTAGTGCTCTTGGGTCATATGTCATTACAGTATACCTATATATTTCTCTGCTAATATTTTAGTTTTAAAAATTAAACGCTAATTACATTTTTATATGATATTTATTGTAGTTAATTTCTTTATTTCTTAAGAAAACATACAGCGTTGCTAGCTATTTTACATATGCGATCGTAACAATCAATGTGAGGCCGTTTACTTGTTTTCAAGGTTATACAATAAGTTTTTAGCAATTTAAAATAACTTTCATTAATTTAAGTTATCCAATCCGGAGGAGTAGGGATAGAAAGGGAATGGTTTGCATTTTATACATACATACATATACACATACACATGCTTAAATATATGTACCTACACATACACATTCTTAAATACATATACATACATACATAAATAGGGAAAATAAATAAATACATAAATAAGCTGTCAAAAATAATACTAATAATAAATTAATTATTCTATATGCGCATTTTCTATGGTTCTATATAATTCTATTATATAAGCAGTACGATTAAATAAATTAATGTCTATATGATGGGACCTCGTATCATATGAGGTCATAAGACGATACATAATGGCATTTTGCGCATAATTAGTATTTGCGCGTTGCAATTCGAATTTTCGAGGAGCTCTAATGGTTCGAGATTAAATGAATGATATTTTTTTGGCTGCATTTGACTTGCAAGTTTTTTATATTACCTTGCATTTTTGAAGTCGAGATGCATAGTATTGCGTCTAAATATGAATCTGATAACCAAAGACAATGTTTGTTTTTTCGGTAATTCAGAATTTAAAAGTTAACTCACAAATATTTGTACTACCAAACATAGTAATAATTTACTGAACAAATATTTTTAATTCCTTGCAGTTTTCAAAAAGCAAACTCCTCCACCAAATTAGTTTTATCCCTAAATGCCATTTTAAGTGGGGTATCACTTAGCAAATCTATCATGTTGATTTTAAATCGCTTGGCACATTATCGATATCCACTGAAAATGAGATTTTGAATATTTTGAATATTTTATGTGAGATCTTTTTGAAAATAGCAGACTGATTTTCAAACTCAGTTTGAAGTTTTTTGCCAAACAAAATTTACTCCAGCTTCCTCTACTGCTTTTTTGCAATTTGGAAAATGATCGCTCTCTTTAACTCCGTTGTGTATGATATCACCCGTCACGTGCGTTGCGACGTAGATATTGCGGGCAGCATAAAAACGCCTCACAGGCCACTAGTTGCCGACCGCTGGTGTAGAGGATAGGGCCTAGCACAGGGAATGTTGAATCTCCTGAAAGCTCGACATTGTTTTATTTTGTCTCGTTGTAATATCGGCTCTGCAGGATACAATATTTTCCACTCTGCCATTTTTTTATTATGTCTTACCATTTATATTGAATTGCTAAACTAAGCTGTTTTTTATTTATGTTATTAAATATTTTTACGGTTGGTTGTAAGGAATCAGGAAACGACATGCCCAAATGTATTTTTTTATCATCGTAATCTTAAATTTGGTACAATAATGGTTATTAGATTTGATTTCGATTTGAAATCGATTTTGAAAAAAAATTAATAATATTGATAATTGATTACGTCAGTGACCTCCTGCTTTGTTTTATTTTTAGGGCCGGGTGTTGATGTGCCAGCTCCTGACATGGGTACCGGAGAACGTGAAATGTCATGGATTGCCGATACATATGCCAAGACTGTCGGTTACCAAGACATCAATGCACACGCCTGCGTTACGGGAAAACCCATAAATCAGGTTCATAAATCTACACATTTACCCCAAAATAAAATTCACTTCAGGGCAGTAAATAATTACTGCCAATGAATTAGTGAATTGAAAAAAAAAACGATGAATTAGTGAATTTTAAACTCTAGTTAGGGTTCATTGTAAGATATTGTCGTATTTAGGTTGATTGTAAGAGTTTGTCATATGACATTGTGAAATTTCACAATAAAGAGTAGAAACAAACAAATTAAATTAAATGTGGTCATTGGAAGGCCGAAGCATTTTTAAAAATAAATGTAATAGTAATATTTGTAGATTTTTTATCTTCTTAAAATATTACATCGGGTTACACATATTATCCTAAAAAGGAAAGTGTTCTTTTGGAGCAAAATTTAGCATCTAGTTTTCACCGAATCTCCGCATTTTGAACATTGATCATGAAAATCCTAAAAAGTGATTTCTGGAAAATGTCTGTCTGTGTGTCTGTACCCACTGTAACTCAGAAACTACACGACCAATTAGGACCAAATTACATACAAAAAAGTCATCCTAATGCCGAGATTTGAAATACTGAGATACCCGCCATTTTGATTGAAAATGGTGGCATTTTCAATATAAAAAAAACTTAAATCCGTCAATACTGATCCTATAAATTTAAATAAATGTGACTTAGAATTCTGAGAACAACTCTAGCTTACATCACTTGTCAACATCTTCAGAGGGTTTTGAATTAAAAATGTTATAATCTGAAAATTAAATACTTCATAACTCCCTTATTATTATTGCTATAATGGAAAACAAAAGTGTCTTTGAATTCTGAGAATAATGCCTCTAACTTTGATGTAAGTCATTTATTAATATCTTTAATAGTTCCAAGAGTTAAATAATTAACATTTTAATATGATGGGTAGAAAATAAGGAATTTGATAATCAGACCTAAAAATCGTGATTATTATCGTGATAAAAAATCATTTAAAACAAAGGGAAAAAAATTAAAGAGTGAAAATCGAATGCAAATAAATTATCGCAGCGTTGTATTTCGATTCATCATGATGGAATTTTGCAATGTATATGATACCGTGTATAAACCAGGTTTTTTATCCTGCAATTTTAATTGTGCAAGATTTATCAATATAATAGTTTAGATATTTGTTTGTCGTTTGTACTTTTTTTGAACTGAAAATCTTTTAATTTTTGTTTTACTTTTTATGAATCACACCGCTTATTTGACCCCTCAGAAGTCTATGTTTAAAAATTGGATTTTAAGCCAAAAATGTGCCTGCAGGGCACATTTTTGAAAATTTGAAATTTTTTGTTTTTTTTCATCTTTATATGAATAACACCGCTTACTTGACCCCTCAACAGTCTATGTTTCAAATTTCAAGTCAATCGGTTAAACTGTTTAAGATTGAGGTCGGTGAACACAGATATAGAATCCCAAAACTGTTATATTATACATTACATGATTTATGAATTTGTAATGAAATAATAACTTATGCTTCCAGGGAGGTATTCACGGGCGTGTGTCTGCGACGGGTCGTGGTGTTTTCCACGGTTTAGAAAATTTCATCAATGAAGCCAACTATATGAGCATGATTGGTAAGGCTATTTTGAAATTATAAATATCGTAGAACCTCATGTAAAATGATATATGATATATAGCTTGGCCCAATCTCTTGTTGAGGGTACAACAAAGCTTTTGTTCAGGGGAATCAAAAGAAGGCCCCCACGATATGATTCCAACATGCTAGTCCAAGATAGTAAGGTGTTAGATATACGCCAGCTGTTTGTAAACAGTCATTCATGTTTTTCCATCGAACCATAGATAAACGACCACGAAGCCAGCAACACCTAATTACAAGAGCATCTGCAGGTCTGAATTATGCCGTTCCCCGTGTTAATTCTTCAATTGCCCAAAGACAATTTAACTATATAGCACCCAAAATATTCAACCGTCTTAATGACAAAATAAAAGCGATTTGGTCATTAAGAATATACCATTTTATTTAAAAAAAAAAATACAAAAATGGCTTCTTGATGACATAGGATTGATGTCTGCCTGGAGCGCTAGAAGCATCGTTCTGCTATCTGTGTGAATGTGCTCTTTAACTTTAAGACCTTTTGCACATTTTAAGAAAATTTCTTTTGTAATATGAGAAATGTCTTATAAGACATTCAGTTGCATTGATTGTTATATAAGATCATACATATTACAAGATATTTTTTCTTATGTCGGATCAGACACGCGCATACTAGTCATTTTGTCAGATGCATGTTCGATGTCACACCTACACAAGACGTCTTGTTTAGACATGACCTCTACTCAACTATGTAAACAAGTTTGCGCGTGAACATTCGGCGCGGCTGCGTTAGTGAAAACATTTAAATTAAACTTTTATAAAACATGAGTACCATAAAAGTGAATACCTATTGAACATTTGATAGCTCTAGTAGATGAAAGACCTGTAATTTGGGACAAAGCTTGTGAGGAATATAAATTTAGAAATTTGAAGATCACACCTGGGATGAAATATTTTCCAAATTATTAATATGGAACATATTTCATCCCAGGTGGAAATATAATCAAACAATTTTTGGAAATATAATCAATGCTAGTATCATTGCTGTAAGAGGCACTTTCATTCATCGTTTCAATTCGACTTGCAGGCACAACCCCCGGCTGGGGTGGGAAGACCTTCATCGTCCAGGGCTTTGGTAATGTAGGCCTTCATACCTGCCGATACCTCGTTCGCGCCGGTGCCACCTGCATCGGTATCATGGAACACGATGGATCCATCTACAGCTCCGATGGAATCGATCCCAAGGTGATCTGTTTATTATTAGGCTTATAAATAAGTTTGTGCGTTTTATTTTCGAAAATTGAAGCTTTATTGTGAAAAATTGGTTACACATAAAAATTTTCAAAGTATTGTCCGTTGCTAGCCACTACTTTTTCCCATCTTTCTGGCAAGGCCGGCTCTTTGGCCGCTATCCATGCATCGATCCATTTTTTGACTTCATCGTAATTGGAGAAGTGCTAATCGGCCAGGCCATGTTGCATCGATCGAAAGAGTTGGTAATCGGAAGGAGCAATGTCTGGGCTATACGGCGAGTGGGGTAGGATTTCCCATTTGTGCGTTTCTAAGTACGTTTTAACGGGCCACGCAACATGTGGCCGAGCATTATCATGTTGCAAAATAACTTTGTCGTATCTGGCGGCGTATTGCGGCCATTTTTCTCACAATGCTCGGCTCAAACGCATCAATTGTCATCGGTAGACCTCCCCTGTGATCCTTTCGTTCGATTGTAGCAGCTCATAATACACCACACCCAGCTGGTCCCACCAAATACACAGCATGATCTACTCGCCATGAATATTCCGCTTGGCAGTGGATGATAGGGCATGGCCGAAGTATCCATACGTTGCCCGACGTTTTGGATTATCGTAATGGACCCACTTTTCATCGCCAGTCACAATTTGATGCAAAAACCTCTTTCTTTTATGCCGTTGGAGCAGTTGTTCACACTTTAATAAACGGCGTTCGACGTCTGGCTTCAGTTCATACGGCACCCAATTTCCTACCTTTCGGATCTTTCCCATTGCTTTTAAACGATGGCAAATGGCTGGTTGAGTGACTCCAAGTGTTTTTGCGAGTTCCTCTTGCATTTCTGATGGATCTTCATCGAGCCTTGCCTCTAATTCTTCATCCTCAAACTTTGGTGGCCCTCCGGGTCGTTCTTCGTCTTCCAAATCAAAATTGCCACTTCTAAACTGTGCAAACCACTTCTGACACGTTCGTTCAGCTAGAGCCTGGTCACCATAAACTTTCACTAAAATGCGATGACTTTCAGCAGCCTTTTTCTTCATATTGAAGTAATGAAGTAAAACTCCCCCCAAAAACACATATTCGGTACAAAAGTTGACATTTTCGGAGCACACAGATAATGATGACACTTCAAAATGACGGTGTTGCCAGATCAAATAATGGAATAATAAACTAGTAGCAACGTCTGTTATCAAAACCGCACGAATTTATTTATACTCCCAATATTATTATTAATTTATGAGTGAGCAGCAAATTTCTGTTATGCCCATATATCAAGTGCTATGTTTAATCTCTCTTACTTTTCACTGATATATTTATCAAGAAAGTTTTTAAACATATTGAAACTGTTCACACTTTTGGTGTCTTTCTGACAGATTATTTATTAGTCTATCCCACTTTTCACTATTGTATTTATCAAAAAAGCTTTTAATTTTATTGAAACTGTCCTCACATAGTGTCTTTCGAAAAGGTTATCGTCACAGATCCAGAGTCTTAAACAACATTAAAATGTGTCCATATTAGCCCAAAACCAGAGGTGTATTCTTCCAGGTGTTGTTACCAGTTTCTCAGAAGTTCTATATTTTATTTGCACTTCCAGGCGCTTGAGGATTACCGCAACGAAACTGGAACAATTGTGGGATTCCCCGGAGCAAAACAATACGATGGTGAATGCTTACTATACGAAAAGTGCGACATCCTGGTGCCAGCCGCCATCGAACAAGTTATTCATAAGGAAAATGCACACAAAATCAACGCTAAGGTTAGTCAGTCGGAGATCTTGTGCTTTTTTCTATATTTTTTTTAATGCAACAAAATTAGTCATTTTCTTAGGCATTTATAAACTTTGATATCCACTTTGTCTACATACTTGGAGATATTATGGTGTTTCATCTAAGCAGAATTTGTACGATTTGATGATAATGAATGATGTTGATGATGACTGATGAATGTTGTTGAGGATGATGATGATGATGATAAGGTGATAGCAGATCACGGAATACCCGCATTTATGAAATCGAAGACCATCGTGGTTGTTTGATATTATAAGTAGGATAACAACGAATTTACTGCATGAAGTTTGTAACACCCGACGTCTCAGCAATGTTTGCAACCGCCATTGTCCAATGTAGACTGAAGTGTTGTCAGTCAGTATCCAATGTTCTACAGCTAGGCAGCATACTGCTGCCGTTACTTCGCAGATTATAACAGTGGTGGGGCGGCGGGTTCGGCGCGCATTAGTTTTGAAAATCCACCAGGTTGACACGCAAAATAGGCACACTGGATGTCGACTTGCGGAGGAACGCCCAGTATAACTAACTAACCACCAGTAATTCACAGTATCTTGTGTTATGTCATTGCGCTTGGTGATGGCCATTAATTAAGACCATTTTAAGAAGAGGCTTACATCTAGTAGGGCGTTTGAAATCGTCGTCTCTATTGAATATCGGGGTTCTTCTTATTTCAATGGCTTCCCGGATCATACATGGTGGATTTTCACTCACGGCGAATTTTCAAAATTCAACTCCCATCTGGTAGCCTCCTTGAATGGGGACGATCCTGGAAATGGACTCTCAGAACCCGGCTGTGTCGTGGACAGGTTGTTTTGGATCCTCTGGGGTACCACCTAAGGCGATACTAGGCGGTTTGCGCATCAAGCGGCGTTTGCTAATCGACTGTGCACTTCAGCGAATATCCGGGGGAGTTTGGAATCTTACGTTTCCTAATAGCGGGGATTGTTGTTGACCTGATGTCAGCCACCTTTAAAACGATCCATTAACTACCCAACCCCGTGTTGTTGCAAAGTGCAACAACACAGGGTTGACGGGCAAAGTGCGACTCGGTCTGCGATCAATTCACTGAATTACCGTTAATATCTTTGAATAGAGGATGGAATAAACCATCCAAATATGGTAGTAAGAGAGCGATTTTTGCCCGCTGAGTCCTTTTCCCAGTGCCCCGCTGTAAGGCATTAGTCGCTTACGGGTTTGTAGGTTTAGTTGGACAGTGGACTGTCATTTGTCCGCTAGTCTTTCACGAGATAGAACAACCTGATACCGTTAAAACTCCCTAGGGTGATGGGTCCGCCCATTGTGTTTGACACCCCAAGTTTATTCATTATTTCTCACTCCACTGTGACTCATGTGATATACGAGGTCTGTCCCAAAGGTATCTGACCTTCCTCCATTTTTCTGCGCTGGTGTTATTCATCATCATCCGGCTCGTGAAATCCTTTAACTGAACAACATGCTCCCATTACTGCTTTTACATCCCGAAGCAGTTCTGGAGGTCAGTTTTCGGAATAGCCTTCAGTGCACTCGTTGCATTTTTTAAAATTGTCTTTGTCATCAAATCGATGCCCTTTGAGTGCAATTTTCAATTTTGGGAACAGTTAAGTCACACGGGGTTACGTCAGTACATTTACATTATTAATGACCAATGCCAAGTTGTCCTGTGCAACTTCAAAGCGAAAAAAATCTGTTTTACCATGAGTAATTTTGGAATGAATTTTGTCATGTTCAAATTTTTGGTTAGTATTCTCAAAACACAAGTTTTCGGAATTCCAAGATCACTTTCTAGCTCAAGCACAGTCACACGACGATCTTCTCCAATGGCAAGTCGCACACGGTCGATATTTTCCAGTGTTAATGTGCTCGAAGGTCGACCAGAACGCGGGTCACTGTCAACAGACATGCGGCTACCACTCTTTTATTTGTGTTCTGCCCATGCACTTATCCCCAAAGGCCTTCATAACATAATAGTGTCCGCACAATTTTTTTCAAGTTTAAAGCAAAACTTGATACAAGACTCGTTGGTCTTGCCTTTCTGTTATTTTCAACGATAGCAAAATCCAACGAACGCAAAAAGATACTGTAAGCAACTGTAACGCTAGGCACAAATTAATACGTATTACTGCCAACTGCGGTAGCCGAAACATACGTCAGAAGGTTACGATTTTATCTAACAGAGGTCGCTCAAACTTTCTGGTGTGGTGTGAATTATGAACGCAGGTCGGATGCTTTTGGGACAAACCTCGTATTCAATTTTCAATTATGGCGATGTCTGTCTGTAGCTCTTGAATGTTAAAAATAGGTTATACAACCTATAAAGTTGTTGTTTTTGTTTTAGATTGTTGCGGAAGCTGCTAACGGACCCACGACGCCAGCCGCCGACCAGATACTCATCGAAAGAAACATTTTGGTGATTCCCGACCTGTACATAAACGCCGGTGGTGTCACAGTGTCCTTCTTCGAATGGCTCAAGAACTTGAACCACGTATCCTACGGCCGTCTAACATTTAAGTATGAGAGGGAATCAAATTACCACTTGTTAGGTAAGTCACTGCAAATATTTAATTCACGGGCACGCTTCCTAATACACAAATCTATAGTAGCACGCTCCCTAATACCCAAATCTATAGAGTGCTAGAGCATTTTTAAACTAGGCATTGCTCAAGCGCTGGGGAGCTAATGGGCCTGTTGAAGTTGGCCACGAAGACCCATTTGTTCAGGGTTGGTTACTTTCATGGGTCAACACCCATCTGGCGGCCTCCAGCATGAAGTGCGAGCCCGGGCAGGACTCTGGCCTGAGGGCTAGTTTCCCCCAGGAGTCAATCTGGACAGTTTGCGCACCGTGCCGCGTCAACCAATCGATTGTGCATTCTGACTAACAGTCGGTGGAGTCTGGAAACAGTACTGTCTCCTATAGAGCGGGGCTGGTTGCTGACCTTACGGCTACTGCTCTCGAAACGACCATCGGCTACCCGATTCCGGATGAACAGCCAGGCAAAGGATACCGTGGTCCGTGATAGATTCGGTAGACACCGTTTCACCGCTACGTAAGGGAGAGGACCGCGCAAGCGACCTCAAACTCGTAACCAGTCGGGAGACCGGAGTAATCTGGTTACAACTGGTAAGAAGGGCGCGAGTATCGGCCCGCTGGGTAACATACCTGGCTATCTCGCGGATTAGGCGTTGGCCTCTTACAGGCATGTGGCGGAACTTGACGGTGGACTGTTTTGTCCTAAGTCTTCTGCGCTCACCTCACGGGAGACAGAACGATCATATTTAGTTAAAACTTCCTGAGGTGACGGGTTTGCCTGTTGTAGTCGACAGCTCTAGTTGCTCAAGCACTGGCTAATGCTGAAGCATCGATTGTGTTCTATAGACAGCCGACTTCTCTAAGGAATGCATTTGGCATTCTTTCCGTTTCGTCTGGCAATTTACCTAAAAAGTATTGGTCATAAAATGGACGAAATTTCTGCTGTGTAAAATTTCACAAATAAATAAGTAAACTTTTATATTTTGGTTAAAAAAACTTTTGCTGTTTCGTATTAGCTGAGTTCTGCATTTTATGTCATTGCTTGCCATTAAAAAATCGGCTGCTATTTTGCTTTGTCATTTTGACCTTTCGATCAAATTCCTGTAGTCATTAAAATATATACAAAATTTCAAATATAATGGTAAAACAAATCAAATTCAAGAATCAGCAAAGTAAGGTTCCGGACAAAAACACTTCAGAAGTTAAAAACGAGAGGAGTGGCACAATTGACATTTCCAAGCATCGTCCATGACTAGGCTTGAGCCACTCCGCATTGATGACTCGACTATAGAAGGAAAACAGGTACTCGAGCATTACTTACGCTCGAGTCGATGCTTAAGCATCGACTACAGATTCGGGTATGACATACCTAATTAAAAAATCCTTCTAGAACGTCAGTGTAGATTTGATGCTTAGGCTGTTATAACTCATATGTCCGGACACTATTAGAATTTGGCTATCAGTTTTGGATCCCTTATTTCGCGAAGGATATCAACCTGCAGGGCAGAGTGCAGAGACACTTCACAAAGCTGCTGCAAACTCTCAAGACGGTCGAGTTACGAGAAGAGGCTTTGGACCCTAAGACTCGCAACATTGGAGAAACACAGAAGGCGAGGGGACTTAATTAAGACCTAGAAGATATTTTCGGAATGCTACAGCTATGCTTTATATTTAACATATGTATACATTCACCGAGGGAACGACTTAAAGTTGTGGCGGACAAGTTTCTCGATGAATCTACAGAAACGTTTTCTGCCTCTATTATTGGATCAAATTACTAAAGAGTGTTGTGTGTGCTAAAAATATGTTACATTAATATCTTTAAAAAGTTTAATTAAGTGTGAAAAGACTGACTGAAAAAATGTGCAATCGCCAGTCTGACACAGATAAAATCAAAGCATTGACTAGAAGGATGCAGACCCTGAAGCATAGGTACTCTTGAAACCTATACATTCACCGAGGGAACGACTTAAAGTTGTGGCGGACAAGTTTCTCGATGAATCTACAGAAACGTTTTCTGCCTCTATTATTGGATCAAATTACTAAAGAGTGTTGTGTGTGCTAAAAATATGTTACATTAATATCTTTAAAAAGTTTAATTAAGTGTGAAAAGACTGACTGAAAAAATGTGCAATCGCCAGTCTGACACAGATAAAATCAAAGCATTGACTAGAAGGATGCAGACCCTGAAGCATAGGTACTCTTGAAACCTATATAGAAGCCGGGCGAAGCCCTATCCTACCCTCCCACTGACATGCTCTTTGAATGGTAGGTTCGGAATAAGTACATTCAAAGTGCCTGATGTCTACGAAGTTTTGTGGGACTATCTCAAATGTAATATTTTAGACTGAGTGCTTTCGGAAACGATGCTCGTCAAATGGAATATGACTATTATAATGTGACTTTTTTTCTTTTCACAGAGTCTGTACAAGATTCGTTGGAAAGACGCTTTGGTCGTGTGGGCGGTCGCATTCCTGTCACTCCCTCTGAAGCCTTCCAGAGGAAAATCTCTGGTGCCTCAGAAAAAGACATTGTACACTCTGGACTGGACTACACCATGGAGCGATCGGCCAGGGTAATTTTTTTGTATTATAAAAAAAAACTATCCAGTATAATATAACCGAACATACTTTTATATCGATGTAATGACTGTGGAAAAATACTTCTATCCAAAAACATTTAGTCCAAAATCCCCAACACTCTTTCGGCTGCAATGCCGAAAACTCCGCGCAGTCAGACAATGCCAGACTGCCAGCATTCGTGCGGAGCGAGCATATTTGTCTCGGCATGCATGGTTTTTCCCCGCCATCCCCACGCGGAGTTGCCGGCATCTTATTGAAAAACTGTCTTGACTCCGCGCGGAGTTTTCAGCATTGAACCTGTTAAGAGCGCACCTCGCATACATCAAAAATTAAAAATAACACATTAACCCTTGGAGTAAATGGGTATTTTCATGGATGCATCTGTTTCTTTTGCAGGATTTTCGGCGACATCGACGGCGCTCGACTTAAAGTACTATAACTACGAAACTACTACACCAATCATAAAAAGAACAACTGCACAATGATTGCATTGAAATTTCGAATATAAAATATTGAAATATCATTTTGTAAAACAATTAGATAATTATGAATAAATATGAGAACGTCAAAGAAGTGAAAAAAACGCGCGACCAGATTTGGTCGACTCGTACTCAACGGATAATTGTTTCGCGACCAGATTTGGTTGACTCATACTCAACGGGTTAACACCCTTTCACTTTATACATAAAATCGAGATGCAGAAATCGCAGCTCCCTGGCTACCAGTTTTGGCAGGAAATCTTCGTCTGGAATTAACCTTTATGATACCTCTGTCCTCCCGACTAGTTACAAGACTGAAGTCGCTTGCGCGGCCTCTACCTTCATATTGTATTACAGCGGTAATTCAATATGAATGTATCGCGGACCTGGGTGTCCTTTGCCCGTCATTAATGCCACATGGGATTGGGTGGCCCATAGGTCGTTTCAAGAGTGGCATGACAACAGGTCAACATCCACTCCCGCTGCTTAGGAGACAGTATATTTCCTTAGTCTCCACACGCCTTCAGTAATTAGTCAGATTGCACAAACGATTGGCCAACCGTCCAGTAGCGCCGGAGGGCAATCCCCCAGGGGAAACCGATCCACCAGCCGTGAGGCTTGAGACGCAAGAGTCCTTCCTGAGGTAGTCCCTTACACGAGGCTACTGAATAGGAGCTGAATCGTGAGTTGCACCGACCCGAGAATACATTGGATCTTATGGCCCAAGCTGCACAAAACTATTCGCTACCAACAAGCTTCTCTTAGAACAAAATTGAAATCGAAACGACCGACGTCCCGAGTCCTACCTCAAATCGTACGGCCGTCGACCGCCACTCCAATGCAGATATTCAAACGTTCGAGAAATCTGCTCACTTCCTTCGCATTCTAACCCTGCAACGCCTTGCCACTTAAGAGTGTGCCTACTGTTCTAACTCGGTATACTGTGTTTATACTGTGTTATTATTTTCCATTTTTTCCTCAGGCCATCATGAAGACAGCCATGAAATTCAACCTGGGCCTCGACCTGAGAACAGCCGCTTACGCTAACTCCATTGAGAAGATCTTCACGACTTACGCCGAGGCTGGTCTGGCATTCTAGATTAAATAAATCCTCATTATTTTTAAAAAAGTAAATGAATTAAGGAAGAAACTTCACATTATTTACCTAATAAAAATTACCTTAATTATGTGTCATAATTCGTTCGTTATTACTGAATCGATAACGCATTTTATTATCGGACAAATATGTGGATTTTTTCTACATTTTAAGTATTTAGTAAATTTTGAATTCTACTCACTCGGATTAGTGACGCACCGCAGATCAGTAGGAAACGACCATGTTTGAATTATTTTGCATTTGCGTTAAATTTGTCTGCCATAAAATTCAGTATTTTTCAATTGTTGAAGTAAATGTGGTTACCATTGCACGCCATTGCGTTTTATATTTTATTTATTTAATTTTATTTACGTACGTACTTTGTTTACGCAGATGTGTTAAAAGATAAGATGAATAAAACATGGTTGCATTATGACTGTCTTTTTTTAGAAAAATGCCTGTTTGCTGTACTAGTGACGGTTGTACTATTTCGGAGATAAAATTAATCAATCAAGGAAAGGATCAAGCCCGCGTATGCGCGAGAAGTTTCTTGCTGGAATCAGCCAGAATGGTACTGGTCTGAGCTATCGTAGTACAACCATGAGCGATGTGGATCTGAAGAAATCCCTCTTGCGAGGAGACTACGACAGCAACAGTATGGCTCCTGCTGTTGGCCTTGCAATGCCAGAATGACTGGACAATACTTGAGGACTTGCACATTCCTCCTCCCACTGAAAGATAATGTTGTATGAGCCCAAGGGTTCACACACGTTTTTTTCACTGTGAAAATCCACATCTAATTAGCTGTGTCTAAGCGCGGTCGTCAACTAGGGTTGTCGACTACAGCGGGCGAGCCTGTCACCTCAGGAATTTTTAACGATTAGTCGTTCTATCTCCCTGGAGTGGGCGCAGAAAACTTGAGGATAAAACAGTCCACCGTCTAGCTACGCCACAAGCCCGTAAGAGGCCACCGCCTTAACCGCGAGATAGCCAGGAGTGTTACCCGGCGGCCTACACTCACGCCCTTACTTCCAATTGTGACCAGATTACTCTAGTCTCTCGATTGGTTATGAGTTCGAGGTCGCTTGCGCGGTCCTCTCCCTTACGAAGCGGTTAAACGGTGTTTACCGAATCTATCGCGGACCACAGCATTCTTTTCCCGGCTGTTCACCCAGGATCGGGTAGCCGATGGTCGTTTCAAGAGCAGTCGCCGTAAGGTCCGCAACCACCCCCGCTCTATAGGAAACAGTACTGCTTCCAGACTCCCCCTGTTAGTCAGAGTGCACAGTCGATTGGCTTACGCCGCAAGGTGCGCAGAGTCCTACCCAGGCTCGCACTTCATGCGTGGAGGCCGTCGGATAGGTGTTGACCCTTGAGTGTGACCAACCCTGAATATGGGTCTTCGTGGCCAACTCAGCAAGGGCCCATTAACCCCCCGCGCGCGGTTGTCAGTTGGGTATGAATCACTATCGAAGCTTGTCTTTGGACACTTCTGAAAAACGCCCCGGCGACGCCGCTGTATGCATCGTATTTCACCCTCGGCGAGCCGTGTTTATTTACGGCAAATTTGTTGGATTCTGGAGGTTGATTCGGTCTCTAAGTAGTATAAATTCCCTGAAAGTCTCGTATGCACAGCCCTCCGTCCAGATATAACTCTTTACTCACTATCTCGGAAGGTGGCCCTTATTATAGAATTAACTGTTCCATGGGAATCAAATATCCCAAAACACCACGAGTACAAATTAAATAAATACCATGATCTCGCAAATGCCGTAACCCGGAACGGCTTCACTGTTCACCTTCACGCGGTGGAAGTTGGCGCTCGTGGCCTGCCAGCTAAATCTCTATTTCACCTCTTTAAAGATCTTGGCCTTTCCAGAAAAATAATAAACTCTTTCCTAGAAAAAATATCTAAACACGCGATTTGCGCATCTCAAATTCTATAGCTTCGAAGGGGGAGTGAATGGGTGGTAAGGTGGACGCTCACATGTGGCAAGGACCTGTCCTAAACCTACCACAGCCGGTCGTTAGTCCGGAATCCACTGCTCACCCCCCAGAAGTGTAAAAAATAGTATTATGATGGGCCCGACTCCAGTCTGTGAATTCCATGGCAGCTCCGTTTGTATTTTATTTTTTAATTTATTTTATTTATGGCAATGAATGAGAGCTTGTCAATGTCACCGAACGTTTTCACGATGGACAAATATTCCGTCACCTTGTTTACAAAATGGATGTACCCAAAACGTGGTATGGCGAAAAAACCGTGCAGTGGACAAGGACGACCTCACGTTTTTTTCTACGATGCGGTTAACGCGCCAAACGAGTCGTGGACAAGAGGTATGACTGGACGCCAGAGAAATTTTATTTAAATGCCTTCCAGCATACATTTCCAGCCCCCAGTAGCCTCACTCGTTGGAGCCATTCTGAGGATAGTTCATGTCCCTTGTGTGGTAATACCCCTTGCACAGCTAGACATATGCTGGCTGCAAGGCGGCCTTAGATCAAGGACAGTACACTTACCGCCATGACAAAGTCTTTGCTGTTATTAGCGAGGTAATTAGCCTCTCAGTGGCTTGTGCCGACAAAGGTCTGACAGTACCCTCCAAACCCCCAATACAATTTGTGCGGGATGGCTGTAAAGGCAAAAAACATTCCACTTCAAAACCTTTCTCAATAATTGAGAAAGCTGCAGATTGGACTCTGGAGGTCGATTCTGTCTCTAAGCAGTATCAATTCTGCAGTCAGGATCTTAAAAATCTGTTCAACCCGAGTGTTCAAACCAAGAGCTGCCAATCTTTCTTCGTATGTTAAATGCTTCAAGTTCATTATGCATTGGCACTATTAGAGGCTTCATTGTAAACAATAGCAAAATAGAGAGCACCACAGCAAAGTATTTTTCCAAATCAACGTCACCTAGCTAGGCCTAGGCTCGTACTAAGGCAAGCATACCTAATAAAAAACGGCTTGTGCATATGTCAAAAAACATAATTTTAAAAACAAGTGAAGGTACAGAGACTTGCAAAACGATCGCAAAATTAATGTTCATTGATGACAATTTAAACCATTTTACTTCAAATTGGATAATATGAAAAATTAAATAATAATAATAAACAAGTTGTTAACCCTTCAGGCCTCGGCCCCTCAGCCGATTGACAAGTTGCTGTCCCAAAAAAATTTAGTTAAAATTAGTAAAAAAATTGAATTACGACACTATCTCACCAAAACATTAATTACTGCCAAACCACTGTACCCATAATTAAAATAAAACATATTAACATAATAAAACATAATAAAATCAAACAAATTAAATTAAAATAAAATTAAAACGAGCCGTCACGCTGAATCGTTTTGTGGCCGATATCGGCCAATCGGGGCTAGAGGGGTTAAGCGGCTACTTCTTTTTCGTGAAAAGGACCAGTTCCGTCTATGAGGGAGTAACAGACAGAGTCTTTTCCCACTTCTCTACTTCTGTGTGTGCTGTTTGCATGAGATTGTATTATTTATGTATGTACTTTGTTCCTGCATATGTGTGTGAACCTAAGACAAATAAAACATGGTTTCATTAAAATGTGTGTCTTATAAAATGCCGGATTGCTGTACTAATGACGGTTGGGTAAAAGCATTTTGTGGATAAAAGCATTCCATTAGCCTGTAATAATACTAAGTAAAAGAAAAGACCTTATAATTACATGTTCCGAACCCATTACCTTAAAAGTGTGCTATCACAAAATATTTATAAGATGGTGCTTTCATAGTTTGGATACATCACAAGCATGTTGATTCTTTCTGTGATATTAATATATTTCCGGTTGATACATGCAGATTCCGATTTGAGAAATGGTAAATGTTACGTAGAATCGTTTTTCAATAGAGCAAAAACGGTAGCTATTGGAAGAACAGCTAACGTTGCAGTGGACGAATCACTAATTCGGTATTTGTCGCAGAATCATTCGATAAGTTTATTCGATGCACAAGCATCTTTGCCGATACCGAAAGCCAGTTGGTTAGCGTTTCTCCTATTTGTCGACAGTGCAGGAGCTTTGAGTGAATTGCTAAACATCTTATCGAATGCTAGAAACTGGAACTCTGGCCGCAAATTTGCAGTGTATTCCACTCAAGTTGATGCTCAAGCGATCGATTATATTAATACGCTGGTGCGCAACGATATAACTAATATTTTATTCGTCGACGGTGAAGGGAGATCGTACACATGGAATCCGTTTGGTGAAAATCAGTGCGGAAAATATCCGATAAAAGTTGTAGAATTAAAAGAATGCGATACAATAAAGGAAGGACTGCAGTATGAGGTCGGGGAGTTCTTAAAAAATTGTACAGTAAACGTCGGAGTACGCATTCTACCTCCGTTTACCTTGACGCTCTCCACAGAAAAGAATAATAAAGGATTCGATAATGTCATCAGACAGTTCGATTTCTTCAGACAGGTTAAAGTTTTCGGCAATGAAATAGCATTGATAGACTATGTGTTTGGAGGTACAGGGTTAGTGTTGAATTATACCGAGATTCAATACCCATCGGTTTCGGCCAACGCCTCTGTGCCGAGTTTGTTAAGCAAAGTGAAGAATGGCAATATAGAAATAGCTCTCGGTGCCCTGTCTTTAACTCACAAGGAGCACGTCCTGTTTGACGCATCGTATCCGTATTTATACGATACTATAAACGCTTATGTAAAATTAAGCCGACCGATAAACTCTTGGGAAAATTTATTTTGGTGCCTAAACACAGACGTTTGGATGTATGCTTTCCTCGCGCATATCTTGGGGACGATATTTATGGTTATTTCATACGACGTTCATGATTTGACGACCGCTCGAAAGATAGTTTTGGCCACTTTCATGATAATGCTCGGACTACCAGTGCAAATCCGCACTCGACGATGTCATTTTAACGCGTTCCTTTTAATGTGGATATGGTACACGTATTTCTTGAGAACCGGTTATCAAACGGCACTCATCAGCGTCCTAACGAATCCCCAGAGCGAATACCAGGCGAAATCACTGGACGATTTGGACGAGAGAAAATTCAAACTCGGCTTCCCGAGGTTAATGACTAGTATCTTTGACGACTACGAATCGAGCGATAAACATCGCGGACTCTATAAGAACGGTCATATCTGCGCAAACGAACAGGAGTGCCACGAGCGTGCGTCCGTCGACCCGCGTTTCGCTTCGATCAGCTCCCGCCTGTTCTACAAGCACGAGGAATGGCGCTTCACAAATAACCAGGGTGACCCGTTGCTCTACAAAATAAATGACATAATCCTCACACTGCCCGTGGTGACTGTGTTCCGCAAGGGACATCCGCTGTTTGATTATTTTAACCATAGAGCACAAATCGCTGTCAACTCTGGAGCTACCGTGTGCTGGGAAAAAGGCTCTTTGCATTTCGGGGAAATGTACAAACTGCGTAAGATAAAATCCGCTTCGATCAGCGAAACGGAAACATTTTCAGAGGGAAAAAAAATATTGACAATGGATAATTTGAAGGGCATTTTTTTCATTTATTTAGTCGGCTGCGTTATGTCTCTATTTGGCTTTGCTGTTGAAACAATAATTTCCTATAAATAGATCAGTAGAAGCTTAGATTGGAATAGATGTATTCTTAGATCTTTTGCGTCTCCGTTCGCTTACAGTTGGTTACCTACTACAGCCCTATTATGAACACTTGCGATTTATTCGTTTTTGGCTATTGAAAAGACGGAATCGTTTCAAACGGCATTATGAACACTTTCGCTGTTGCTATCGAAAAGTAGTGAAAAATAATGGCCACCGTCTCTCTTTCCGTTTTCCTCATAAACTTCAAAAATCTGACTGATGAAAGAAGCGCATTCGGCTTCTGTCAAAATATTGACTAACACTTATTGGCCGAATTCGGGAAACAATAAAATTTCAAAATACATTCTTTTTATAAATGACATTTCTTTCAATACTTCAAAGTTAAATGTTTAATTATTAGTAATCAGTACTGAATTCAAATTCAACATTCTAATTAATTTATTAATTTTTAAATTAGAATAACTGTAATTTACAATAGTCAAACCCAACTAGGCTGCTGCCTGTTCTAAGGTAGATATTTTTTTAATCTGACATTTTTGTGAAGCCAGCTTCGCTCGCAAAAAACTGCACTGCAACATTTTGGTCAATTTTGTAAATAAATAATAACAATATTGTTTTTTCATGAATATCTTGTTACCTAGTAATTAATCTTGTTAGTCATGTATATTATATTTTTATAAAATATATATGGGGGCCGGCTGAAACGGCTATGCGCGGATCTGTCAAACGACGCAAACAGCCTATAGGCATTGTTGGCATCCGACCGGTGAAACAATATCGTACTTAATTGTAATAAAATTACCTTAATTTAAAATACATTCATAAAATTTTAAATTTCAATTATCGATAACAGTCAAAACATCTTACAAAAACAATATTATTTAAAAAATCCTCAAGAATAGTCCAGAATAGAATGAAAATAATGAATTACAATATATATTTTATCAAAATTCACGCAAATAATATTATAATATAAAGTCACTGCATTCATAGTTCATAGTCACTACATTCCACGGTCACTTCATTCACAGTCACTACATTCACACACATTATTCCAGTTTATTTAGAATTGTACTTATTTGAAATTATTATTTCTATTTATACATAGTTATAGGGCCGCGCCGTGTGTAATGTGTACGTGTACTGCAGTGTGTACTGCCGCCCCTGTGTAATGTGTACACAGGGGCAGGTAATCATGGACGCCGCGAGGCGCCATTGTTCGCTGCTCCGACCCGAGCCGTGAGTCTTTCGTTTCCGGTGACTCGAGCGCTTCTTTTGTGAGTTGGTTCCTCTAGAATCTGTCATTCCGATAATTCTCAATTCATTCTTCGCTCGGGCGCAAATTCAGGCGGCCGCAGATGCTATATGCCCGAATGGTAGTAACAGATAGGATTAATTACCGAAATAGATTTCGATATTTTGTAAATATGTCGGTATATTATTTTAGTAAAAAAGAACCCGGAGACGCACTACTTTGATAAGCAATCAAAACGTATTTTTCTGTCTTATTATTTATTAACAAAAAATTTAAACTACTATTTAAAACTAAACTTCTGTAATGTATAGTTTTAAATATTTTAAGAGCCATATACCCTAATATCACAATATAATTACGAATTTTGATAACATTGCCAGTCACAGTAGCAACTACAGAAAGATCTATTTCAAAATTTTAAAAAAAATACTTGTGTTCAACAATGAACCTAATTTGGCTGTAATAGCAATACAAGAGAACATCTTAGTATAGATACTCGTGACAATATTAAATAGAAAAGCTAGAAAAGTCGAAATTTTATAGCTGTGTTGAAATTTTTAAACATGAGTTATTTTATCATAATTTTTACTAATGTTATAAATATTATATTATTATTATATATATATTATTATTATAACTAAGACACAAAGCGATAACCGACAAACGTTAAAACGAGAGAAAAATAACAAGATTTAGTTACTTATTCTTAAGAATGTAATGTTACTTCATGTAACATTTAGTTAAATGTTAAATTGAATTAAATATTAAACATGAATTAAATGTTAAACATTACGTCCTTAAGGACGTAATGTTTAATATTTTATAATTTGTATTTAAGTTAAATTAGTAAGTACCTAATAAATAATTATTATGTAATATTTAACTTTTTGTCAATTATTCCAAATAGTAGGTTTACTCATTTATAAAATCAAAGAGGCGCTTCAATGGTTTCGCGCACAGGTGCTGACTATGGTCGACGCGCCACTTCCTACTTATACCTATATTTGTATTTTAAATATTAAATTATCTAATAAGATATTCAGTGTCTGTAGTCTACAATTTGGAATGTATGTACTCAATTACTTTGTTCCTGCAGATGCTTCCTTCCTGCAGATGTTCCAGCTCGATTAATTTCATTAATAAAATCGATGAGCACCCTCTCTCGGTCGGCCGATGAGGCCAGTTGGGTTCCATTGCGACACCTCAGGCGACGCGGTTTATTTCTCGGCTAAGGGCTGGTTTGGGCCAAGCGCCAACAGATGGCGTTAATATTTAATTAAAATGTCTGGTGGGATTTAAATATTATTAGTGTACATAGCTTGTATATGAGATATTCCAACCAAAATTTCACTAAATGATTTCGGCCCAACAAGGCATCTGTATCAAATTTCAAGTCTTGGGATTACTATCGTCTATAAGTCTTGGGAATACACCAGTCCAATACTTCGGGATTGGACTGGTGGACTGGTGGACTGGTGGACTGGTGGACTGGTGGACTGGTGGACCGATGTCAACCACAATCTTTTTAACTCTTGCCATGACCAAATGATGCCTGCCAGTGCCGGTTCCTTCATGCAAGCCGAAAAGCCCAGCTTGCCTTTTTCTTAAAAAGATCGCTAAACTAATAAATGAATATGCGAGCGCCTATTGCTATCTAGCGGGCACAGATTGCTCCACACGACAAAACAGGTTATCGACAGGGCAACAATTCGCTGCAATCTCACCGAGTTGAGTTTAGCTAGTCATTTCGCTCGCACAAATGGGCTTGCAACGGGGCTTTCAAAATCAGTGGTCCTTTCATCCTAACCTGTGGCAAATTACGCAAAACAATATATGTGTCTATACGACTTTTGTACTGACGAATAAGCCTGGCTTGCAATCGCAGGAAGTAGAATGCGAGCGTGTTCTGTATTTAGTTCCGTTTTGAGCAACTGACAGAGCAGATTTTTTATTGTATAATTTCAATTGACTGGTGGTTTTTATTGCCTGATAAACAATGGAGGAAATTGTCCCTTGTGGTGAGTTCTGTATTAACTGGATTTCACTTGCTCAAGCAAATAAAACGGCATTTCTTAAAGCCACCGGAGGTATGCGACTGCTGATAAGTATATGTTAAATTCTGTCTAGCAGTAGCATGCGTTCAGTGTTTTCTATTGAATCTAGGACACAAGCTGTAAATTTCAAACTGTAATTTCAAATTGAAGAGTAAAGAGGTACCACTTTTTTTACTATAAAAAGTGTAAAATATACAAAAAGGTATGTTGGGCTTGCCCCATTCACCAACCTTGGGCACGCCACTGATGCCTGCATGCCAAATTTCAGCTCAATCGTATTAAGCGTAGCGTTTGGGCACTATCGTGGAGGAATACAACCAGACAATGGTCTTAATCATCTCAGGGGGGGCTTAAAATGGATTATTACCTCTTCATATTGAGAACTTTTTTTAATGCGTTAACGTTTTCCCTCCTCGTCGGTTAGTGGGCCAGGCAAATAAATTAAGACGAATGGTTTAAGACGAATGGTTTAATTATGACTGTCTTTTTATAAATGATTGTTTGCTGTACTAATGACGGTTGGACTATTTCGTGGATAAAAGGAATCCATTAGCTTGTAATGCAAAGTAGAAGAAAAGATTTTAAAATTACATGTTTCAAATCCATTATCGTAAAAGCATGCTATCACAAAATATATATGTAAGATATTGCCATCATCGTTCGGATATATCGCAAGCATGTTGATTCACTCTGCAATATTAACATATTTCCAGTTGATACATGCAGATTCCGATTTGATAAATGGCAAATGTTACGTAGAATCGTTTTTCAATGGAGCACAAACTGTAGCAATTGGAAGTACGGCTAATGTCGCAGCGGACGAATCACTAATTCGGTATTTGTCGCAGAATCACTCGATAAGTTTATTCGATGCGCAAGCATCTTTGCCGATACCGAAAGCAGGTTGGTCAGCGTTTCTCCTATTTGTCGACAGTGCCGGCGCTTTAAGTGACATGCTTAACATCTTATCGAACGCTAGCAACTGGAACTCTGGCCGCAAATTTGCGGTGTATTCCACTCAAGTGGATGCGCAAGCGATTAATTATATTAAAACGCTGGTGCGTAACGATGTAATTAATATATTATTCGTCGACGGCGAAGGGAGAGCGTACACATGGAATCCGTTTAGTAAAAATCATTGCGGAAAATATCCGATAAATGTTGTAGAATTAAACGAATGCGATATAATAAATGAAGAACTGCAGTACGAGGTCGGGGAGTTCTTAAAAAATTGTACTGTAAACGTCGGAGTACGCATTCTATCTCCGTTTATCTTGGCGCCCCCTACAAAAAAGAATAATAAAGGATTCGATATAATCGTCGAACCGTTTCGAAGTTTAAAAGTCTTCGGCGACGAAATAGCATTGATAGACTATGTGTTTGGAGGTACAGGGTTAGTATTTAATTATGCCGAGATTCAATACCCATCGGTTTCGGCCAACGCCTCTATGCCGAGTTTGTTAAGCAAAGTGAAGAATGGCAATATTGAAATAGCTCTCGGAGCCCTGTCTTTAACTGACGAGGAGTATATCCTGTTTGACGCATCATATCCGTATATATACGATTTTATAAACGCTTATGTAAAATTTAGCCGTCCAATAAACTCTTGGGAAAATTTATTCTGGTGCCTAAACACAGACGTTTGGATGTATGCTTTCCTCGCACATATCTTAGGAACGATATTTATGATTATTTCATATGACATGCTTAATTTAACGACAGCTCGAAAGATGGTTTTGGCCACTTTCACGATAATGCTTGGACTACCAGTGCAAATCCGCACGCGAAGAAGTAATTTTAATGCGTTCCTTTTAATGTGGATATGGTACACGTATTTCTTGAGAGCCGGTTATCAAACGGCGCTCATCAGCGTTCTAACGAATCCACAAAGCGAATACCAGGCGAAATCACTAGATGATTTGCACGAGAGAAAATTCAAGCTCGGCTTCCCGAGGTCCATGATGAGTTTCTTTGACGACTACGAACTGAACGATAAACATCGCGGCCTCTATAAGAACGGTCATATCTGCGCGAACGAACAGGAGTGCCACAAGCGTGCGTCCGTCGACCCGCATTTCGCGTCGATCAGCTCTCGCCTGTTCTACAAGCACGAGGAATGGCGGTTCACGGACAACCAGGGTGACCCGTTGCTCTACAAAATAAATGACATCATCCTCACGCTGCCCGTGGTGACGGTTTTTCGCAAGGGGCATCCGCTGCTCGATTATTTCAACCGTAGAGCACAGATCGCCATCCACTCTGGAGCTGTGTCACACTGGGTAAAAGGCTCTATGCATTACGGGGAAATGTTTAAGATGCGTAAAATAAAAACCACATTGATCAGCGAACCGGAAACATTTTCGGTTGGAAAAAAAATATTAACAATGGATAATTTGAAGGGCATTTTTTATGTTTATTTAATTGGGTGCATTATGTCTGTGTTTTGCTTTGCTGTTGAATTTCTTATAAATAACCCATAATGATTAGAATAGATGCATTTTTAGATCTTTAGCATCTCCATTTAATTACAGTTATTTACCTACAGCCCTTTTATAAACACTTGCGATTCAATCGTTTTTGGCTAGTGAAAAGCAAGAATTTTTTAAACGGCATTATGTACACTCGCTGTTGTAATTGAAATGTAGTGAAATACAACGACCGCTGTCTCGCCTTACTTTTGCTACTCAAATCATAGACTACAGAAACCCAACTGATCGAAGAAAATTGCATATTCGCCTTTAAATTCTGTCAAAATTTAACTAACAGTATTTGGGGAATTTTGCAAATACTATAGTTTACGAATACTAACTACTTTTCTTTCAATACTTTAAAATTTTATTATTAGTTTTATTAATACTTTAAAGTAATAATTAGTCCAATTAATGTACAATAGATCATTTTGAGAAATCTTTTAAACATTATTGTACTTAATTGTAATAAAATTACATACTTTAATTACATACATAAAGTTCGAAACAAAATGTTAATTATCAAAATCAAAAATTATCAACAAACTGTTGCAAGCAATTTTAAATATATATTTTTAAAAAACTAATATACGAAGCATTGATTTTATTAAATAAAATCAATGATACGAAGGAAAGATTGAAAAAAATCCAGAATGGGCAAGAGATTCAAATTCAAATTTCTTTATTAAATATAAAAAAGGTACATTTATTTTAATTGCAAAGTTATCCTAACTAGGTCTCACCTGTACCTTAGTACAGGGTAAGGCGTTAGTACGCGGTAAGGCGTTGGACTCTCACGGGTTGTTGACGTAGCTGGACGTAGAATGTACTGTCCAAAGTCTCTACGTTCACTGCAGGGCGATAGAACGACTAATCGTTAAAACGTCCTGTGGTGACGGGCTCGCCCGTTGTAGTTGACACCGCAAGATGTACCTTAGTACAGGTGAGACCTAGTTAGGATTGTACTGTCCAAAGTCTTCTACGTTCACTGCAGGGCGACAGAACGACTAATCGTTAAAACGTCCTGTGGTGACGGGCTCGCCCGTTGTAGTCGACACCGCAAGATGTACCTTAGTACAGGTGAGATGGCGCACGTATCGCGAAATGGTTGGGATGGTTGGCAACAGTGATGCCAACTTAGGCGATATATCGCCATTTTGGTTACCTCGAATGGATTATCGTAGCTTGCTTATGTATACTCTAAGATTATCAGCGTCGAAAAATAGTAAAAAATTGCCTACCGCCGATTTAGGCTACACCAATTGTTCGATTTTAATTTGTACGGCAATGACGATTTTGTTTATTTCTAACATAATGGTACCGAACATATGGCTAAAGTAATGTTTTTAAAATAAATATTTTCCCCTGTTTTGTATGGTTTAGTTTAATATTATTATAACTAAGTAATTCTTGTTTGCAAACTTTTTGTATAAAAGTTTAAAGTAGTTAAGAAAATAATTTTAGCTTTATTCATAATGTGGTTATGGTAGGTCATTTTACATACCATAATTTATGTATGGTTTGTGGTATCATGTCCACAAATATAGTAGCTTGATACAAAATGGTAATCTTAGACTTGGGATTTTTTTTAAATTTTATCATACAATCTTATTCCATCCAATGTTTGGTTTTGTATGTACTAAGCTTGGTGATTTAAAAAAAAAATCTTTAGCTGCCTACAATGATTCCGTTTCTTTTATTTAACCCTTGGAGTAAATGGGCATTTTCATGGATGCATCTGTCTCTTTTGCAGGATTTTCGGCGACATCGACTTAAAGTACTATAACTACGAAACTACTACACCAATCATAAAAAGAACACCTGCACAATGATTCCATTGAAATTTCGAATATAGAATATTGAAATATCATTTTGTAAAACAATTAGATAATTATGAATAAATATGAGAACGTCAAAGAAGTGAAAAAAACGCGGAACCAGATCTGGTCGTATCATACTCAACGAATAATTGTTTCAGAACCAGATTTGGTCGTATCATACTCAACGGGTTAAACCTATGGCTTGCAATACTTTTCATTGGTAAACAAATATAGAACTCGTTTTTCCACAAAATTGTCAAAATGGTCAAAATTGGCTCGGTATGCTTGTAACCAACTTTGTCATTCATATTTTTGCTTCAAAATAGGGATTTCACCGATTTCTATTTCTTTATTGCCATGGGTAGGTACTTGTCATTTCCGAAAGGGCGATTTTTTAGGCGACCATTTTTGTAAAACGGCTTCTTTAGGCTCTCTTTTCTGGTGACATCGGCGACTTTTCATGTCCAGCACTTGGAAACACACCAACCTATTTTAGAAAAGCTGTCAAATTTTCAGACAGATACGTCGCACAGTTCTTGCAAAAATGGAAAAAATCGAATTTCGTGCAGTGATTAAAAATTCCTGGATAGATGGGAAAACGGCGACGGAGATACGAGATATTTTGCAGAAAGTTCATCGCACCTCCACACGTTCACTTTCGACTCAGTTTCTGGGTGAGCGAGTTCAAACGTGGTCGTACGAGCACCAAGGATGAACCACGCAGTGGACGCCCAAAAACGGCCACAAATGAGTAAATGGTCGACATAGTCCATGATCTCATGTTAGCCGATCGTCGAGTAAAGTTGCGCAAAATAGTAGAGGCCACAGGCATCTCATATGAACGTGTGCAAAATATTGTGCACAAACATTTGGGCGTGAGGAAGCTGTTGGCGCGCGATTGGTGCTGCGTTTCGTGACTGTGGACAACAAGCGAAATCGAGTGACCACTTTGAAGGAGTGTTTGGCCATGTTGAAGCGTAATCCAATGGAGTTTTTTCGCTGATTCGTGATCGTCGACGAAATATGGATCCACTACTACACACCAGAGGCCAAACAGCAGTCGAAACAGTGGACTTCTCCAGGCGAATCTGCTACGAAGAAGGTAAAGGCGTTCCTATTGGCCGCAAAGGTCATGGCTACCATTTTTTGGGATTCGCAAGGTGTGATCCACATCGACTTTTTGCAGACTTTTGCAGACTTTTTGCAGACGTCGAATGAGAAGGTCATCGCCGTCACGAATGCCTATCTTGCAGAGTTCACAAAATGGTATTATTCTGAAGGCTTAACCCTCAGACAGCTAGCCATAGGAACGAAACTCACAACGGTATGTTTTCAACCCTCAAAAATTTAGTTGTAGGGGGTGTTGGTGCACGCATACTAATGGGTGACTTATTCAATGAAGTCGACTTTTTTCCCATATAATTACATAATTGCATAAATACGGAGATCGGACGCCTATAAGTTTTCGCAAAGGAAAAACCACTAATCGGTGGTACTAGCATTCCAGCTGTTAAAAATATTAGAGTACCGCTGGGAAAAGTGTATCGCCCTGAAAGGGGACTATGTTGAAAAATAAAAACCAAAACCTGTTCAATTACTGTATTTCTTACCCTTTACGAAAACTTTTCAATCTACCCTTGTAAATATATAAAAATAAAGTTAGAAAAATAAAATTATTAATTAATAAATCGTCAAGAATATTCCAGAATATAATCAAAGTAATGGAGGACAATATGATATTAATATTATTGAAAAAAAAAAGACACGGAAATTATATTATAATATAGCCACTATATATATTAAGAAAAGGGTTCCGCTTAGTAACTAGTTTGATACCTTTGTCTCTACTGAAGTTCGGGGTTCTTCTTATTTCAATGGCTTCCTAGATCATGCGGAGAAAGTAAAATTGTTCCTTGAATAGCACAATGGGATTTTGAAACTGTGCTCGTTGCTATCCAATATGTGTTCACAGATCACTGGTTTTTCTCATTGGAAGCTGTTAATAGCTTGGATGTGTTCCATTAGTTGCTTATAGATAAGCCAACCCTGGGTGTGTTTACAATCGAATGCATCTGTGGGGCAGTTCAAACATCCCATTGTGTTTATCCAAAGGACAATTTTACATTCCCTGCATGATCCGGGATAAGAATAATCCCAAACTTACCCTCACAGTATCTCGTTTTGATGTGATGTGACAAAACAGTATGCTGTCTTACCCGCAGAAAGGACGACAACTGACAGCGCTTCAGAAGCCAGTTGTAACATTGCTGAAACATTGGGTACTACAAACACCACAAAGTAAAATCCGTTTTTGTCATATTTATAATGTCAAACAGCCGCCATAGTCTTTGATTCCATATTACGAAACAGAATGGTTCTAGACCTATCACTGGTTGCATGAGTAGTTTTAACCAACTGGTCGGCTTTTTCGTTTCCATCATTCCCTGAGTAACCAGGCGCTTGTTAAATTTATTATTTAAGTATATTAATTAAATAAATTAATTAAATATTATTAAATATCTTAATTAAACATAATAATTAAATATATTAATTAAATATGTTAATTAAATATCTTTCTATATTTAATTTTAGGAGGCCTTTTAGAGCAGAATTTTTAAAAACACACAAATAAATATGAAATTTTATTATCTTGCAATCAAATGAAATAAATAAAATAACAATTTATTAAACCTTGTCTAGTCGGCAGATTGGATTGTCCATGACCATCTTCAGATCCACCTTTGGACCAACGAGGTCTCGTATATTGTTGAGACCGTATTTGATCATCGTTGGCCGCTCCAGCGACAATCCCCAAGCGATTACTCTAACGTCCTCGGGCAGGCCCATCGGCAGTAGCATTTCAGGGCGAAAAACCCCCGAATTCCCGACCTCTATCCATTTTCCAAGACCTTCGTGGTAACAGAATATCTCCATGCTCGGTTCCGTATACGGATTGTAAGCCGGTTTGAATTGTAGTTTATCAAAACCCAACCGTTTGAAGAAGGTGTCTAAGACGGCTATGAGATCTGTCAGGCCGAGATTCCTATCGGCTATCACTCCTTCCACTTGATGGAATTCGGCAAGGTGGGTCGCGTCCAGTGTCTCGTTTCTAAATACCTGCAATGAATAACAAAGCACTTGTGTAAGATTTATTTAATTATTTTTTATTTCCCATGACCAAGCCCTTAAGATATAATATAAACATAGACATGCATGGAAATTAACATTAAATATGTATATTCCCGAGTGTACATACATACATATATTACGGACCGCAACATATGACAAAGTACGATCCTTGCAATATTACAGAAGTACGATTATCACTTGCAATAATATAGTCGTACGATAATCACACTTGGACAAATGTACGATAATCGACCTATTACGAATGTACAATAAGCGATATAAAATCAACGTACGATCCTACACAGGAACGGAAAGAATGGGGCATGGCTTCGTGCAATGCTATCTCATTAAGGATATCGTCGTAAATAAAACAAACAAGAAAAAGCATATATTCAGAAAAACACATTCAGCAAAATATTTCAGTATTCAAACGCATAAAAGGACGCAAGACAAAGAAGAGGCACTTTCGGAGAAGGCGAAGCGTTTCCGAACCAAGCTGTCAATGGTAGACGAATTCAAATTCGGATCAATGTATTGACATCTTATCAAACCATATGATACGGGAGCTCTACAAGGTCTATCTTTCCAGCGAGGGAATTTTTCAACAGAATCTCGCCCCATGCCATTCTTTGAAAAAAGTGAAACAGTTTTTCACAAAGAACCAAATGACTGTACTTGAATAGCCCGGAAACTCCCCTGATCTCAAGCCGACCGAAAACCTCTGGGCTATTTGTAAAAAACGGCTCTCCAAGTTGGAAACGAAAACCAAGATGATCAGTGCAGTAATTCAAGTCTGGTTTCTCGATGACGAACTGAAAGGAAGCTGTCAATACCTGGTAAATTATATGCCTACAAGAGTAAAAGGTGTTATCAACACAAAAGGAGGACACATTCTATATTAAAACTAACAATCTATAACTACCAGTACTGTTTTTGTATGTTTATGTCCAATAAAGCACTTTTGTGTGTTTTGTGGTTTGCTGACGATTGATTGCCCTGCCTGCCTTAGAAAATAATCTTTCCAGTACTGACAATGCGACTATGACCGAAAATGATCTTGCCTTCTCGTAAAGCGATGGGAAGACATATTTTAGATCTTCCCATTCCTAGAGTGGATTAGATTTAAAGCTACAAACAGGGCTTTTTAAGTACAAAGAGAACTCGTATCCATCCTTATTCGATTTCTTTTTCTTCTTGGTGTGGACAGTTCTTTGTGGTGACAGCAAATCATACAACACAGGTGGTTCTTCGTATGTTTCACTACTAGTTGTGGTAGGAAATCACAATCAATGAAATTTTTGAGCTTTTGAATTTCTCTGCTCTTCCATAGGCACTTGGGACACGGAAATGAATATTCTAAAACCTAGAACCATTGATTATATAGCGTACCTATTGCATTGCTCAATTCCATACTACGATTTGGCAGCTAGGATTTTACTACAAAATGCAACATGCAAAATGCAAGTTTCAAAACTTCATTATTATTGTCGTTCAATATGACGGCGTTCAAGGTATAACAGTATGGCGGCGCTCTAAACACGCCTATACGATGTCCTATCTCGAAATAAATTAATAATACAATAACAACCGAATTTTGAAATCATAGCTCTTATCATTTTAATATTATTTAAATAAAAATGTATTTTTTTTATTTGGTATACAGGATTCAATACATAATAATTAGGCACTTTAAAGTTCAGATAGACTAATAGATGGCATTCTATCTCGCCGAGAATATTTCTGTGACGTAATCAGCCTATATAAAAATGTAATAGATAGCACTAATAATTGAATGTTATTATTGTTACACTGGGTTAAATTATTAGGTTTTTATAATCAATCAGTTCTTTATAAAAAAAACCATTCATTGGGCCCGATTGCGTTTCTTTGTGAACTAAAACTAAAATTAGTTCAATCCAAGGAGATAGAGTGGAATATGAAACAAACAATCGTCGAAAAAAACTACCCGTCGAACTTATATTCGTCCGAATTAATTTGAACACATTTCGTGCGGTCTTTGATTCAGATGCTTTATCTTTGGTGGGTAGTTTTAATGCGAAAAAGTGACAACCGTTCATTTCACTTTCCGCTCTAGCGTATTGCGATTTTAGGTCATGAAGAAACGCAATCGAGCCTATTATCAATGTTATTATAGATGGCCAAATGAATTGCTTCTAGTTTCACCATCAATGCTATCAACGCCACCTGCATTTTTCCAGTGCAGAAGGGTTGCCAAAATGGAGTTTAATACTCTACAATATGTAATCAATGCTATGAGGAAACATGAGTTATTCATTTCCATTGATTTGACCATCCTATAAAATACGAAGCTCATAGCTGGGCCATTTCTCGTTTTATTTTTAATATCTTAACCTATGATTTTGCATGGATGCATAAATGTTTCAAAAAGTTAAGATAATATAATATGTACCTATAGATATAATCACTGTTACTGGCACACCCTATGCAATCATGCAAATTCTATCATTCCCTAATTATTATTACCAATCTTAAACTTACCCTATCAATGCTGAAATATTTCTGCGGAGTGAATTCCTCTTGCTGGGCCACGGCGTAGAGCATTCTGGCACTCACTGCTGTTGTATGAGTTCTCAGTAAATTTTTCTGAGCCTCCTCTATTTTCCAGTCATACCCATAACCCTGTAAACATTTTTTAATTAGGGCTTGCCCAGGAATATGACTTGCGTATAAATCATATTTTTTTATATTTCTGTAGTGGTCATTCTTCTCTAAAGATCTCTTCTTTTAAATATTTTAGTTGCTAAGTTCAAAAAATATTAAAATTTTTCACATGTGCACAGTTAGGTAGTTACTTTTTAGAGCGTTGATGTCTTCTTTATTCATAGGTTTGTTGTAATAAAACCTTCCCCTGGTCAGAATAAATAATTTGAAAAAATCATATAAGTTATATTTATTATTTATTTGTTGTTTAGGGCTTTCTAAGGTCTTTATGAGCCTTGTAACACTGCGACCATTGCTGATCTATTGTGTTCACCACCTACTATAGTTCTGCGCTTAGCCTCGTGTCATTTAACCCTTCAAGCCCCGCGACTTCGATATCGAAGTCAACTGAACACGTCCAGGAAAAGTGATTTGATTGGGTTTTTCGTGTCATTCCGTATTCAGTTGTATTTTATTTAAATGCACAATGATATTTGTATCATCGTGCATTTAAATAAAATATAACTGCATATGGAATGACACGAAAAACCCAATCAAATCACTTTTCCTGGACGAGTTCAGTTGACTTCGATATCGAAGTCGCGGGGCTTGAAGGGTTAAGAACCGCAACAGGCTTTTGGCGCCAGATTGTTTTACCTCTTCAGGTTGGAGGTAATGACCACCCAAGTGGATGTATCTTTTACGCATCAGCGGGCCACACTCGCACATGAGGTGCAGAGGAGTTTCCTCTGCCCCTTAGCAGAACCTGCACATTTTTGTGTCTCGGAGCTTGAAGTATATTTAACAACTTTATTTATAAAAAATAGTACACCTCCGGTACAGTATACCAGACAGCAGCTTCTCTTAGAACAAAATTGAAATCAAAGCGAGTCACGAATCGTAAGGGCTCGGATGGTCGCCAGATGTTTTGCTACTCGGCCTACACAGATACCCGAACGCTTGAAAAGGTTGGCAGCCTTTACCTGCCCTTAATGCGTACTGTTCGCGTTCGTCGTGACGAACCCCTCTGCCCACATTCCTCGCACCCTCTTCCCGCATTGCCTTGTAGCGCGAGAGTAAAGCTACTGGGTGGTATACTGTGCCTACGGCCCCCGTTCCTTTTAACTTTCCTAGTCATTTGCAAGTATAGACTCAAAATCTGATAGCCAATCTCTAACAGTGGTAGGACATTTTTTTAGCATCAAGGCAAAACTAAATATCCATGGGTTTAATAAGCTCCTGCTCTGTATTTGGTGGGATCAGAGGGTGTGATTTATTATGAACAGCTGAAACCGAATGAAACCATAAAAAGGAATCGCTACCGACTGCAATTGATGCGCTAGAGCCGAGCACTGAAAGAAAAACGGCCGGAATACTCCTAAAGACACAACAGTCATTTTGCTGCACAACAATGCTCGTCTGCACGTCACAAAAACAGTACAAACATACCTGGAAACACAAATAGAAAGTCCTACCCCACCCACCGAATTCTTCAGATATTGCTCCTTCTACTACCATTCGCTTCGTTCGATGGCTCATAGCCATCGAACGAAATTTGTCATTCCAAGATTGTCAAAAATGGGTCAATTCGTGGAATGTATTTTTAATTGATGTATTTTTTATTTTCATTTAAAATATATTTTTTTTCATCTAAAAAATGCTACGAATTAATTTCAATTCCAAGTACAATAAAAGCATGTCCAAATAAGCTAGTTATAGTATATTAGAATTCGTCAGTTGTTGATAATTGACTTAAAATTAATCAAATAGAATAATAATTAGAATTTAACAATATTAATATTAAATATCATTAAAACGAATTTCTAGTAGAATAGGAGAAAGTAAAGTTCATATAAATCACAAGATGCTGAACTTAACCCATGACTTTCTGCGCTTCGGATTGTCGTAATTGATCCATTTTTCATCATCAGTGACATTTCGATGCAAAAACCTTTTCTTTTCTCCAGTTGAAGAAGCAGTTCACATGTCAAAAGACACCTCTCAATGTACCTTGGTTTCAATTCATATGGGACCCAATGTCCTTCCTTCTCAGGCTGGTTCGAGCTCTGGTTTTCTCGATCTTTCTCTATGCATCGGAGACATAGACCCTGAAGGCTCGGATACGCACCAAAATCGATGCACTGGAGATGTGGTATTGGCGTAAAATGCTAGGAATCCCATGGACAGCACGCCGCACCAACAAATCTGTCCTGAAAAAATTCGGCATCCAAGTGAGGCTCTCCACCGTATGCATGAGAAGGGTCCTGCAGTTCTTCGGTCATGTTGCCAGGAGAAACCCAGAGAATCTGAAGAAAATGCTTTCCGGGGGTCAAGTGGAGGGAAGAAGAAGCAGAGGCAGACAAAGAAGTTACAAAACGGTCAATACAATCTGCGACCCGCCATGCAGAAGACAGGTTGAAGTGGAGGAGCCTCGTAGACAAACTGTTGTCTAGTGGCCACGATCCTCAGTAATGAGGGAACGACGGAGAAGAGAAGTCATTCCTTCTGGATCATGCCCGAAGATTTAACAAGTTTTCCTACCGTCAATAAGTCAACTCACAATGATATAGACAATTATTGAAGTGTTTGACATGAGTCTTCATTGAGCAATGCCTCCAACTCTTTATCTTCTAATTTTTTTGGCTGGCCAGGTCGCTCCTTATCCAAGTCGAAATCACCAGCTTTAAAACGTGCAAACCACCTCCAACGCGTTTGCTCAGATAGACCATACACTTCCACTAAAATACAATGAGCATCAGAAGCACTTCATATTAAAGTAATGAAGTAAAGCTACCCAAAAAAAACACTTTATTCGGCAGAAATGTTGACATATCAATGAATTATAATTTGTTGTTATTTACGATTCAAAAAGAGGGTATGTACAGCAAATGACATTCAATGATAGCTGTTTCACGATAATAAATAAATACAAGGAGCTGCCATGGAATTCACTGACCGGAGTCGGGCCCATCATAATACTATTTTTTTACACTTCTGGGGGGTGAGCAGTGGATTCCGGACTTACCAACCGGCTGTGGTAGGTTTAGGACAGCTGTCTTGCCACATGTGAGCGTTCACCTTACCACCCATTCACTCCCCCTTCGAAGCCATAGAATTTGAGATGTGCAAATCGCAGTTTTAGATAATTTTTCTAATTTTTCTAATACATTACTGTCGCTAACAACGAAATACTGTTCTACCTCTTGCCATCTCTTGTAAAACGCTACAAATTAATTCCTACACCTAATAGATTCTGAATGAATAAATTTATACTGATACTGATTGTAAAAAAAATTGCCTGCAGCGCTAAAGTAGAGGGCCCCCACCGGCCCCCCAACTCCCCGAAGTAATATTAGGGGTGATGAGCAAAATAAAGTTGGGAACCACTGGATTAGACGAGAGTAATGAAATGAAATACAATATACCTGAGACCCATATCCGCCTTTACTATGAATCTTCTTCACCCTTTCCAGGTAGTCCATAGGGAATTTATTGCTGGAGACAGGATCCGAAAGGAAGAAAGTATCGTGGGCGTCTCGCGCCGGGTGCTGCTGTGGCTGGAACAGGGCATCGAAGTTCCAGAAGGAGCTTTCCACGTAATTGTTGGTCGGCATCTCGGAGAATCCCATTTCGAGGAATATTTGCCTGAACTCCGTGCGGACTTTCAGAAGAGGATGCAATTGGCCTCTTTCTACTGGGGCACCTGAAATAAAAATGGAGTGAATTGTCGATGAAAATTATAGAGATATAAAAATTATTTCTCCGTCGCTATACACCTATTAAGAAACTCATTCGCAGCCACCTTGAGCATTTTGGGCACTCAACGGCAACGGACCTTATTCATGCCCAACTTTCCACGCAAGATTCGCAAGACGCTTTTAGTTGAGATGGCCAACTGTTTCTTAGTGAACCAACATATTTTCTCTATAATGAGGTCTCTAACTTTTTGAACAATGTAATCTTTAGTCGCCTAGACCGGGCCTTAACTGCGTGGGTCGCCATCCAGTCTCTCTGCCGAACTTGTATTGGCATGCCCAGAATTTCACAGTAAAAAACGAAGGAGTGCTTTCCGTTAGTGCTAGTGCTTAGATTAGTGCTTTCCGCTCTTTTATCAAGAATTTAATACTGCAATTTATTTATTTTCATAAAAATATATATATGTATGTATGTACGTACAGTAGGATATATATATATATATATATATATATATATATATATATATATATATATATATATATATATATATATATATATATATATATATATATATATATATATATATATATATATATATATATATATATATATATATATATATATATATATATATATATATATATATATATATATATATATATATATATATATATATATATATATATATATATATATATATATATATATATATATATATATATATATATATATATATATATATATCCTACTACTATTATAAACGCGAAAGTTTGTAAGAATGTATGTATGGATGTTTGTTACTCTTTCACGCAAAAACTACTGAATGGATTTTGATGAAACTTTACAATAATATAGCTTACACAGCAGAATAACACATAGGCTATAATTTATAAAGATATATAGTTTTCTATCATCATTATCACAATTTTCCATCACCACGCGGGTGAAACCGCGGGGCGCAGCTAGTATATATATATATATATATATATATATATATATATATATATATATATATATATATATATATATATATATATATATATATATATATATATATATATATATATTGTATTTTATTTGTGCAGTATTGGTGACATTTTATCCGGAATATTCTACATTAAAACAATCATATGTGAGGCTGAGAACTTTTCTACCTCCCTGTGTAAATTGCGAATGGAGGCGGTGGCAAGATCCTATGTAGAAGAGTATCAAAAAGGCGACTGAACAGTTAAGTATGCTTCAAAGCTAAACATTTGTTCGTTTGTTTTATTGTTGGGGTTAGCTGACCAGTTGCCTGGAAATCACACTTGGGTCCTCCATGCAGGGCCATTGTGCTTGTCCCATCATAATCTGTCTTACCTACGGATGTTGCAATCAGCTCACGCTAGCATTGATTATATGAGGTTATTAAATTGCCTAACTCCATAGTACAATTTGGAAACACTTCTAAACTAATAGAAATTTATTTGGCCATCAATAGCAATTTATTTGTTTTTTTTTTATAGAGAACTGATTGTATTGATTATATAACTAGATTAATTATAAAAACCAAATAATTTAACCAATGCTAACATTGAATTATTAGTGCCATCTATCGTAAATTTTTATACAGGCTGATTACATCACAGAAATAATACGAAGAAATAAAATGCCATCTATTAGTCTATCAGAAAATTAAAGTGCCTAATTATTACATATTGACATCTGTATACCGAATTAAAAATGGATTTCTTTATGTAAATAATATTAAAATAATGATTTAAAAATTTATTTGTTATTGTATTATTATTTTATATCATATAGGCATTTTTAGAGCACCACCTACAGTGCGCCGCCATACGGTTATAGCACAAAAGTCACCATATTGAACATAATAATAGAAGATTAATCAATTTTTGGATTTGTGAGTGCCATCTACACATTGCGTTTCGATCTAATATGCTATACAGGGTGTTATTACTGCACGGGCATTTTTTTCTGAGGGTGAATCAGTACAACGTGATAAGCAACTTTTGATAGTTTTTTTTGGAAAAAAACAACAAATAAATGTTTGGAAAAAAAATATTTTTTGTTTTTTTTTCAAGTTGAAAATTTGAAGAAGTTGACTGTTAAATAAAGGTTTATGAAGCGTTTGAGCGCGCTGCGCCATTTAGAGGTAGGTAATAAGTCGTAAATAAACAATATCAGCGACATTTTACCAACCGCTAGATAGCGCATCGTGATCATAACTTTTCATACTATTTAAAAAATTAAAAAACAAATTTAGAAAAAAAATCTTTTTCAGTTTTTTACATTTTAAAAAATTAAAAGTTGCTTACTTCGTTGTACTGATTCACCTACAAACAAAAAGGCCCGTGCAGTAATAACACACCGTATAATCAATGACGCCGGATAATATATTCAGGGTCTATGATGGCTGATTACCATATATCTTGACCAATCTATCACCACGCACTTTTCTGTGAACCTCTCTCCTTGCAGACAACGCTGGACATGCACAGATGACATGATCCGCTGTGTGCTTCTCCATTTCACAGCCCCGGCATGTTACACTCACATGTTACTCTCTGATACACCCAGAATGTGGAGGTGCCTGGAATGCCCATGTTATACGTACACTCGATGAAACCGGTCAACAATATATAACCAATATAAACCTTAGTATCTCGAAAACTGAGAATGGGTTTAAATGACATAATTATCACATTAATAATGATAGGCCGGGAGATAGTGACACAAAATTTTAGGCCATTTCTTATAAGTATAGCGGCCATTCAGAAGTCAAATTAGGTAATCTAGTCGTCGAGACGTAATCGCAGGGTAATTAATTAAACTAATCGGAAAAATGACGTGTTTCAAATGATTTGTTGTTGTTAGATATTTATATTTTTCGGTTGTCGATAAATAATGAATCTGCCCTAAGACAATGCCATACTTTTACGGTGGGGCTTATGCCCGCCATACGAATTAAAACACTCGATTTAAAAAAAAAAACGTATTAGTTAGTAAAAAAAAAAAGAACTAATTACTTTTAAATAAACATCCACAAAAACCACTAAGCAATACCGTTGCGACGGTTCCAAATAACCGCCATACCGCACGCAAAGCAGCAGATTTATTTAATAATATAAAATTATTTTTTACAGTATGGGACTTGAATCGTTGAAGGAAACAAACTTAACCCTTCAGGCCTCGGCCCCTCAGCCGATTGACAAGTTGCTGTCCCAAAAAAAATTAGTAAAAATTAGTAAAAAAATTGAATTACGACACTGTCTCACCAAAACATTAATTACTGCCAAACCACTGTACCCATAATTAACCCTTGGAGTAAATGGGTATTTTCATGGATGCATCTGTCTCTTTTGCAGGATTTTCGGCGACATCGACTTAAAGTACTATAACTACGAAACTACTACACCAATCATAAAAAGAACAACTGCACAATGATTGCATTGAAATTTCGAATATAGAATATTGAAATATCATTTTGTAAAACAATTAGATAATTATGAATAAATATGAGAACGTCAAAGAAGTGAAAAAAACGCGGGACCAGATTTGGTCGACTCGTACTCAACGGATAATTGTTTTGCGACCAGATTTGGTTGACTCATACTCAACGGGTTAAAATGAAACCCATCACGCTGAATCGTTTTGTGGCCGATATCGGCCAATCGGGGCTTGAGGGGTTAATACAATAATGTCATACTGTCATACTGTCATAATGTCATGTCATAAATAATTTTACGTTTTCTATAGTTGTATCTTGAAAAGGTTTAAAACATGATTTTTCGTATGTCACCACTTTTGCACTCCACCAGAAGTATGGTAAATATATTAACTGTTTCATTATATTATAATCCTTTAACGATTCAAGTGCCGTAATGTAACAAATCATTTTATATGTCATTTTTACCATAAGTTTAATTAATTACACCTCGACGACCAGTGCTATGACCGTTTTTTTTTTATTTCATTAATTACCTAATTTGACTTCTGAATGGTCGTCATATTTGTAACAAATGACTTGAAATTTTCTGTCACTATCTCACAGTCTGTGAACATTGTATATCAGGAACACTTCTCTTTTTTATGTCAGAATGGAAACAAAAGCAAAAACAAATGTAGTGAATTCAAAGTTCAATTTTATAAAAACCATTTATTTTGTTTATACCCTTTTTGATGGCATTACTTTACAACTGGCAAGTTTTATAAATTTTATTTGGGTAGTATTAAATAGTCTGTAAAATGCTTCTTATTTGAATAAGCTAGCATTCTTAGTTTCCGAGATATAAAGGTTTATGTTGGTGACCCGGATTCATTTCTCCTGAGTGCCCCAGCTTTGGCTGTAAGAGCATGCCCCAGCTTTGGCTGTAAGAGGAGAGAACATAATGGACACATATTAGGCTGCTATGTCTGATGTGCACGGTTTTCGACCATCGTGGATTCAACGACTATACTCTGAGGTGAGCTGGTTGCAGGATCTATAACATAGACTGGTTGTCAATAGATACATGGGGGTAAGCCACAATGGCCCTAAAATTAGGAATAAGTGCGGGTTGCTGTCTTGTCTGCTATCCACCCATTCCCTCGTCTCTTCATCACCCACAATATGCTATTTGTTCAGAGACATTATCAGGTGAGAATTAATAGGAAAAGCATCAGGGATAAGCAGGGATGAGCCAAGGTAGATAAATATACTTCACCAGGTATGTCCGAATGAAATGGCAAAGTCCCGCCACGCATGGTGACGTCACAGCCATTGTTTCTCAAACTTTCGTTTGACAATTTAAGACCCAGCAGCAGGTGTGCCAGTACGTGCACTACCTACCTATAAAATTAAATGTCTGAATGAAAAACCAGCTAAAGTGCGAGTTTCACTCACACACCAAGGGTTGTGTACCTACTGTCCACACGCAAGCTCCAAGGAATCGGAGGCTGGGAAAGCAGACGGATGACGCCGCCCCCGACTGTCGTTTCATACCCCGCACTCTCCCAGTACTAGTACTGGGAGAATAATGGTACTGGGAGAGTACTAGTACTGGGAGAGTGCGGGGTATGAAGCGACAGTTGGGGGCGGCGTCCCTCCTGCTTTCCCAGCCCCCGATTCCTCGAAACTTGCGAGCGGATTGTACATAATTAAGTAAATTTATCAAAACCTATCACAATCATGAGCTTAGTTTATTTTTCAGTGAAGATAAAGGGAAGAGGGAGGGGGGGGGGGGAGAGGAATTGGAGCTAGGAACAAAAAAATATATTTTTACCTTGTTTTGAAATCATTGAAATGAGCCTGTTCCAACACTGACAGACAGTCTTGCTAGTAAAAAATGTTTTATACAATTGTCTGTGGGTAAGGGGTAGTATGTTACTCTATGTTACATAGGGGGAGAGGGGGGGTTAAGAATGTCTTAAAAATGCTTTACGAAATATATATGATGGCCCTTAAGTGCGGTCATTGGAATACTTGACCATCCCACATTCATCATCATTCACTTACCCAAAGCGTCGAAATTGTAAGACTTGAACTTCAAATCTTTCCAATCGCCTGACAGCAGCATTTCCGTGGTCAAGTCGGTTTCCAATTTCAATAGCGTCGTTGAAAATTGAGTTCCTTTCTTCAGCAGGAAGCTCTTAACTGTCACTTCCTGAAGCAGTTTTCTTTTTTTATAATCGGCGCGGGCCTTTTCTGCGACATCGTCTATGAGCCCCTTGTCTATGGCTAATAAATCCTCTTTGACCACATCCGTTATATTTGCTTTCTTCTTTTTGACGAGCGGCACTTTTCCCGTTTTATCAACCATGACCCAGCCGGCAGACATGGCTTTGCTGAAGCCTACCTTAGCATTTGGTATATTCTGGAATGAAAAAAGAGTAACTATGAGTGGCACTTTCAAAGGCCAAAAAAAAATAATAATTGAGGCACATTATATTTTTACACATTACATTAATTGAGCCGCCCAGGCCGATTCATGAGTTTGCCTTCACTATTCAAGCAGTGAAAAAAGTTGAATTTACTTGTGTCGTACCTGTGACCTTCGAGACCGATACGGTGGGAGAAAATTTAAAGGCCTAATTTGATTGGTGGTAGTTCGATTTAGATCAGGACTTTCCGATTGTACCGCAAACAAAATTTTTATTGATACTTTACGAAACATATAGGTTTTGAATTCAACTTTTAAACTATTTTCTAATTTAGTTTTATCTGCACTCCGTTATCAAAAATATATTGATTGCTCTGTTTGCACTGAGGAGCGATTGTTCATAAAATTAGCATGCTTGATTTGTCTATGGTCACTTATAATTAGCATGAACGATAAACAAATCTAGCATAGTCATAATGTTTGATGGAGAGAAATCTAGTTACCCCTCAAATTTCGTTCCCCTCAAATCTAGTTACCCATCATCTTTATCATGATTAAACTTTAATGTCATACTAAAATTACCAGAAGTCTCTCATTCTCTCTCAGAAGCCCCGAAGCCCCGCCGCCAGCATCACATCAATCATTCGAGCGACCCAACAACAACTTGAGGCACTGCAGTCCGTTTCAGGGCCCGAGTTCTCCTTAGCACGTAAGTACGAGCTCCTCACTCGTTACTAGATGAAGCATTCGAAGTGCATAGCGGCGGATCTCCCGCCGCCTTCGTCATTGTATGTGAGAAACCATCACTTGATAGGTACTTCTCTTCAAGTCTTCTACAAAATCTATCTGTCTTTTTTCTAAAAGTTTTCTCCCATTGCAACAGCAAACCTGGCAGAAACCACCGTCTTTGAGTAGAGGCACTAAAATAAAAAAAAAAGAAGAAGACATCGGAGTAGAGCTGCTGATCTACTGTCACTTTTTCTTTCAAAATAATATATTAGCATTAAGACCACTCTAAACGTTGACCAACATATATACCAATGCTTCTGGTCAATGCTTTTATGTCTAAAGTTTTAGAGGGGGCTAATGATCGCATTAGTAGGTATCATAGAGTTGGCCCATATATTGGCATCAGATTCGCATTGTTGTCGGTTTTTTCACATGCATTTAGCACGCAACGACGCCGGCATCGACCATATTCTTTTTTAAATTTCTTTTTGATAACCCTTTTACTGTGCACACATAGGTAGTACTTATACGCTGTAAATAAATAAACCGCAGTGGCCGTAACCAGCTCGACATTAATTTTTGACACGCGATTTGATGTCCCGACATCAGTCTGCACCAACACAAACTGAACAACCTTCCGTGTGGACTGAGCTAAGAATTCCTGGCCAATAAGTGTGTGTCATTAATAAGTGGCCAACGTGTAGAGGGGGCATAACAGTATCACCAAGGGTATAACTGCAGTATAGGAACCTCGAATGGATTATTGATTTTTAAACGTCACCCGACTATATTCGCCACGCAGATTCCGAATCTGCGTTGCGAATATATCGCTATATGATATTTCCATATTTAAGATTTTTTTATTGTTTCAGGATATCTTTTGTTATCAAAACGCAGTCATAAAAAAACCTCAAAAATAGTCCCATTTTTTTTTATGTTGCAGACATGTTTTTGTTCACGACCATGTCATAATTTGTGTAATATCGCAAATTGTTATCGATATTAGAGAACTCGCGATATGTCGACTATATTCCCGACACTTCCTCCGAAACAAAATGGCGGCGGTTTGTTGACAATGTATATTGAAACGTTGAATGCCTATATCTCACTTATTTATTGAGATCGAATCTATCTTCTTTCAGATTTAGCATTAAAATGATCGAATCTATTTGTATTTTTTATTTTGGCCTGTTTGTTTACATATAAAATTTATACTTTGAATGCCTATATCTCGCTTCAGCGACCGACACAATTTTCTTGAAGATTTAGCATTAAAATGAGACAATCTATTAGTGTCTATTTTTTTTGGAGAGGTTCCTATACTGCAGTTATTCCTCACCAAGACGCAGCGAAAATAATATACACTTGAAAATCTTACTTCCAATGGTACCTTAATAAAACCAAAGAAATGTCCGATTCGGTTAAGGCTTCTCCCTCGGCCACAGTATTATATGGTGACTGTAAGTTAGGTTAGGATTTCTATAAATGCGATGAAATATAAATAAATCCCCCAGCCATATGTTTCTCGAATACGAAGCTAAATTTTACCTTCATAACATCAGTTTGAGGCATTCCAGCGTCTGGCAAAGCGTTATACAAAATGGCCTCATGACTTCCTTTTTCGGCCACCTGCTTGCCTTCATCACTTAGAACCCACTTTTTACTCGTCACTGGTTCTGACACAATCATATCCCCGATAGATTCGATGCTCTTCACAGCCCCTACAATTTTCTGATGGTCTTGCCCCAAAATCGACTCTAACAACAAAGTATCCGCGGAATCGTGCTCGTCAATGTACGCCAGGATTTTCTCTGCTAAATCAGTAGCCATTTTTAACGCGTTTCTCTAATGAAATTGCAGAATTTGTTGGCCGCAGACAGATAACCTCACTTTTTTCTGACAGCCACGGATGTCAACTTGGCAAGAGGGTTGCTAGTATGCAAAATGAATGATCGTCGCGGGTGCCAATGTAACTAAAATATGTCTGTTAAGGCCTCTACTCACGAGGAGGCTTACAGGACAGGTGTGACTCCTCCCACACATCACAATTTTTAGTACTAGCATGAAATCAGACGAATATCTACATTTATTATGGCGCCATTGTCCAAGACATATGACAAGGATATTGTAGTTTATTTAATTAGAATTTCATTTGATTTTTTTTGTTTAGAACAAGTTTTTTTTGGCAGTTGCAATAACACCGAAACGTCAGGTTTGTATCTTGTTTAAAATGTCAAACAACCGCTATAGTCTTAGATCTCATATGGAATTATTATTGAATGAAAGTATACAGTATACTAAGATCGATACAGCTATCAATGATCAATCATCAAAATAGGCGTTGCATTGGCTGTTTCCGAGGTATTGCGCGTAGCAAACCTAAAAAAACTGGGTAAAGAAGATGGTGCTGATGCAAAAGAAATTATTTAATATGAACAAGAAGGGCCAGTTGGAACCGGGAGATTTTGGAATCTTTTTACGAATGGACACTGTATGATCAAAAAGCACTTTGAAGCTGTCTTTGTTGAAGAAAGCGATTAAATGTCATCTTTATTAATTTGTTCCCACATATGAGAATGCATTTATAACTAAACACGTCAAAGAGCCCAATGGCAGGTTACAAAGGACGTTCACAAGTAAACAAACAACAACAGCGGACGTGATGTTGACAGCACCGGCAACATGACCAAAAGACAGCGAAATTTCCGTACGCAAAGTATGCAACGCCGAATAAAATCTGGACCCTTGAATTTGCATGAAAACACATGACTTAGATACATACTTATCATACGAAACGCTGTCACATGCGTCCCACCCAACGTCGACTTGCGATTTCTAAATCGGCATGGGAAGGTGAAGGGGATGACAGCACGCTGTCCCACGATAAGACTAATGTGTTTCTAGAACTTACGTTCGCAGTGCATCGACACACATACAGGTTGAGTTTTAAATGACCGGTATCCTTCCAGGGGATGAATCAGTACGAGCAGGTAAGCAACTTTAAATATATTTTTAAAAAAAACTAATAAAAGAAACAGTAGGTATATACTTTTTTTAGTTGACATTTTGAAGAACTTGACTGTTAAATAAAAGTTTGACAAGAATTTGAGCCATCTAGCGGTAGGTAAAATATAGGTAAAAACAGTATAAGCGATATTTTACCTACCGCTAGATGACGCATTGTGCTCAGCGCTTTTTATACTGTTTTTCAACAAATAAAAAATTGAAATATTCAAAAGAAGGATTTGTTTTTTTATTTGTCTACATTTTTTTATCAAAACTTGCTTCCCTGCTTGCACTGATTCCCCCCCCCCCCCCCCTTTCAAGATGGCAGCTAATTAAAACTCATCCTGTAAAACGTTGGTGCATACACAGAGAAAAGACATGCTGAAATACATAAAGAAACGTTCTTTATCATATTCCGATTTTTACATGAATGCATGGTATTCTCCACGTTCTCTTTGTCTATTTATGTCAAGAATCCAATATCTTATTTTCTTAGCTTTTATGATTTGGTGGTACAGATAGTAATTTTAAAATTACACTAAGTTTGTTGTCAAACTCATTCTCAGAATCAGAAAACATATTGCATAGCGGTTGTAAACAATACAAGTGCACCTTCTGAGAAGTGGCAGCAGCTTCTGATACCATACAATATACGTTGCATACGTGGGGCAAGTGTGCGCACCACCGTGGAAGCGTTGCGTCCTATAAGTTGAGTACGTGGGCTCAGTCTGTCGCTACCCTTAATCGCGCTACACCCCATGCAATTTCCAGGGCGCAAGAGGAGGCTAGAGTGATCGTGAAAGCCCCTGCCCATCACCCAATTTAGGGAGTAAGTATTGAGGCAATTTACCCATACACATTTCTATCTGTAGGGGCAATTTTAAATTATCTGCAGATAGCCTTGTGAGTAGACGCCTTTAGGAAACGCAACGTTTCAGATTCAGATAATTATCGTCAGTCACAAAATAAGAAGTACATACCTAAAATTACAATTTACATTACCATTATAATAAAAATATGTGATATTTTTCATTAATTATTCGTTTCCTTCACTTTTTTATCCTTTGCTTTAAAACTCCCGCTGAAATGCTAGTTATCGTTTTAAAAACTAATGCGGCTTTGTGATTGGTTGAAATGACTGTGTGATAAAACAACGCTTATGTTATTATACCATTTAATTAAAGCGGCCTTTAAATGCATTTCCCGTTCTCTCATTTGAGAGTCGACTCGGCCGTGAGATGAACGGACTTTTTAGTGCCGAATTAACGACGGGCCGGTTTGGACTTTTCCAACATTGAATGGTGACGGTGTTTACGTGGATTCTTGTATTTTTCCTCGGTAAGTAAATAGTGCTATGCGAATATTTCAAAATAATCTAACGCCTTTTTATAATTAGATTTAAGTACTTTTTCGTAAAAATAATATTTTGGTAGACTGATTCAGGTAAATGCAGGCTTCAAAATTTCGTTTCATGGGTATGTATTTCGTTGGGAATTATTGCAGTATTAGGAACCTTTCTCAGAAATCGAAAAAATAAAGAAATACTACTATATTCGATCATTGTAATGCTAAATATGAAAGAAAAAAGCTTCGGACGCGTAAAATTTCAAAGCCAAATTTACATACAAAAAAATAAAAAAAGTTTACTCAGTTTTTAAGGATGTTTTAAAAAAAAACTAATCTAACCTACCGCCAAATAGGTGCTTATGTATTATTTAAAAAAAAAATAACTTAATCTACTGAAATGTATGGGTTTGGTGCTTTTTTAATTCCTATATCTTGCTTATTTATTGAGACCGAATAAAGATTATTGCAGATTCGGAATCAGCGTGGTGACTATAGTCTGATGACGTTAAAAAATCAACAATCTAGAAGAGGTTCCTGTACTGCAATATATGCAGTTTAGAAAACTATACTACAATAAAGGTGTTTTAAGGTCACCTCATTATAAATCATCACACTGATTCCGATATTTTGCTCTATCTCTAAGAAATAAGCGAGATATAGCGTCAAGCACTTATATTTTTGTAGGTTTAGGTAGTTTTTTTTACAACAATTCAAACGCCTATATGGCGGTAGGTTAGTTAGTTTTTTATAACCATCATAGGTACACACTTATTTGGTGTTAGGTCATGTTGGTTTTTTTTTAATATGACAGAGTTAGCTAAAGTTCGGACTGATTGACTCCTTCCGACCAACTATTTTAATGAAGGATTAACCGATTGATACGATACGATTAATCAACGATTATTAATGTTTTCCCGATTAATATCGGAAATCGGAATCGACGATTGTTGCCCTGATTATTTAGCGATTACCAACCGGCGGAGAAAACTAGAAGAAACATGCTAAGAAAAGACTAATAAATTTTAGTGTATAAAAAATAAAAATACCCACAAATTCTTATGTTTTCTAACAACTAGAGGAGAGCATCTGGAATGCTCGAGAAAAATGATTCGGGAGCATTGAGTATATAACTCAATGTTCGGGAGACAGCAGGAGCTAATCCAAAAGTTCTCTCAAAGGGGGGGGGGGGGGTATTTTGGTGAGTCGCTGGCAGTAGTATAATAATATAAATTTTATTGTAGGGTTTACACTGTCACATGCTCCACACACCCGACCAAATCTCGATAAAAACCATGAAGATTTCAATAAAAAACTAGAAAACGTTTTATTTGTTGTCCATATACATATTTACTATTTTTTTATGGTGCCGTCTTAAGAAACAAATAATACAATTCCTCGTACCAGTAATTACTATGACATTTTCCCCTTTCTCGGGGAGATTCCCCCATTGCCCCCCCCCCTCCCTCCGTCGTGTATCCGGGCCTGGGCGTGTGCCTGGGCGACAGAGGATCAGATACATTTCACCTAATCCCCCCTCTAAACGTTGGCCAATGCTTTGGCACAGTAAATAGCTTTGGCCACTGCCCATGTCTCTCTCGCTCGTTCTCTCTCATACATTTTCACTCGTCACAGGGGTGTCGACTCGCTTCCACCTTAGCGTAGTCTAACATAGTCGCAACCAATGTTCTTTATCTATTTCTGCAGTATTGGCGCTATAATAGCCATTACTCGATTCTAAAGAAAATTGCAAAAAATATCTGTCTTCAAATGAATTTCAGTAGCATCAGCGAAATATTATCTAATGTTGGACTTATCTAGAGTGATTTAAGAAATACTCTCTGTCACCTGGTACTACATAATATGTAAAAAACAAAGCATATTATGCTTTCTTTTTAAAATAAAAATCTTCCAAAATTAAAAATCTTCCAACTTTAGTTACATGTCTTAATAATAATAATTAAAACAGATTCATTAAAAAAATGTGTTAATAATAAGTTTAATAACAGATAGATATTAGCAATGAGCCGAATACCGAATAGTATTCGGTTAATCCGGATATCCGCCAAAAAGTACGTATGCGGTTGAATAAAAATCATAGCTGCGTGAAGTAAAAATAAAACATTAAAAAAAATGTTCAGAAGAACGAGCTACGAATAGGAAAGAGCCGGTACGAATAGGAATTCCTTGTATTCTCAGACATCGTGGTAAAACCGTTACATTTCGATATTTCGGTAGGATAGCCCCTATATCAGTAGAAATACCAAGAAATCGGAAGGTTCGATACTACTGGATGTGAGTTGCTTTCTCTAGACGGCCAAGGCTTGACAAGCATTTCAAAAATATACATTTTCATCTTGTGCTGTAGTTTGTAGTAGGTAGTTTGTTTGTCAAGCCATCAAGTCAAAATGTTTGTCAAGCCATCAATCAAGCACGAAAAATTTACGTACTTGACAAGCAATTCTGACCGTCTAGCGAGCCCTTAACTGTGCCCTATACTCGGACACATGATCATACTTACGTAGACCGAAGATGAACCGTTTGCATACATTTTGCAAACGTTCAAGTTTGTTGAATAGTACCTCTGATAAATCGAGATAAGCCACATTTGCATAGTCAAAAAAAAGTAAAGGGAGAGACTGTTCTAGAGATTTATGCAGAGGGTGAACACTAGCAAATATTTTGCGACTTACCTCTTGTGGTTGCCAGGAGAAATGTTCTGCCACAATTAGACCAAGATCTTTCACTTTTTGCGACAAGGGTATGATGATATCGTTTAGTTTTATTAAAGAAAGGGATTTTACTTTTATTTTGGAGATCAATTAAGACCTCCAATGAGTACAGCTTTGAATTTCAAAGGGTTGATTAGTAGACCGTTGCCCTCGGCAGACGCTGTTGTCGATACACGACGGATTGCCCATGTTATAACTAGAGGCACTGAATTTTCGTTTTTACAAAATAGATGCGAACTTATGCGAAATTTCTTGAAATTTGAAAATGCGAAAATACGCATCTGAATAAAGTTTCACTATTTTTTTTTAGCAGATACGATTACATACAACAATAAAGACTACTTTTATATTGGTCAGTTATTTTGCCCATCTGTGGCTGCAAGTCACCACCTTAAAACAAAATACATTACTCGGAAACTTCTCGAAAATTTATTTTTTCAGACAACTTTTTCAAAATGAGCTGATTGATGGGTATAATCACATTTATCGCCTAATGCGTAAATACAGTAAATAGGAATGAGATGCCAATGTTAAAACATATTCTGCAGTACTAAATCATTACAGAGTTAGTTACTTCTACGCTGTTATTTGAACAGAGTAGAAGCAGAACGCTTCTTTATTAAATATATATCGTAATATTAAAAATGTTATAATTAAATATAAATATAATATGGCCGTTACGGACAGAACGATTCCAAATGATCAATTATTCGATGTTAGCTTTTAATCAATATTAAATATAGATTTAGAGTCAATTAAAAAGTTGTTTTATATGCAGTATATGCGAATTTTATCGAAATATAGATATCCTCATTTTTTTTTTTGCGAAATTTCTGTTTTTTTTGCGAAAATTCCGTAATAACTTATTTTGCCGACACGCGGCTGTGAAACCGATACACAGATCCACGCTGCAATGCGCTATTGCCGAGACACGACAACGCGACCAAGCGGACTTTCGATTCGACTGCATACGGGTTCTTCACCAGACACACTGAAATAATGCAGTACTCGTCATGGCAAACCTATTAACATATGACCCAATTCTACTAAAATACATAATATACATTCTTATAATATTTATTTAGGAACGACATTAGACGACATACGCGCTAGGATGACCGCTTTCTAGCGTTCAATCGACCATAAATAAAACTGCCATATTCCAGAACTAAAACCTAAAACATATTCCAGAACTAAACCATCGACAATATTCCGGAACAAAACAATCCGTCAACCACTGGAGCAACACGCAATGGTTGAATCAATCCAAAGCGCTAATTAAGGCGTACGACCCTAAGACGGCCCGTGAGGCCTTATCGCTAAATAGGAACAATCTACGCATACTGGTGAGGGCGCTCACGGGGCATTGTGGCCTTAACAAACACATGTACAACCTCAAGCTCCGAGACACAAAAATGTGCAGGCTCTGCCAAGGGGCAGAGGAAACTCCCCTGCACCTCATGTGCGAGTGTGGCCCGCTGTTGGGTAAAAGATACACCCACTTGGGTGGTCATTACCTTCAACCTGAGGAGGTAAAACAATCTGGCGCCTAAAGCCTGTTACGGTTCTTAAATGACACGAGGCTTAGCGCAGAACTATAGTAGGTGGCGAACACAATAGATCAGCAATGGCCGCAGTGTTACAAGGCTCATAAGGACCTTAGAAAAGCCCCACACAACAAATAATAAAAATAAAAATAAAATATCCATTGTTACTGAAAAATTATTATGTTATGTTACGACGTCACCAGCTACGACCGACCCTCTAAGATATTTGCACCCGATTTGCAGATCAACGCTCGCCTCGATCTACCAACGAACATCGTCTCTATCATAAGTAGTTAAGTAGATTTAAGGTGAATCATAATATCAGTTCGATTGTTGCTTTACCGATAGTAATATGTTACAAATGATGTATTATCCTTTCGCACAATCGGTCCTTAAAGATAGTTATTATTAATATGAATATTATTATGATTATAATGTAGAAGCATATGAAATAGGAATATTATAACAATACTCCTCAGACCACGCAATCAGTACGATAAAGAATATCACTTCCTTTTCAGACAATTGTATTAGAATCCATTCTTTCAAAGTCTATTCTTTTCTATTCGATTGTTACCATATTTATTTGGGCTAGCGTAGACGCTCGCCTCAGTCGACCACCTGATCAAATATCCTTCCCTTCCAGACCGAATCTTGATACGACGCCCGCATAGGCACTTCGTAGCATTGTGTAATTTAAATAGGAGAATAAGTAGCGTCCCTATAAAAGGAGGTCACCGACTCCATAAGGGCAGACATTCATTTGCATCGGACGATACGTGTCGTCTCGAGGAGCTTAGTATTAAAGTAGCACTTACTGAAAATTGTAATCATTGTAATCTTTGAGTAATTGAATAAAAATATATTTATTTAATAAATAAACTCAGTGAAACCTAAAAGTTACAATAATTAATTATGGTTACAATATTATTTATCACGGTTAAAAGACATCAAGTTTCTCTAGAAGATATTCATAATTACACGGGCTAAGTACTCTATATATAATTATGTAAATTTTTGACCAAAAGGTGTTTTTGATAACAAGTCATGCAAAAAAAAAATGGAAATTTTATGCAATAATTCCCGAAGGAATAAAAAAATCGTTACTAAAAGACTTTCCTATTAATTAGCCAAGTACGTTCAATTTATGACATTCAATTTATGACAATTGCACGCGCGGGTCGTCGTAAAATTCAAATTTCGTTGGGACGTACATCGCAAGACGTGCAAATTTTAATATTTGATTCTTCCACACATTTGTATGGAGGACTTTAAATATTATCTGTGTCGATTGTACATATTACAAGCAAAATTTCACAGTATGATTTCGGCCCAAAAAAGGAACCTTTGTACCTTCCCTAAAGTCTCTTAATTTCAATTCTCTAAGTCCAATATTTTAGGATTGAAGTTGACTAGCGTGTCCTATGGTAGACCGATTTCATTTACTTTTCAACTCTTGCCATGACCAAATGATGCCTGCATTGCAAATTTCAGCTCAATCATATAAAGCGTTTGGCCGCTAACGTAGAGAAATACTTATAGACAGGCACACAGACAGACTTCAGTGACTTCTTTTCATTCTCTTTCACCGTGCATGGAGCCCGTCTTTGGAATGCTTTGCCGAAAAATGTGACAACCGCGCCAAGCATAACAACTTTTAAAAACAGATTCAGAGAGCATTTAAAATCTTCCAGATAAATTCAATTTCCCCTCCTATTCTCCTAATTTTTAAACTCTAGCGTCCTTATAGGTGTTAGATTATTTTGATGTGGCAAACCTGTGCCCACAAAAAGTTAAATATATATCCTCTTTTATTTTATCCTCTTTTGTTGTATTTGTCATACTCTTTATATAGGTTAAGTTATGTAGTCTACTCGCAAATAATGTTCATACAATATATAGTATAGGTTAGCTCTAAAATATTGCCTGCAGGCAATAAACTCGCCTTTTCTTAAGAATAAAGAGTTTTATGAATATTCTTATTATTAATATTATTATTATTACTTCAAACTGGAAATGGTCCTAATAGTCTTGGGGGGGGGGGGGGGGGAATATATATATATATATGTCTTCATCTCGAACAAAAATTTTGCGCGCTTACAATATTTTACAATGGTAGGCCGGTAAAGTAAAATGATTACCTCCCATTTTGTAATATATTTAAATTTCATGAGTCATTTCTATAGACATATGGTGCTTCTTGACTGCCACCTCAAATCAAATCAAATCAAATCGCATTTATTGTCTTCAAAAACTTTTACATAGTTGTTTAGACACTTTATATAGCCGCTTAATGTTTAAATAACTTTAAAATGTATACTAAATATTTCATTAGGGACTCACAACACAATTGAGTTATATTAGATATTTATAACTACAGTTAGTCATGAAATTATAATATTAAAATTAAATGGTCCTATAAATAAGAAATATAATTGATTATGGGAGACAATTAGAAATAATAGTAATAATATAATAATCAATAAAATGGTACAAATGTCAAGTTAAATAAATAAAATCGAGATGGAAATTGTCAGTCATCTAATTATAATTCGTTTATATTATATAATTCTCTCGCAATAAGGTAGCCTTTTATTTCGATTTAAATTGTGCTATTTTTCCGTGTCTACATATAATTTTAATATTCTCAGGCAGTTTATTGTAACACGCCATTCCAAAGTAATTTGGATCCCTTTTAAATAATTCCAGAGATGGACAGGGTAATGATAAATTGTGCCTACATCTGGTGAAATGCGAGTGAATTTCTTTTTGGGTCTTCATCTCTCCTATGTTTTTTAATATTTACTTTATGCATCCAAATATGTATAGTGATGGTAGCGTTAGAATACTGAGATTTTTGAAGTGACCACGACATGATTCATTATGGTTAATGTTTATCAATATTCTTATGGCTCGTTTTTGGAGAGAGAAAATATGTTGCCTTAAAACTACTGTACACTGTAACCAGAAGGAAATCCCGTAACGAAGAATTGACTCGAAATAGGCAAAGTATATTATTTTGGTGTGTTTAACGCTCAACAGTTTCCGTATTTGCCTTAGTAAGAAACAGGCGCTGGAAAGTCTGTCGCTTAGTTCCTCTCCGTGAGTATTCCACCTTAGATTTTCATCTAAAACTAAACCCAGAAATTTATGGCTTTTAATATTGGCTACTGTGTTTGCACCGATAATTAAATTTTGACTGTTCATAACCATATTTTTTCTACAAGATAGGAAAATAGATACTGTCTTAGATGTGTTAAGAGACAGATTATTTTTTTCGAACCAGGTATTCAACAGAGCCAATTCATAATTTAACGTTTTCACTACATTATCTATTTTGGCATCTGCAAAGCTTATGCTGGTGTCATCTGCATACAAAGTTATATTTGAGTGAGCTACTATAGATGGAAGATCATTAACATATAGAATGAAAAGGATCGGTCCCAGGATGCTTCCCTGAGGAACACCGCTCTTCATTTCACACTCATCGGAAATGGTTCTCTTTAATACGCCACCTGTGCAGTCGTCTAATTGTACAACTTGTTTTCCTTTTAAAAGATAGCTGCTGAACCATTTTAGGCTATTTCCTCGGATTCCATATCTGTCGAGTTTAGTTAGCAGCATTTGATGGTCTACCATATCGAACGCTTTTGATAAATCTCAGAAAACGGTACTTGAATTAAGTTTCTTGTCCATGTCATTGTACATTTTTCTCAGAACATTGTTCAGTGCATCGATTGTACCTTTATTTCTTCTGAAACCGAACTGAGATTTTGTTAGGATATTTTTATTTTCTAGGTAATTTAACAACCTGGAATTTACTAATTTTTCAAGCACTTTGGAAAAAACAGGTAGCAACGCTATTGGTCTGTAGTTGTTTATTTCAGTTTCTGAACCTTTTTTATGTATAGGAAGAATTTTAGCAATTTTGAATTGATCTGGAAAAATCCCATCTCGAAGGGATATATTGAATATAAAGGCTAATTCGTCAACTATAAACGGAAGTGTTAGTTTTACCGTGTCTATTGCGATATCGTCAATTCCTGAGGATCTTTTATTTTTCATGGAATTCACTATTTTTGTTATTTCAACATGAGTTGGCCGCATGAAGAAAATATGTCTGCTGTAAGGTATATTATGACCAACTAAGAGATTGTTCTTTGAGGTGTTTGATTGAGATATTTGACCGATTTGGGAAAAAAAAGTGTTGAACATATTCGCTACTTCTATTTGATCTTCGACCGTATGGCCCTTTCGGTTAAGAGTGATTTAGAGTAGCGCTTTTTTCCTTTGCCCATTTTATCATTTACAAGCTGCTTTTGAATTATTTTTCAAATTTAATATTTCATTTCGGATTAGATTTCTTTTGGCACTCCTAACCACTCGCCTATATATTTTCTCGTATTTATTTATAAACTTCATGACAAAGTCATCGCATTTAAACTTTCGTGTAAAACGAAGGGACCTCAGATTCTTAGCCGAAGCTTTAATTCCCTTAGATATCCAGGATTTCTTTAGGTTTAGGTCACCTGTGAGTCAAACAAATGCGCTTGCACCAATTTGTATTCAAAGTATGATGATCCACCAAAGCAATAGTAGCCACGTAGCCAGTTTTCCTGAAAAAAAGTATCATTCATCCGCGTCATATTGTTTGATCCTAAATATTTATTTTATCACAGATTCTTATACTATTGCAAAATTTTGAGTTTTCTTTTCCACCCTGTGATTTCAAAGTTTTAATTTTTTAACGCAAATACTATAATTTTATATTTAATAATAATAACTAGGCCACTCCTACTAATTGTGTTTTTTTTTTCATTCGGAATGCGTATTTATTAACAACATTTAGTAAAAATAACAAAAAAACACATTGGTTCCCAGAAATTGTCCCCTTAATGTTTAATTACTTAATGTGTTATTATACGTTTAATAGAAAAACATCATTATCGCCTGATTAATTATTTTTCCCTCATCAATATTCCATAAATTTTCTGAAAAATCTATTATTCTAATCATTTATACGTAAACAACATGGCTGAAAATACATATAAATTTCTAGAAAAGCTGTTCGGAATTGTTGGTTTCGAAAATAGTCTATCGAGATGCTATCAACGATTTTATTCATTATCATGCATATCAATCTACTTTACTTACCTCACATATGACTTATATTGCTTGATACGGAATAAAAGGGGAAGAATTATTTCGCAGACAGTACTTATGACTTGTTATGTAATTCTTCCGTTCTTTGGAGTAATAATCACGATAATTGTCAACGTTTTTATGAAAGGAAACAAATAAAGAGAGAGAAAACGTTCGAACCAAGCTCGATAAAAAAATAAATTTGGTTTATTTTACCTGTTTTCTATAAACGTATTTTTCACCGTCCTAGATGTAATAACATATAGAATATTTGTATATAATAATACGATCATATATTTCCTTGGCTTTGTATGCGATTTAATCGTTATTCGTTATCTTCTTGAATTATCGAAGCTGGAAATTCTCGTGAATAACCTAAACGATTCTTGGAAATCGATATTCAATTTACAGAGTTCGAGTACAATTAAAAAATATAAAATGTTATATTCGCGCTTGATTGAAGATGTTTACCATTTTAAATGCAACTATCAGATACAGGTATACTTTGTTTGTTTATTTGTTTATTGTGAACGCCTAATATACCTATATTTAAATATGTTTTTCAGGGAAATTATTTTTTGTAACTATTGTGGCAAAACTACTTCTAGCCGTGAGTGTGGCTCTAGGAGACTTATTATACCCATTTAATGTAGGAACTGCAGATATAGCCGGTTCCTTTTATGTGAATAATTGCTGCCGGGTAATAAGATATGCATCAATACTCACATTAGCAAAGTGCGAAACAGTTTTATTCACCAAAATTTGTCCTTCTATAATAAGATTCCAGAGCAAATGAAAAGCCTTGGAGAGGACCAATTTAAAAAGATATTTATACATAATTTGGTAAGAAACCCAATTTATGGTATAAGGGAGTTTGAAAATTCTGAGTTTATTTTCCATGTTGATGATTAATGAAATGCGTAAAGTTTTAAACATAATGGTATTATGATAGCTGACATTCTAATTTTCATATAATTAAATTTATTTTTTTAAAAAAATACGAAGGCATATTGCTGGATTGGCAATAAAATATATATATTTTGATTATTCTACATAGAATTTGCACTTCTATTTTAATATATTATTCTCCCTGACTCATTACATTAGCATATTTTGATTATTTGTATGTAGGTAATATTGAATATAATATTACAGCCATGACAACTATCACGATAGTTATGTTTATAATAATGAAATTTTTAGCATTTAATTTTGTGACGCATCCAAGTGTAGGAATGCCTATCTACTGGAGTAGTTGATTGTATTGTATTGTATTGTATTACTTTCACTAAGATGTCATTTTCGAATGGTATTGATATGTATATGCATATTTTTTACATAATATGTTGAATAAACATAGAAATATTTAACTACATAAATTTTCAATTAATATATTTCCGATTCTCATCATCAAAAGCATCTGCTGGAGTTATTCGAGATGAGCTCCCGCTTTCGCAAAAGCAGAAAGTTCACAACATTAGGTTTGCACATATTGCCGTATATCGGGTCTATAATTACAACATACACAATAATAGTAATAGGTTTATACACCAATTCGTCTATTATTTAATATGCCTATGTTTTATGATACACGATAACGAATGATTTACTTTTCACACATGAAAAGAAGTTTGAATTTTAATAATATATTCAATTAATTTGGTTGGTTATCTAATCTAGATATAGATAAAATGGCCTTAATGCTCATTTTCATTTATTTAGAGTTGTACTGTATTTTAAACGACTTTTAGAACTAACACTCTTCCAATAGTTTCTACTTTTCAAATTGCTGATAAAGCTTTTCATGTCACTTAATTCCTAGTTATCTTATGGATTGGCATTTGTTTGTTCACATTTTGAGTAAGTATCCATTATGTTTTGCTATATTTCTGTTGCCACTTAAATTATTTCACTTCTACGGAGCTTGGCTGTAAAATATTGTAATTCAAATAATTTATTTATATTTATTTATATTATTATTACTTTTATGGAAGAACATTGTAAATTAACATTAATGTAGCATTTATACATTTTAAATTAGCAAATAATATAAAGCACCCATTTTAAACATAATAATTTTGTATTTATTTTTAAAGAAACATGAAGCATTTCTAAATTTAAATGTTTAAGTACCATAGGGGAATGTAAAGGGAAGGGAGGGATTTTTATAACACTATATATAATATACGTACATAAATGGACATACATACGAGGGCGGGTTAATAAGTCCGTGACTTTTTTAATGAAACACATGTTTTTGAATTTAAAAAATATATGTTTTTCAACATAGTCTCCTTTGAGTTCTATACTCTTTGTCCAACGTTTCTCCAATTTTTTTATGCCTTCCAAAAAAAAAGATTTGTCGAGGTAATAAAAATAGGTAAGAAAGGTGGAATAAAAGTTATAAACATTTAAGTTATACGTGTATTGTAAAAAGTGTACGCTCACGGAGAATATTTTCAGAAGCAATAATTGATTTTTGGACATACATTTTTATTTGTTTCGAATATTTTCAGTGTAGAAACAAAATAAATAGATAACAAGTGCATATGCCTTTCAAGGATTTGATATATTTAAATGCAAGTAATTATTTTTACAAAAGCTCCTATACTTTATGCAAATCTTGAATTCCACTTTCATTCTATCAATTAAACAACTTAGATAGTTTATCGCAAATGTACGAGTATCACAGATCATGACGCCAGTGTTCACTATTTCTTCCGGAAATTTTTAGTGTAGAAACAAAATAGATAGAAAACAAGTGTAAATATATGTGTTTTATGCATACACCGTGAGTTTTTTATCAGTAACATCGTGGTTGTGGGTAAATCTGTAGGAGCAAGTAAGCAACTTTTGTATTGGACATTTGGATAAATATTTATTTGATATTCTTACAGGTTAGGTACTCTTTAGCGCTCGGATTAACGTAACGATTGTAATAATATCACACATTAGGGCGGTGTCGACTACAGCGGGCAAACCCCGGGTTTGCCCGCTTTCAAAATTTTATTTACTTTTTAGTTTAGATACACACACAATATATATTATATGCTATAATTTAACATTTTATTTTAAGCTATAACTTTTTGCCTATCCTTCTTTTCATAACAGCATGTTGGTTGACTGGAAGATATTGTAATGTGGCAATAAGTCCGCCATTGTACCTTATTTTTAACACGCTTTTATTAGGTCGACCTGTATATAACTATGTAATGGAATCTAAGGTAACTAATTTAACCATCTTCCAAGGATCGTAGCGTCATGAAAATTGGCAGCTGTATGTAGTTCTGATGTCAATACAATAATATGGTACTATCGAACTAATCTGATGATGGAGTCGGAAGATATGAACTGGAACTTCATGATGGAACATCGTATCATAGCTGTGTTTGGACTTATTAGAAAAGTCTTGGAATGAACTTTGACCACGATTAGGTTTCAAGGTCTGATGATGAAGTCGGAAGATAGACACTGGCATTCCATGATGGAATATCGTATCATAGCCGTGTGTATGTGAATATCGTATCATAGCCCAAAAGCGTGTTTTTAGTGTTTTTTTTTAACTATCAATTTATTTATTGTGCAATAAAGATATTTTCATTCATTCATTTTCATTCAATTTTTAAGTGCCATAAATGTGGCTGGCGGTCCTGTGTCTGGAGGCAGTTTGCTACGCCAGTTACCTAAACATAGATTTCCAAGACAACCACGTATAAAATGTGACGACCAGTTATTAAAAAAAAAATAATATTATAAAGATAGAAGTTGAAGAGCAGAGCCAAAAAGTGAACACTGCGTTTCTGCGGTAGAAAGTTCGTCCTGAATTTTGATAAACTCTGTATTTTATTACAGGATCTCTCATTAGGTCTAGATATCTATATATTTATTTGAAATGTGATTTTTCTATAACCGCCATATTGAGAGAATGGCTAGTTATAAAAAACATGGTTAAGGTGTCTAAAAATAGCTCTCTTTTGGATCGGTCTTAGATGTCCCAAATTCATGGACGTCGATTGTATTGGACCATTATTTATTACACGGCTGCCCGAAGAAAGAGTGTTATGTGTTTATGATTCATCTATGTATGTTTTCCGTTGTTTTATTCCACCATTCCACGATTTAGGTGTGTGTGGTAGTGTTAGAATCCTAATGACATCCCGAGTGTCATAGGGTACGTGCTGACGAACTCTCGCTCTCATGTAAGGCAAAACCAGCGTCTTCAATATAAATCGCCATGTTACGCAAAGCGTGTTGACTGTCATCATTTGACAGTTTAGTTTGTTTTCGTTCTTCCTCTTCGCAGCCATCAAGAATATACCCGGTAGGCCGAGTACAAAGAGACGTATTTGGAATATTAATTTAGCAAAATTAATCATACAAAGTGTTCAATTATTACTTTCCACTAAACATAATCGATTTTTAAATAACCGTATTCGTTTCTTACGAATTTAATTTACGATTGCCCAAGAAAATAAGTGTCTGTTTTCTATGTATGTTTCCGTTTCTTTATTCCTCCATAACTGGGCCGATTTAGAAGTGTGTGATATTGATAACTGCCAATCGGTTGTGCAATCTGACGAATTGCTGAATGAGTCTGGAGACTATGGAAATATACTGTCTCCTAAGCAGCGGGAGGGAGGGGGGGGGAGGATGTTGACCCTGTTGTCATGCCACTCTTGAAATGACTTTGAGCCACTCGATTCCGTGTGGTATTACGGGAAAATAACGCCCAGGTCCTCGATAAATGCATTTGAATAACTGCTGTAATACAACAAAAGGTTAAATCCAGACGAAGATATCCTACCAAATCTGGCAGTTAGGGGGCGAGGCTGCCCACTGGTTATCTTTCCCGGTGCCTCGCCGTAAGGCGTTGGTCTCTAACGGGCTGTCGGCGGGCTAGACAGTAGATTGTCTTGTCTCCAAGTCTTCTACACTCATCTCACGGCTGAAAGAGGGATCACATATCGTTATACGAGCCCGGGGTGACGGGTTTGCCCGCTGTACTCGACACTGCCCTAATGTGTGATATTATTTAAATCGTTACGTTATTCCGAGCGCTAAAGGCTAGCTAAACTGTAATAATATCAAAAAAATATTTATCCAAATGTCAAAACGTTAATAAATTAATATGAAAAACCGACGAATAATTAGAAATTTAGGGACATGAAATGTTTTTCAGAAAAAAGTAGAAACTGTTAAGGCGTTCCTGAAATCGGACGAGAGCTGGTTTATTCATTTATTTATTTATTTGCAGCTGTTATAAAAAACATATAAAAAAAAAACAAGAACACACAGATTAAAAATTAAAACTATAAATAGACAAAGACTATGAAATAAAGATACAAACGCTGCAAATTAGGGGTATCCTCAGGATATCTCTTATCCTGGTTTTCAGGACACACCTATTAATTATTGGTACATATATGATTTTTAAAATAAAATAACCAAATCAAATAAATCTTAAAATAAAAAATCCAAATAATCATAATCAAATAAATACACAAATCGAAATAATCAAAATCAAGATATTTAACATCAAATGATATTAAAAGAAAATAACGTAATTACATAAATTTAATAATCTAATGAGTTCATGAGTCATATGCACTAAAGGATGTATCTACATCTAGATTAAACAGCAATCAAAATTAATTAAATATGTTATTAAAATCTAAATATTTACATTGTCATGTATAAAATATGCGTTGTGTTTTATCATAAAATATAGGCACACTATTTTTTTCTTGAATTTGTGTATAAATGTATTACTATTATTTTGTGTGTTGTAATTATAGACCCGATATATGGAAATATGTGCATTACTATTTTGTGACTTTTCTGCTTTTGCGAAAGCGGGTGCTCATTTCGAATAACCACCAGATGCGGTCGATGACAGGTATCTGAGAATATATTAAATTGAAAAGTATAAATATGAATAGTCGCATGTTTATACAATATACGCCTATATATAACAATACCATTCGAAAGCAACATTTTAGTTAAAGTAATGTGAGTATCATTTAAACTGTTATTCAAACGTTGAGAAGATAGTAGATAAATTACAAACGTGACCGCATTATTACTCGGCAGCAAATAGATGCCCAAAAGAAACTGGCATTTCGGTTGGCGGAATTTAAATATTATTAGCGTAGCTTGTATATAATATATTCCAACCAAATATTCACAATGTGGTTTTTGACCCAACAGAGCATCTGCGTACCAAAAGTCTAACATTTTGATATTGAAATTTGACTAGTGCATCCCGACTCATGGTGGACCGATTGCAACCACAACCTTTTTAACTCTTGCCATGATCAAATGATGCCTGCATGCTAAATATCAGCCCAATCGGTTCAAGAGTTTGGGCGCTAACGTGGAGTAATAGACGCAGACACACAGACACAGACTGACACACAACAATACTTCCATCTGGAAATGGTCTTAATCGTCTCAGAAGGGGCCTTAAATAGATATTTCCTTCTTCATCTCGAAAAAAAACTTTAGCGCGGTCACAATATATTACGCCCTCTTCGGTTGGCGGGCCGGAAAAGTAGAGTAAAATAATATTAAGACATAAGACAAAATAACATTAGGGAACTCACATTACAATTGCAATATTACATAGAAAACAATGATCAATTATTCAAATAATTGTATTTACAAAACGTATTTTGATTTAGATTTCATTTTATAAGGAAAATCACAAAGATTTTTTAAATTATTATTTAATAATCATTTATTTAGATTTATTTATTTTTATTTATTTATTTAGGTACATAGGATTAGGTATACAGTTCATTCGTAGGTCATGTAATCATATAATCATATAATAATTATATAAATTATTTAATAATTAATATAGGGAGGTTTAACACAGTTTTGAATAAAATCCAGCCAAGCCTAAGGCTTACTTATGCTGGAGATTATGATAGGGTGACTTTTAGTGCGACTCTAGTGGTTATCTTGACCATATTATAATATATATGCTGCAATTGCATTAGTTAAGACTAGTCGGCACAGAAAGTCATCCCCTTGATAATATTTACATAAAAAGATTAGACGTACTTAATGCTAATATAATATGTATGCGTGTATGAATCTTATTCGTAATATTTACACGTACGTTTAACTTTCCCTTATTTTAAAGTTAACTATTTTAAATTCTTTTTTATTTTTTTATACATTTTTTTATTATATTTTTAAATTTAGATGAAGTTCATTAAATATATGAGGGATTAGCCGATTCAATCTTTTTTTTCATAAAGGTTGCGAAAAAAGAGGAACGAGTAGCCGTTCATTGTGTGTCTGTCTAGTGCTGTGTTTATGTTTATAATGGTTCAGAACTGTAAGTAAAATTTGGGAGTCGATAAACAAAAACATAATACATGGGCACATAACAAAAATGAAAATTAAAAAAAATACCATGTTTAATAAATAATTAGGTTATTTTAAAAAACATCCGCAAGGAGCGGAGGACAGAAGAATAAACAGACAATAAAAAACGACGGATAAATAGGAATTTAGGAATATTAAATGCTTTTCCAGAAAGGCTTGAAAAGTAGAAACTGAGCTGGGCATTGACGGTCAGTTTTTCGCGTCAGTTGAACTGGCGTGCATCCAAAATTTGATCGTGAATGTCGACTCGTCACTCCAGAGTTTTAACTGACGACGCGCCACGAATATTTTCCGCGGCTACCATAATCCAACTGGCGCGTCGCGCCAAACTGACCGTGAGTGCGCGCAATCGGCAATCCAACGCGTCAGTTCCACGTCAGTTCGCTCTCAGTCAGTGGCTCTCAGCGCTCGCGGACCGCGGCGACAGCGCGTGCTGCGTTTTAGTTTTTTGTCATGGCGGTGTCGTCGTCGTCATCATGGCGGTGTCGGACTTGTCATAATGATAGATTTCATCGAAAAATATAGAAATTCAGAATGTTTATGGAAAATAACCGACAAAAATTTAAAAAATAAACAGTATCGACAAAAAGCTGTAGAAGATATTATTTAGATAAAATATTCTAATTTTATTTAGATATTATTTATAAAATTGAATTAGATATTATAGAAGTCAGATTTCATTCCCGATGCTAAGAAACAAAGAGTGGCAGTGAATCTCTCATGAGGGTTTATAACTTGTCTCATATTAGTATCTTGTTTAACAATGTGTCGCGTTTTTGATAAATCGTGTAAAGGATTAGATATATTTTATGATTCCAATAATTTAATAAAAGACTCGATCATACCTAGCCTATCTCCTACTTCTTAAGATTTCACTAACTGCCATCCTTAAGTACTGTATTATATGATTACTATAACAGACTATTGTATTATATCATATTATGTATAATAAATATTACTATTCAATTACTCGTGCTTCTATTTTGCTCTATCCAAATAACCTTATTAACAACTTATTTAATTATTAATTTTCTTACCCTTATATTATTATTAGCTTTATTATATTTTTTTCTACTATCAACGTGTTCATGTTATTTCTGTTAATTTGTAATGCAAGCATTGCAAACTGTTCATAGGATAATAAATTTGTTTGGATTGTATATGTATTTAAAATACTAGTATTATATATTTACTATCTGTAAGTTTGCTATAAAATAAAATAAAACAAACAGTAGCCGTAGTAACGAGGAATGTTTCTTTTTCGGAATCGGAATCCATTTTTATTCGTGGATGTCCGAAAAGAGAAAACACGTCCTTCATGCGGCCCGGCCGGTCGAAAACTGAAGAGCCGGAGTGACGCCAGTGAATGGGCAAATCTAGTTGGCATAAAACCATTTGGAGTGACGCCACAGTTTTACGTCTAGACTGTCGCGAAATACTGACCGTCAATGCCCAGCTTTAACCCTTCGCATATACATTAACATAGCACTAGACAGATACAAAATGAATGGCTACTAGTCCCTCCTTTTCGCAACCTTTATAAAAAACGAAAAATTAATTTGCTTATCCATCATATATTAAATAAAATTTCTCTATAAATAAAAAATGTAAGAAAAAGAATTAAAAATAGTTATCTTTAAAGTAAGTGAAATTGAAACATACGTCTATTATCTATGAAACATACATTCACAGATACCTACATATTATATTAGCGTTAAGTACGCCTTATCTTTTTATGTAAACATTATCAAACTTTCGGCTCGAAGATATGAAGATCGGCGCTCGGAGCTTTCTTGATAGAAAGATCGGTTGTCTCACCCAAAGACTTTCCCGACAAGTAGACAAGCCCCCGCCAACCCCCCCACCCCACCCGCACCAACCCATCCTCCCCCCTGCCCGCCAATTCGTAGTATATTTCTAGTATTTTCCGCTGTGTTAAAATGTCGTTTTTTTTTCGAAAATAATTTTAAATAGTATTTTCTTAAATATTGCGGACTTTAAATATTATTTGCCTCGCTTGTATACGAAATATTACAACCAAGATATTTCACAGCGTGATTTCGGTCTAACAAGGCATCTGTGTACCGAATTTCAAGTCTCTAACTGCAGTATTAAAATGGTTTTTTTTTCCAAAAATGATGAAGTATTTTCTTTAATGCGGCGGTATTTAAAAAAAATGCGTCGCTTGTATACGAGATATTCCAACCAAAATATCACAACGTCGCCGGTCCAACAAGGCATCTGTGTACCGAATTTCATCTCTAACCGCAATATTTCGAGATTAAAGTGACTAGCGCGCCCCCTTGGTGGACTGATTTTGACTACAATCTTTTCAACTCTTGCCATGACCAAATGATGCCTGTATGCCAAATTTCAGCTTCATCGGCTGAAGCGTTTGGGCGCTATCGTAGAGGAATACACACACGCGGCTCCGAGCTTTCTATCAAAAAGTCGGCTTTCTGTGCCGACTAATATTAATTAATGCAACTGCAGTACCTATATATCTTATAATATGGTCAAAATGGCCACAAAAGACGCACTAAAAGACACCCTATCATAATCTCCAGCAGGTAAGCCTAGGGCTTGGCTGAATTTTTTTCAAAAGCTGTATTAAAAAAAAGGTTAAATAAATAAAAAAAATAAAAATATTGAGAGAAGTGCATTCCAGGATAACCAGAAATGGGCATACACTAAATATACCTACAACTCAATACAATTTTAAGTATCAAAACTACAATAGTATACCTAATAATATACAATCAGCTACCACTACAATTTATAATCGAATTAAAGAAATGGGTAATCATTAAGTGCTACTAAGAAAACGTTTTTTAAGTGAAAACGGCCCCTCCCTCTACTCACTTACATTTATTATGGCATATAGGATGTAATTACTGTAACCTACTTATTTATATTGTAGCTACATTATAAATCGGCATTTTCATTTGGGGTTCAACAAGTTCCCAAGAAGTTCAGCGGGACAACTTGGGTTGTCGACTACAGCGGGCGAGCCCGTCACCGAGGCCAACGCCTTAACCGCGAGATAGCCAGGAACGTTACCTGGCGGGCCGACACTCACGCCCTTACTTCCAATTGTGACCAGATTACTCCGGTCTCTCGATTGGTTACGAGTTCGAGGCCGCTTGCGCGGTCCTCTCCCTTACGAAGCGGTGAAACGGTGTATACCGAATCTATCGCGGACCACAGCGTCCTTTGTCCGGCTGTTGACCCAGGATCGGATGGCCGATGGTCATTTCAAGAGCAGTCGCCGTAAGGTCCGCAACCACCCCCGCTCTATAGGAAACAGTACTGCTTCCAGACTCCCCCGACTGTTAGTCAGAGTCCTTACGGCGACTGCTCTTGAAATGACCATTGGCCATCCGATCCCGGTTCAGAGTCGGGCAAAGGACGCCTTGGTCCGCGATAGATTCGGTGCACACCGTTTCACCGCTTCGTAAGGGAGAGGACCGTGCAAGCGACCTCGAACTCGGAACCAATCGAGGGACCGGAGAAATCTGGTCACAATTGGAAGCAAGGGCGCGAGGGTCGGCCCGCCAGGTAACACTGGCTATCTCGCGGTAAGGCGTTGGCTTCTTGCGGGTTGTGACGTAGCTGGACGTTAGATTTGTTTCTGTCCAAAGTCTTCTACGTTCACTGCAGGGCGACAGAACGAGAAAATCGTTAAAACGTCCTGTGGTGACGGGCTCGCCCGTTGTAGTTGACACCGCAAGTTGTTAGTCAGAGTGCACAGTCGATTGGCTTACGCCGCACGGTGCGCAGACCGTTCAGGAGCGCCAGAAGTTTGATTCCCAGGGGAAACTGACCATACGGCCAGAGTCCTATCCGGGCTCGCACTTCATGCGTGGAGGCCGTCGAATAGGTGTTGACCCGTGAGTGTGACCAACCCTGAACAGAATGGGTCTTCGTGGCCAACTCAGCAAGGGCCCATTAACTCCCAAACAAGTTCAGCGGGACACGCGGGATCTTCCTTAGCTTCCTAACAGAGTTGTATTACACGTCGTTTTGTAGAAAGAAGTTTAGTTACGCCACTGATTGTAGTCATTAACAGATTACTTACACTTTCCTATTTAAGAATCTACATTACACGTTTGTACAAATATTCATAGATTAATTTGTTCATAGATATTTAATAATAATGTACGATAATATATTGAACAATAATATTGATATAGTAATATAACAAAATAATGTTGTGTTCCTAATGGTAAACTGTGTAGTAACTGCCTATTTATATAGCTTAAACACAGTTAAGCAATAAAATATATTCTATTCCATAAGACCTTTATTTCCTTCTCTCTATCATCCAAAATCTTTCAATGCGATTATCTAAAAATCTTCTATGTTGCATTTGTTACGTTTTGGCCATTGAGCCAATAAAGAGCCAGCGACAAAAAAAGTGCAAAAGTTTTGGAAAATCTGATATTTCCAGATCAGTCCGTATTTTGGCCATAGAATGCCAGGGTACCAGCAGGCCATATTCCGGAACACCTGGCGCTGGTGAGCAGGCATCGCACGAGGGAGCATTCGTAAGAAAAAGGTACGTACCTACGTGATGTGAGCACGTACCGCGCGAGGTACCGCGTATGAAGCTCGGGTTAAATGGATTCAATGCAAGGATTCTATACTAAAATGAATCGACAGCGTTACATGATTCGCAATTTTACCCGCTGAATTGGCCGTTTTTTATACATAGTTTAACGAGAGTCTTACGCATGTTATGTTTCGAAATGCATTTTTTTTTGTTTTTAGCAGTATTATGACTAAAAATTGTGCCAGTTATCTGTTATAGCACTGCGGCGGTCAATTGCCCAAGCTTCATACTTGCATGGGTCAACCGCTGCTAGCGCCACCTACAAAAAGTCTTGCGCACACGTAGCCATTCGTATAGTTTGCCAGTTCAATATATTGTCAGAGCTAGCGCGGCCAGCGAAATTTTCAAATTAAATCGCCATGAAAGTCTGCGTTTAGATTTAAATCTAAATTCGAAATTTTCGCATTGAAACAAAAGTTGCTCGACATCGTCTATTGTTTCAGAATTGTGAAAAAAAATCAACGCTCGCTTGAAAATAATTTGTGTTAGATTGAATATTCCTGGAGTAAATATGCGCGAGTGCATTTCGATCCACACGGGCCAGGCTGGCGTCCAGATGGGCAACGCGTGCTGGGAGCTGTACTGCCTGGAGCACGGTATCCAACCGGACGGGCAGATGCCCTCGGACAAGACGGTCGGAGGCGGCGACGACTCTTTCAGCACGTTCTTCAGCGAGACCGGCGCCGGAAAACACGTGCCGCGCGCCGCTTTTGTGGATCTGGAGCCGACGGTGATCGATGAGGTGCGCACGGGTACCTACCGGCAGCTGTTCCACCCCGAGCAGCTGATCTCTGGGAAGGAGGATGCGGCGAACAACTACGCTCGCGGACACTACACGGTCGGCAAGGAAATCGTGGACTTGGTTTTGGACCGCGTGCGGAAGCTCGCGGATCAGTGCACCGGGCTGCAGGGATTCCTCGTCTTCCACTCGTTCGGCGGAGGTACCGGTTCCGGATTCGCGTCGCTGCTCATGGAGCGCCTCTCCGTCGACTACGGGAAGAAGTCCAAGTTGGAGTTCGCCGTGTATCCGGCGCCGCAGATCTCAACGGCGGTCGTCGAGCCCTACAACGCTATTCTGACCACGCACACCACGCTGGAGCACTCTGACGCCGCTTTCATGGTGGACAACGAAGCGATCTACGATATCTGCAGACGCAATCTCGATATAGAGCGGCCGACTTACACGAATTTGAATCGGCTGATCGGGCAGATCGTGTCTTCGATCACTGCGTCGCTGCGCTTCGACGGCGCGCTCAACGTGGATCTCACCGAGTTCCAGACGAATCTGGTGCCGTACCCGCGTATCCACTTCCCGCTGGTGACGTATGCGCCGATCGTGTCCGCGGAGAAGGCGTATCACGAACAGCTGTCCGTGGCGGAGATCAGCAACGCATGCTTCGAGCCGGCTAATCAGATGGTGAAGTGCGACCCGCGTCACGGCAAGTACATGGCGTGCTGCATGCTGTACCGCGGGGACGTCGTGCCGAAGGACGTGAACGCGGCCATCGGCGCCATCAAGACGAAGCGCACGATCCAGTTCGTGGACTGGTGCCCGACTGGGTTCAAGGTGGGCATCAACTACCAGCCGCCGACCGCGGTGCCCGGCGGCGACCTGGCCAAGGTGCAGCGCGCCGTCTGCATGCTGTCCAACACGACGGCCATCGCGGAGGCGTGGTCGCGCCTGGACCACAAGTTCGACCTCATGTACGCCAAGCGAGCGTTCGTCCACTGGTACGTCGGCGAAGGGATGGAAGAGGGCGAGTTCTCGGAGGCGCGCGAAGACCTCGCCGCGCTCGAAAAGGACTACGAAGAGGTCGGCATGGACTCGGGCGAGGCCGAAGGAGAAGCTGCTGATGAATATTAATAAACAAAAAACTTCATCCATTTTAATTTTAGCTTTTCTCTCTGAGATAAGAGATTTTGTTTTCCTAACTAAATTCATAATAAATTGTCCGTTTTATTTTGTTTCACTGTTTCAAATATTTTTTATAACTATCAGAGTTGCGCAACCAGTGCAGGATTGGCGATAAGCTGGACAAGCTATAGCATAGTCCGTTCTAATATTGGATGGGTGATAGATAGGTATGGGTCGATTTTTAAAATATTGATATAAACTAAATAAATTAAAATGTGTTTCATAAATCGATTGAAATGTCAACTAGATTAAATAAACTACAAAATTCAATAACTAAATTATTAAATTTCAAATATATACTTTCCCATTTATGAAATATTAAACATTCATTAAAACATTTGTTATCATGAAACATAAGCATATTATTTAATACTTGAATTTGTGCATAAATTTATTACTATTATTGTGTGTGTTGTAATTATAGACGCGACATATGGCAACAGATGCAATCCTAATGTTGTGACTTTTTTGCTACGGCGAAAGCGGGAACTCACTTCGAATAACTCCAGCAGATGCTTTCGATGATAAGAATCTAGAAATGAAAATTTGTATACATAAATATTTCAATGTTTAAACAACATGTATATAAGAAACGTAGGTATATACAAACCAATATCCTCCGAAAATAACATTTTAGCGAAAATAATGTGAGTATCATTGAGACTGTTATTCAAACGTTGAGAAGATAGTAGATATATCACGCACATGGATGTATATCTTATTGCCCAGCAGCAATTAGAAACCCAAAGAGAATTGTCCATGCTATCAGTGTCATCAGCAAATGAGTATAATACAGGTATTAGAGCCATACTCACAGTTAGAAGGAGTGTTGCAACAATAGTTCCCAAAAAATAATTTCCCTGAAAAATATATATCAATTTATTTTATACGTTTACGAATAAACAAATGTGAAATATACCTGTATCTGATAGTTGCATCTGAAATGATGAACATCTTCAATCAAGCGCGAATATGACATTTTGTATTTTTTAATTGTACACGTACTCCGTAAATTGGATATCGATTTACATGCATCGTTCAAGGTGTTCGCGAGCATTTCTAGCTTTGATAATACGAGAACATAACGAATAACGATTAAATCACATAAAAATATAAAGAAATAAATAATCGAATATGAATATACAAATATTGCATATGTTATTATATCCATGACAATGAATATTATGTTCACACAAAACAAGGAAAATAAACCAAATTTAATTTTTTTATCAAGCTTTGATCGAATGTTTTTCCTTTCACAGTGGCCTACATGATACTTTTTTATTTGTTTCTCTTTTATGAAAACGTTGACAATTATCGTGATTATTACTCCAAAGAATGGAAGAATTCCATACAAACTTAAAAGTACTGTCTGTGTAGTAGTTCCTCCCCTTGAATTCCTTATCAAGCAATACAAGTTATATGTGAAGTAAGAAAAGTAGATTGTTATGATTAATATCGAATAAAATCGTTGATAGTATCTCGATAGAGAGTTTTCAAAACAATCAATTCCGAATAGCTTTTCTAGAAAAGTGTATGTCCTTTCAGCCATGCTGTATAACGTATAAATGATGACTAATAGAATATATAGAAAGTTAATGGAATAATGATAAAAGGGAAAAATAATTAATATGGCTGTAATGAATTTTTTTTAAAACAATTATGTTTGTATACATTACGTAATTAAACATTAAGGGGACAGTTTCAGGGGACCGGTGGGTTTTTTTGCAGTGTTTACTTATAACTTTTGTTTATACAGAAAATACGCATTATAAAATTCGCAAAAAAATAAAAACTAATGAAGAGTTGCTCAATGATTAATACTTAGTAAAAAAACTATCATATCGGCGTTAGAAATGTGAAACATTTGAATTCCTAGAGTAGTAAGGGAAATTCAAAATTTCGACAAAATACAGGAGTTTGGCAAAATTTTATGCCAAACTCCTGTACTTATTTAAATATTTGATATATAAAAAGAACTCCTTGAGAGCCACATACCTTTGTTTTAAATTATTATGATTCTATCAATTGTCAGGAAGGCTTAAAATATTAGGGTCGAAATGCCGTAAAGTTTTAGACATTTTAGCGACTTAAGCTATTCGTATGTCACACAGAAACTCTCTCTCGGTGACGAATTTCGTGAAGTTCGCTGGTCCACCGCTGTCAACAAAAAAAAATGATGCTCTGCGCCGTATGATCGAAATCGACAGGCATGTAACCTACCATGGGATTCGGACATACATGAATTGTTTTTACATGTATGGCGTAACTGTTTATTTAACATTTTACTGACAATTTGAATATTACGATGAACAACTTTTACTACGCATCCATTCGAATTATTGACTATTTCAATTATTAGGCTTCTATTTTGATTATTAATATTTATATTTTAATAATCTAGTAGTTAAATTCTTTATTACCTATGTATTTTAGGTAAATAGTAATAACGAGAGTTACTACCTAACACAAGTATTTTGACACGTCCAAGAGCAGCTTTTAGCCGTCAATTGGACACGATGAAAATGTAATATAATATAATGTAATGAAGGGTGCAATACCACAGGTGAATGCTGTACAGATAATTTTTTGTCTTCATTTTATTCATTCATTTTTCTCGGCTTCGCTTACACATTATCATTGCGTACATCATCACATGCCATGTTTAATAATGTTGTTTCGTTGAGTTCAGGTGTTACTGATTGGTACAGTTCCTGGTTTTCCTGACCTACTTTTCCTTAAGGATTGGGTATTAGGGGCTCTCTAGATGATGAAGCATGCTTGACAAGCATCGTATCGCGGGCTGGGAGGGGATCGTAAACCGCAGGAAAAATGCAAATATTTTTTTAAAATATTTATTCAAAATGCCTAATTTTGTAGTTTATACCAGGGATTAACGTAATTGATTGATAAATGACGTGACTCCCTGGTTACTACAACTACAGAATAAGCCATTTTTGGTAAATATTTTTTTTTTAAATGCATATTTCCTGCGGTTTCCGATACCCCCCCAGCCCGCGACGCGATGCTTGTCAAGCATGCTTGATCGTCTAGAGAGCCCCTTAGGTTTATCATTTACAGCAACATCTATTTCAAAATATTGGTTGGAACAATTGTATTTGTAATCAATTACTCAAGATTATACTTCAGTATAATAACACATACTTAAAGAATAGTTAACCAATCTATTTTTATGACCAATACTTTGGTATTGATAGCCGTATTTCCCACTCCTGAAACTCTTGGAAGTTCGTATGGTTCTTTGCTTTTATTTCGTATGGATATTATATTGTTGTAATCGTGGACTAGGTGTACTGAAACATGAATTATTTTATTGTTCTATTGCGCTCTGCTTTGAATACGCTTTTAGGTGTTGAAAGGCCGTTTCCATAATTTTCTTTTCGGTTATTTGAAAATATCAAGTATAACGTTAAAGCTGCAATGTTTTTGTTCCAGTGTTGCCGCGCACAAGTGTTCAAAAACAAAGCAACATGGCTGCCTACAAAGCAACATAAAGGAAGGTTTTAATTTCGGTACTGCTTTTTCTGAATTTAGCTCAGTCCAAATCATACAGCACCGTTGTTGGGATGAGATAATTGATAAATATCCAATTTGTATGCATTTATTTTTCAGGAGCTAGAGCCCTGGAGCACTGAAATTTTAAACAGACAATAAATTATTACATTTTATTGCTTTAATTTTACGAAAATCATATTAGTGCTAAGAAACAATTTTACTTTTGAGATGAAGTTGGTATTTTTTTTTCGGTGCTTTTTTTAATTTTATTTTATTCGGGAAACAGACAGTACAAAAAACATATTTACTACGTCAAAATATAACATACATAAACCATTAACATCTTTCCACCAATTAAACAGTCATATAGTACGTTATTCTATATAAAAGAAAAGTTTAAAATATACAAGCATTTTTTAAAGTGAAATTATTAGGGTTTTTTAAATAAACAGAAAATGCTCTGAAAATTAATTGCTAAGTTACTAAACAGTCCAGAGTATTAAAAGAGTAAATAGAGCAGAAATAAAACAGTTAATATATTCATAAACATGTATATTGGTATTGTAATAAATGAATTAATTATTAAATATATAGTAATACTAGCTGACCCGTGCCCACTTCGTTGAGCGGTAAAAATTTTCACTTGTGATGAAATTATGAGTGTGGTTCGGTTAGTACTGAGTGCTATGATTTATTTCCTGACTGCCAAAAGAAGGGTTATATTTTTACTGCATATGTATGTATGTATTTGCATGCCAATTTGAATATATTACCGTTATTTGTGAGTGTCTTCTTGTGAGTGTCTTATTTGTGAGTGTCTTATCTCTTTAACCATTTATGCAGTAAAAGGGAAATTATATGCAGTAAAAGGGAAAAGTCTTTTGTCACTTGAGACGATAAACTTACTTATTTTGATATGAATTCATAATTGTTGATAATATGACCAATAAACATGACCTAACGATTTCAATTATTTTTTTAATATGAAAAACTACTTTTTGTGACTTAATTACAAAATTTAGACACATGATTTCCCTAACTTTTTTGTAGGCATTACTAAGCTCTACAACTTTTCTCTAGAACTCAATCATATATCCCTCATCCTTAAAGTAGCGTTCGTAAGAAAAGTTTTCATTCGACTGTTTTTCTCCGAATTACTTTGTAAATCTAACGACCACGAAAAAGTCTTTTCATTTTTCGGATTATGATATAGCCATATGACACTCACAAATAACGTGACTTTCTATTCGTAGAAGAATTTTCAAAATCGGTTCAGTAGATCCAGAGATTACTTCCTACAACGTCACAAACTTTACCTCTTTATAATATTAGTATAGAAGTATAGATTACGACACGGTCGCGGTTCCATACCTATGTCGTATTATCTCTTTAACTATTTATTCAGTAAAAGGTAAAAGTCTTTTGTTTTAAACACTTGAGACAATAAATTTACTTATTTTGATAAGAATTCATAATTGTTGATAATATGACCAATAAACATGACCTAACGATTGAAATAATTTTTTAAATATAAAAAACTACTTTTTGTGACTTAATTACAAAATTAAGACACATGATTTCCCTACTCTTAATTAGATTTTTTACTTTTTTCCCTACTCTTAATTAGAATTAGAAAAGCATTTTGTGCATAGTTAGAATTGACAATTGGCAGTTGAAAGGAACGCTGAGAGCGAGCTGGACAGAATATATTACAATTTAATTAAGTAATCTGTTTATTATGAAAATAGTTATTCTCCTCTATTATTGTATTTACATAACTTATTCCTTTTTGCTATTTTTCGTTCTCATAAAATGTGTCATTACATAATTATATATTTTATTTTCTTCCTACTAATATTATAAACGCGAAAGTTTGTAAGAATGTATGGATGTTTGTTACTCTTTCACGCAAAAACTACTAAATGGATTTTGATGAAACTTTACAATAATATAGCTTACACATCAGCATAACACATAGGCTATAATTTATAAAGATATAGTGTGAATTATCTAAAATATAACGATAACTGTCAAGTAAGTAGGAAAAAATCTAAGAAATTGATATTCGAAATTTAAATTCTAAGCGTCAACATATATTTTGAAAATTTTCTCAACAATAAATAATAATTAAATAATAAATTTAGAAAATATAGTGCAATTCGGTGGTTAAGTAACCCGACCATGTTGCCACGAGCCTAGGAAATGGAAATATTTTCCTGAAAGTGTGGAGCTCGCCAAGACGTGTGGCCGACGTGGCGGGTATCGGGCTAATTACCATGATGGGCTCCAATGATGATGATGAACAGTACAACCTAACCACGGCCCCCAGTCCCCAGCAGCCCCACTAGCCCGAGCCACGGCAGTGGTTACCGTAACGGCGGGGCAGGGGGTGCTGAGAATCTCTGGGTACGATCAGGCTGCCAAACCACACTAACCGATCCAGATGGAGAGTGATTGGAGAGGCGTATGCCTAACGGTGGGCGAATGCGCGCTGATGAAAAAGAAGAAGAAGAAGTAGGAAAAAATCTGCCATCTGCGAGCTATTCTGGCGTGCGCCGCAAAAACCGTTGGAGTTACACGTATATAATATACAATGGAAATGTTTATCTTAAATAGTCCTACTAAAAAGCCCGCGACAGCATATATCTATATTTTATGTTTAAGCCATTATCGCCAAAATAGTGAACCATAAATACAATAAAAAAATAAAAATTATTTCTAACGCACATTTGGTAGTAATAAATTGATTATTATATCAAAATAAATACTTTTATCACATCTGGTATCTAAAGTAGATAAATTTTGTCTTTTACAGTACATCATTTGGACAAATTTAGACAAATATTTGAATAGTTATGACGATAACCAATCGAGTGCGCGATATTATGGTGATTTTTTAATATATTTTTTTTATATTAAAAAAATTATTTCAATCGTTAGGTCATGTTTATTGGTCATATTATCAACAATTATGAATTCTTATCAAAATAAGTAAATTTATTGTCTCAAGTGTTTAAAACAAAAGACTTTTACCTTTTACTGAATAAATAGTTAAAGAGATAATACGACATAGGTATGGAACCGCGACCGTGTCGTAATCTATACTTCTATACTAATATTATAAAGAGGTAAAGTTTGTGACGTTGTAGGAAGTAATCTCTGGATCTACTGAACCGATTTTGAAAATTCTTCTACGAATAGAAAGCCACGTTATTTGTGAGTGTCATATGGCTATATAATAATCCGAAAAATGAAAAGACTTTTTCGTGGTCGTTAGATTTACAAAGTAATTCTTAGAAAAACAGTCGAATGAAAACTTTTCTTACGAACGCTACTTTAAGGATGAGGGATATATGATTGAGTTCTAGAGAAAAGTTGTAGAGCTTAGTAATGCCTACAAAAAAGTTAGGGAAATCATGTGTCTAAATTTTGTAATTAAGTCACAAAAAGTAGTTTTTCATATTAAAAAAATAATTGAAATCGTTAGGTCATGTTTATTGGTCATATTATCAACAATTATGAATTCATATCAAAATAAGTAAGTTTATCGTCTCAAGTGACAAAAGACTTTTCCCTTTTACTGCATATAATTTCCCTTTTACTGCATAAATGGTTAAAGAGATAAGACACTCACAAATAAGACACTCACAAGAAGACACTCACAAATAACGGTAATATATTCAAATTGGCATGCAAATACATACATACATATGCAGTAAAAATATAACCCTTCTTTTGGCAGTCAGGAAATAAATCATAGCACTCAGTACTAACCGAACCACACTCATAATTTCATCACAAGTGAAAATTTTTACCGCTCAACGAAGTGGGCACGGGTCAGCTAGTATTACTATATATTTAATAACTAGCTGTTGCCCGCGGCTTCGCACGCGTTAAATTTGGGTTAAGATAGATCCCTTTTTCCCAGTCAAGTGGTAAGTTTTTGCGTATAATATATAAAGGTATCTAACGTCCTTCTCTGTAGGTACTCCTGTCAATATGTACTTCATGATGATCAACTAAGTAATTAAGGCGTGAAGATGTGACGATCGCGGTGCTTGCGCTACACATGTTATCGAGACAAATGATGAATTTATAATGAGGTTCTAGCGCCTTCTTACGTCCGGGAACTGTCGCGCGCGACTTCTATTTTGATTTTTAGGGTTATTTACCCCTTCTCACCCCCTAAGTGGTAGATTTTAGAAAAATATGAAACATGCATTTGCTTATTTGTTTATTATCATTTAAACCCCTTTTCGCCACATTAGGGGTTGAATAAAAAAAATACTAAATACGTATTTGCCCAAATGTTTATTAGAGTATACAATTTCCATCTAATATCGTTTCTCCATACAAATTTTAAACCCCTTTTCACGCCTTTAGGGGTTGAATTGTGAAAAAACGCGAAGGACGTATTTAATTTAATATTTGTTTATTAGAGTTATCCTACAAAGTTTCAAAATAAAAAGTCCATCTAATATCGTTTCTCCATACAAACTTAAACACCCCTTTTTACGCCTTTAGGGGTGAAATTTCAAAAAAATACGAAACACATATTTGCTTAGATGGTTTTTAAAGTAATCCCCGTTTGGTTTTAAACCCCGTTTCACCCCTTTAGGGGTTGAATTTTGAAAGAACCCAAAAGACATATTTGCTTATTTATTTATTCGAGTAATCTTACAAAATTTCGAATTAAAAAGTATATCTAAATCGTTTTCCATACAAATGTCGAAACCCCTTTTCACCCCTTTAGTTGTGGAATTTTGAAAAAATATGAAACACGTGTTTCCTTATTTATTTATTAGAGTGACCTTGCAAAGTTTCGAAATAAAAAGTCCATCTAAAATCGTTTATCCATACAAACTTTAAAACCCCGTTTTACCCCTCTAAGGGCGAAATTTTGAAAAACCATGAAAGACCCATTTGTTTATTTGATTATGAGAGTAATATTACAAAGTTTTGATTTAAAAAGTCTATCTGTATCTTTTCTCCATACAAATTGTATAAGTTTAGGGGTTGAATTTTGAAAAACCACGAAAGACGTATTTTCTTACTTTTTTATTAGAGTAATCCTTCGAATTTTCGAAATAAAAAGCACATCTAATGTTGTTTATTCATACAAAGTGTGGAACCCTGTTTCACCCCTTTAGGGGTAGAATAAAAAAAAAATAAACACCTATTTTCTTATTTGTTTAATAGAGTAACCTTACAAAGTTTCGAATTAAAAAGACCATCAATAACGTTTCTTCATAATAATCCCCTGTATAATCCCCATTTATAACCCCTTTCCACCCCTTTAGAGGTTGAATTTTGGACAAACCACGAAAAACGCATTTTGTTATTTTTTTATTAGAGTACTCCTACAGGAATTCGAAATTAAAACCACGTCTAATATTGTTCATTCATACAAATTTTGAAACCCCGTTTCACCCCTTTAGGGGTTGAACTTAGAAAAAACATGAAACATCTATTTTATTATTTGTTTATTAGAGTAATCTTACAAAGTTTCGAATTAAAAAGTACATCTATATCGTTTCTCCATAAAAAAATCGAAACCCTTTTCACCCCTTTAGGGGCTGAATTTTGAAAAAATATGATACACGTGTTTCCTTATTTATTTATTAGAGTTTAAAATAAAAGTTTCGAAATAAAAAGCACATCTAATATTGTTCATTCATACAAATTTTGAAACCCCGTTTCACCCCTTTAGGGGTTGAATTTTGAAAAACATGAAACACCTGTTTTCTTATTTGTTTTTTAGAGTAATCCTACAAAGTTTCGAATTAAAAAGTACATCTACATCGTTTCTTCATAAAAAAAATCGAAACCCTTTTTCACCCCTTTAGGGGTTGAATTTTGAAAAACATGAAACACCTGTTTTCTTATTTGTTTATTAGAGTAATCTTACAAAGTTTCGAATTAAAAAGTACATCTACATCGTTTCTTCATAAAAAAAATCGAAACCCTTTTTCACCCCTTTAGGGGTTGAATTTTGAAAAACATGAAACACCTGTTTTCTTATTTGTTTATTAGAGTAATCTTACAAAGTTTCGAATTAAAAAGTACATCTACATCGTTTCTTCATAAAAAAAATCGAAACCCTTTTTCACCCCTTTAGGGGCTGAATTTAAAAAAAATATGAAACACATGTTTGCTTATTTATTTATTAGAGTAATCTTACAAACTTTCGAAATAAAAAGTCCATCTAAAATAGTTTATCTATACAAACTTTAAACCCCCGTATTACCCCTTTAGGGGCGGAATTTTGAAAAACCATAAAACACCTATTTGATTATTTGTTTATAAGAGTAATCTTAAAAAGTTTCGAATTAAAAAGTACATCTATATCGATTTTCTATACAAATTTTGGAACCCCTTTTCACCCCTTTAGGGGTTGAATTTTAAAAAAATATGATACACGTGTTTCCTTATTTATTTATTATAGTAATCTTACAAAGTTTCGAAATAAAAAGCACATCTAATATTGTTCATTCATACAAATTTTGAAACCCCGTTTCACCCCTTTAGGGGTTGAATTTTGAAAAAACATGAAACACCTGTTTTCTTATATGTTTATTAGAGTAATCTTACAAAGTTTCGAATTAAAAAGTACATCTATATCGTTTCTTCATAAAAAAATAGAAACCCTTTTTCACCCCTTTAGGGGTTGAATTTTCAAAAAATATGAAACACGTGTTTCCTTATTTATTTATTAGAGTAATCTTACAAACTTTCGAAATAAAAAGTCCATCTAAAATCGTTTATCCATACAAACTTTAAACCCCCGTATTACCCCTTTAGGGGCGGAATTTTGAAAAACCATAAAACACCTTTTTGATTATTTGTTTATAAGAGTAATCTTAAAAAGTTTCGAATTAAAAAGTACATCTATATCGATTTTCCATACAAACTTTGGAACCCCTTTTCACCCCTTTAGGGGTTGAATTTTGAAAAAATATGATACACGTGTTACCTTATTTATTTATTAGAGTAATCTTAAAAAGTTTCGAAATAAAAAGCACATCTAATATTGTTCATTCATACAAATTTTGAAACCCCGTTTCACCCCTTTAGGGGTTGAATTTTGAAAAAACATGAAACACCTGTTTTATTATTTGTTTATTAGAGTAATCTTACAAAGTTTCAAATTAAAAAGTACATCTATATCGTTTCTTCATAAAAAAAAATGGAAACCCTTTTTCACCCCTTTAGGGGTTGAATTTTCAAAAAATATGAAACACGTGTTTCCTTATTTATTTATTAGAGTAATCTTACAAACTTTCGAAATAAAAAGTCCATCTAAAATCGTTTATCCATACAAACTTTAAACCCCCGTATTACCCCTTTAGGGGCGGAATTTTGAAAAACCATAAAACACCTTTTTGATTATTTGTTTATAAGAGTAATCTTAAAAAGTTTCGAATTAAAAAGTACATCTATATCGATTTTCCATACAAACTTTGGAACCCCTTTTCACCCCTTTAGGGGTTGAATTTTGAAAAAATATGATACACGTGTTACCTTATTTATTTATTAGAGTAATCGTACAAAGTTTCGACATAAAAAGCACATCTAATATTGTTCATTCATACAAATTTTGAAACCCCGTTTCACCCCTTTAGGGGTTGAATTTTGAAAAAACATGAAACACCTATTTTCTTATTTGTTTATTAGAGTAATCTTACAAAGTTTCGAATTAAAAAGTACATCTATATCGTATCTCTATAAAAATTTCAAAACCCCTTTTCACCCCTCTAGGGGTTGAATTTTGAAAAAATATGAAACACGTGTTTCCTTATTTATTTATTGGAGTAATCTTACAAACTTTCGAAATAAAAAGTCCATCTAAAATCGTTTGTCCATACAAATTTTAAACCCCCGTTTTCCCCTTTAAGGGTAGAAATTTGAAAAAACATGAAACACCTATTTCCTTATTTGTTTATTAGAGTAATCTTTCAAAGTTTCGAATTAAAAAGTACATCAACATAGGTTTTCCATACAAACTGTGAAACCCCTTTTCACCCCTTTAGGGGTTGAATTTCGAAAAATCCGCCCTTAGTGAGCGTTTGCGTCCTAAAAGGAACGTATGTTAAAAATTTCAGCTTTCTAGGTCTAAGAGTTTGGGCTGGGCGTTGATGAGTCAGTCAATGAATGAATCGGAACTTCTCTCTTTATATATAAGATTAATTCATTTATTACAATACCAATATACATGTTTATGAATATATTAACTGTTTTATTTCTGCTCTATTTACTCTTTTAATACTCTGGACTGTTTAGTAACTTAGCAATTAATTTTCAGAGCATTTTCTGTTTATTTAAAAAACCCTAATAATTTCACTTTAAAAAATGCTTGTATATTTTAAACTTTTCTTTTATATAGAATAACGTACTATATGACTGTTTAATTGGTGGAAAGATATTAATGGTTTATGTATGTTATATTTTGACGTAGTAAATATGTTTTTTGTACTGTCTGTTTCCCGAATAAAATAAAATTTAAAAAAAGCACCGAAAAAAAAATACCAACTTCATCTCAAAAGTAAAATTGTTTCTTAGCACTAATATGATTTTCGTAAAATTAAAGCAATAAAATGTAATAATTTATTGTCTGTTTAAAATTTCAGTGCTCCAGGGCTCTAGCTCCTGAAAAATAAATGCATACAACTTGGATATTTATCAATTATCTCATCCCAACAACGGTGCTGTATGATTTGGACTGAGCTAAATTCAGAAAAAGCAGTACCGAAATTAAAACCTTCCTTTATGTTGCTTTGTAGGCAGCCATGTTGCTTTGTTTTTGAACACTTGTGCGCGGCAACACTGGAACAAAAACATTGCAGCTTTAACGTTATACTTGATATTTTCAAATAACCGAAAAGAAAATTATGGAAACGGCCTTTCAACACCTAAAAGCGTATTCAAAGCAGAGCGCAATAGAACAATAAAATAATGCATGTTTCAGTACACCTAGTCCACGATTACAACAATATAATATCCATACGAAATAAAAGCAAAGAACCATACGAACTTCCAAGAGTTTCAGGAGTGGGAAATACGGCTATCAATACCAAAGTATTGGTCATAAAAATAGATTGGTTAACTATTCTTTAAGTATGTGTTATTATACTGAAGTATAATCTTGAGTAATTGATTACAAATACAATTGTTCCAACCAATATTTTGAAATAGATGTTGCTGTAAATGATAAACCTAAGGGGCTCTCTAGACGATCAAGCATGCTTGACAAGCATCGCGTCGCGGGCTGGGGGGGTATCGGAAACCGCAGGAAATATGCATTAAAAAAAAAAATATTTACCAAAAATGGCTTATTCTGTAGTTGTAGTAACCAGGGAGTCACGTCATTTATCAATCAATTACGTTAATCCCTGGTATAAACTACGAAATTAGGCATTTTGAATAAATATTTTTAAAAAATATTTGCATTTTTCCTGCGGTTTACGATCCCCTCCCAGCCCGCGATACGATGCTTGTCAAGCATGCTTCATCATCTAGAGAGCCCCTAATACCCAATCCTTAAGGAAAAGTAGGTCAGGAAAACCAGGAACTGTACCAATCAGTAACACCTGAACTCAACGAAACAACATTATTAAACATGGCATGTGATGATGTACGCAATGATAATGTGTAAGCGAAGCTGAGAAAAATGAATGAATAAAATGAAGACAAAAAATTATCTGTACAGCATTCACCTGTGGTATTGCACCCTTCATTACATTATATTATATTACATTTTCGTCGTGTCCAATTGACGGCTAAAAGCTGCTCTTGGACGTGTCAAAATACTTGTGTTAGGTAGTAACTCTCGTTATTACTATTTACCTAAAATACATAGGTAATAAAGAATTTAACTACTAGATTATTAAAATATAAATATTAATAATCAAAATAGAAGCCTAATAATTGAAATAGTCAATAATTCGAATGGATGCGTAGTAAAAGTTGTTCATCGTAATATTCAAATTGTCAGTAAAATGTTAAATAAACAGTTACGCCATACATGTAAAAACAATTCATGTATGTCCGAATCCCATGGTAGGTTACATGCCTGTCGATTTCGATCATACGGCGCAGAGCATCATTTTTTTTTGTTGACAGCGGTGGACCAGCGAACTTCACGAAATTCGTCACCGAGAGAGAGTTTCTGTGTGACATACGAATAGCTTAAGTCGCTAAAATGTCTAAAACTTTACGGCATTTCGACCCTAATATTTTAAGCCTTCCTGACAATTGATAGAATCATAATAATTTAAAACAAAGGTATGTGGCTCTCAAGGAGTTCTTTTTATATATCAAATATTTAAATAAGTACAGGAGTTTGGCATAAAATTTTGCCAAACTCCTGTATTTTGTCGAAATTTTGAATTTCCCTTACTACTCTAGGAATTCAAATGTTTCACATTTCTAACGCCGATATGATAGTTTTTTTACTAAGTATTAATCATTGAGCAACTCTTCATTAGTTTTTATTTTTTTGCGAATTTTATAATGCGTATTTTCTGTATAAACAAAAGTTATAAGTAAACACTGTAAAAAAACCCACCGGTCCCCTGAAACTGTCCCCTTAATGTTTAATTACGTAATGTATACAAACATAATTGTTTAAAAAAAAATCATTACAGCCATATTAATTATTTTTCCCTTTTATCATTATTCCATTAACTTTCTATATATTCTATTAGTCATCATTTATACGTTATAGCTATTCGGAATTGATTGTTTTGAAAACTCTCTATCGAGATACTATCAACGATTTTATTCGATATTAATCATAACAATCTACTTTTCTTAGTTCACATATAACTTGTATTGCTTGATAAGGAATTCAAGGGGAGGAACTACTACACAGACAGTACTTTTAAGTTTGTATGGAATTCTTCCATTCTTTGGAGTAATAATCACGATAATTGTCAACGTTTTCATAAAAGAGAAACAAATAAAAAAGTATCATGTAGGCCACTGTGAAAGGAAAAACATTCGATCAAAGCTTGATAAAAAAATTAAATTTGGTTTATTTTCCTTGTTTTGTGTGAACATAATATTCATTGTCATGGATATAATAACATATGCAATATTTGCATATTCATATTCGATTATTTATTTCTTTATATTTTTATGTGATTTAATCGTTATTCGTTATGTTCTCGTATTATCAAAGCTAGAAATGCTCGCGAACACCTTGAACGATGCATGTAAATCGATATCCAATTTACGGAGTACGTGTACAATTAAAAAATACAAAATGTCATATTCGCGCTTGATTGAAGATGTTCATCATTTCAGATGCAACTATCAGATACAGGTATATTTCACATTTGTTTATTCGTAAACGTATAAAATAAATTGATATATATTTTTCAGGGAAATTATTTTTTGGGAACTATTGTTGCAACACTCCTTCTAACTGTGAGTATGGCTCTAATACCTGTATTATACTCATTTGCTGATGACACTGATAGCATGGACAATTCTCTTTGGGTTTCTAATTGCTGCTGGGCAATAAGATATACATCCATGTGCGTGATATATCTACTATCTTCTCAACGTTTGAATAACACATTATTTTCGCTAAAATGTTATTTTCGGAGGATATTGGTTTGTATATACCTACGTTTCTTATATACATGTTGTTTAAACATTGAAATATTTAAGTATACAAATTTTCATTTCTAGATTCTTATCATCGAAAGCATCTGCTGGAGTTATTCGAAGTGAGTTCCCGCTTTCGCCGTAGCAAAAAAGTCACAACATTAGGATTGCATCTGTTGCCATATGTCGCGTCTATAATTACAACACACACAATAATAGTAATAAATTTATGCACAAATTCAAGTATTAAATAATATGCTTATGTTTCATGATAACAAATGTTTTAATGAATGTTTAATATTTCATAAATGGGAAAGTATATATTTGAAATTTAATAATTTAATTATTGAATTTTGTAGTTTATTTAATCTAGTTGACATTTCAATCGATTTATGAAACACATTTTAATTTATTTAGTTTATATCAATATTTTAAAAATCGACCTATATCTATCACCCATCCAATATTAGAACGGACTATGCTATAGCTTGTCCAGCTTATCGCCAATCCTGCACTGGTTGCGCAACTCTGATAGTTATAAAAAATATTTGAAACAGTGAAACAAAATAAAACGGACAATTTATTATGAATTTAGGAAAACAAAATCTCTTATCTCAGAGAGAAAAGCTAAAATTAAAATGGATGAAGTTTTTTGTTTATTAATATTCATCAGCAGCTTCTCCTTCGGCCTCGCCCGAGTCCATGCCGACCTCTTCGTAGTCCTTTTCGAGCGCGGCGAGGTCTTCGCGCGCCTCCGAGAACTCGCCCTCTTCCATCCCTTCGCCGACGTACCAGTGGACGAACGCTCGCTTGGCGTACATGAGGTCGAACTTGTGGTCCAGGCGCGACCACGCCTCCGCGATGGCCGTCGTGTTGGACAGCATGCAGACGGCGCGCTGCACCTTGGCCAGGTCGCCGCCGGGCACCGCGGTCGGCGGCTGGTAGTTGATGCCCACCTTGAACCCAGTCGGGCACCAGTCCACGAACTGGATCGTGCGCTTCGTCTTGATGGCGCCGATGGCCGCGTTCACGTCCTTCGGCACGACGTCCCCGCGGTACAGCATGCAGCACGCCATGTACTTGCCGTGGCGCGGGTCGCACTTCACCATCTGATTAGCCGGCTCGAAGCATGCGTTGCTGATCTCCGCCACGGACAGCTGTTCGTGATACGCCTTCTCCGCGGACACGATCGGCGCATACGTCACCAGCGGGAAGTGGATACGCGGGTACGGCACCAGATTCGTCTGGAACTCGGTGAGATCCACGTTGAGCGCGCCGTCGAAGCGCAGCGACGCAGTGATCGAAGACACGATCTGCCCGATCAGCCGATTCAAATTCGTGTAAGTCGGCCGCTCTATATCGAGATTGCGTCTGCAGATATCGTAGATCGCTTCGTTGTCCACCATGAAAGCGGCGTCAGAGTGCTCCAGCGTGGTGTGCGTGGTCAGAATAGCGTTGTAGGGCTCGACGACCGCCGTTGAGATCTGCGGCGCCGGATACACGGCGAACTCCAACTTGGACTTCTTCCCGTAGTCGACGGAGAGGCGCTCCATGAGCAGCGACGCGAATCCGGAACCGGTACCTCCGCCGAACGAGTGGAAGACGAGGAATCCCTGCAGCCCGGTGCACTGATCCGCGAGCTTCCGCACGCGGTCCAAAACCAAGTCCACGATTTCCTTGCCGACCGTGTAGTGTCCGCGAGCGTAGTTGTTCGCCGCATCCTCCTTCCCAGAGATCAGCTGCTCGGGGTGGAACAGCTGCCGGTAGGTACCCGTGCGCACCTCATCGATCACCGTCGGCTCCAGATCCACAAAAGCGGCGCGCGGCACGTGTTTTCCGGCGCCGGTCTCGCTGAAGAACGTGCTGAAAGAGTCGTCGCCGCCTCCGACCGTCTTGTCCGAGGGCATCTGCCCGTCCGGTTGGATACCGTGCTCCAGGCAGTACAGCTCCCAGCACGCGTTGCCCATCTGGACGCCAGCCTGGCCCGTGTGGATCGAAATGCACTCGCGCATATTTACTCCAGGAATATTCAATCTAACACAAATTATTTTCAAGCGAGCGTTGATTTTTTTTCACAATTCTGAAACAATAGACGATGTCGAGCAACTTTTGTTTCAATGCGAAAATTTCGAATTTAGATTTAAATCTAAACGCAGACTTTCATGGCGATTTAATTTGAAAATTTCGCTGGCCGCGCTAGCTCTGACAATATATTGAACTGGCAAACTATACGAATGGCTACGTGTGCGCAAGACTTTTTGTAGGTGGCGCTAGCAGCGGTTGACCCATGCAAGTATGAAGCTTGGGCAATTGACCGCCGCAGTGCTATAACAGATAACTGGCACAATTTTTAGTCATAATACTGCTAAAAACAAAAAAAAAATGCATTTCGAAACATAACATGCGTAAGACTCTCGTTAAACTATGTATAAAAAACGGCCAATTCAGCGGGTAAAATTGCGAATCATGTAACGCTGTCGATTCATTTTAGTATAGAATCCTTGCATTGAATCCATTTAACCCGAGCTTCATACGCGGTACCTCGCGCGGTACGTGCTCACATCACGTAGGTACGTACCTTTTTCTTACGAATGCTCCCTCGTGCGATGCCTGCTCACCAGCGCCAGGTGTTCCGGAATATGGCCTGCTGGTACCCTGGAATTCTATGGCCAAAATACGGACTGATCTGGAAATATCAGATTTTCCAAAACTTTTGCACTTTTTTTGTCGCTGGCTCTTTATTGGCTCAATGGCCAAAACGTAACAAATGCAACATAGAAGATTTTTAGATAATCGCATTGAAAGATTTTGGATGATAGAGAGAAGGAAATAAAGGTCTTATGGAATAGAATATATTTTTATTGCTTAACTGTGTTTAAGCTATATAAATAGGCAGTTACTACACAGTTTACCATTAGATGCACAACATTATTTTGTTATATTACTATATCAATATTATTGTTCAATATATCGTACATTATTATTAAATATCTATGAACAAATTAATCTATGAATATTTGTACAAACGTGTAATGTAGATTCTTAAATAGGAAGTGTAAGTAATCTGTTAATGGCTACAATCAGTGGCGTAACTAATCCGGTACAGCCGGTGCGGCGCATCGGGGCCCACAGCAGTCCGGGGGGGGGGGGGGGGGGGGGGGGGGGGGGGGGGGGGGGGGGGGGGGGGGGGGGGGGGGGGGCAAAACTAAACTTCTTTCTACAAAACGACGTGTAATACAACTCTGTTAGGAAGCTAAGGAAGATCCCGCGTGTCCCGCTGAACTTGTTTGGGAGTTAATGGGCTCTCCCTTACGAAGCGGTGAAACGGTGTGCACCGAATCTATCGCGGACCAAGGCGTCCTTTGCCCGACTCTGAACCGGGATCGGATGGCCAATGGTCATTTCAAGAGCAGTCGCCGTAAGGTAGACAACCACCCCCGCTCTATAGGAAACAATACAGTTCCCAGACTCCCCCGACTGTTAGTCGGAGAGCACAGTCGATTGGCTTGCGCCGCTCGGTGGAGTCTGGAGCTCCCGCTAACAGTCGGGGGAGTCTGGAAGCTGTATTGTTTCCTATAGAGCGGGGGTGGTTGCGTACCTTTCGGCGACTGCTCTTGAAATGACCATTGGCCATCCGATCCTGGGTAAGAGGCGGGCAAAGGACGCCATGGTCCGCGATAGATTCGGTATTCACCGTTTCACCGCTTCATAAGGGAGAGGACCGGGCAAGCGACCTCGAACTCGGAACCAATCGAGAGACCGGAGAAATCTGGTCACAATTGGTAGTAAGGGCGCGAGTGTCGCCCGCCAGGTAACATTACTGGCTATCTCGCGGTAAGGCGTTGGTCTCTTACGGATTGTGGCGTAGCTAGACGGTGGATTGTCTTTTGTCCAAAGTCTTCTACGCTCACTCCAGGGAGATAGAACGACTAATCGTTAAAACTCCCTGTGGTGACGGGCTCGCCCGTTGTAGTCGACAACCCAAAATGAGCTGAAATTTAGTCAGCTAATCCGGGGAGCTAATGGACTCTCTAGAGTTGGCCACGCAGACCCATTTGTTCGGGGTCCGTCACACCCACGGGTCAACACCCATCCGGCGGCCTCCACGCATGAAGTGCGAGTCCGGGTAGGACTTTGGCCCGTGTGCTAGTTTCCCCAAGGATTCAATCTTCTGGCGCTCCTGGACGGTTTGCGCACCGTGCGGCGTAACCCAATCGATTGTGCTTTCTGATTAACAGTCGGGGGAGTCTGGAAACTGTACTGTCTCCTATAGAGCGACAGCTCTAGTTGAACTGAAATTTGGTATGCATGCATCATTTAGTCATGGCAAGAGTTGCAAAGAAAAAAAAAATACTGAAATATCTAGTCAATGTCATCCTCATCCTCGAAAAATCGCATTTAAAAACCCGAAATTTGGGAAACAGATGCCATTTTGGGCTGAAATTACGTTGTGAAATTATGGTTGGAATATCGTATATACAAGCTGCACTAATAATATCTAAATTTCCCCAGACATATTTATCAAATATTACCGCGGAGCCGCCCGAGGCTATCCGAGAAACGAACCGCGCCACTTTAGTCATTTCTAAAATGGAATCCAAGCAGGCTCAACCACCGGCCGAGAGAGGGCGCTTGTCGATTTTTTCATGAAATTGTTATTCAGATGAAATCAGTCGTTGTCCACTGGCCGGGAAATTCTTGGAGTGACAAAGCCGATTTTTTTTCATCGATTTGTATTTAAAACAACGTTTTGTACGAAATTTCCGCTCTGCTTAGTTTCCACTCCCTCATATTGTTTTTTCCACCGCGTGGCCTCTTTCTGCGATTTGATATAGTAATTGTAGGTATCAATAATACGACACAAACATATCAACTGTGCAACAGTCGTACTTTGGACAGTTCTATGTAGAATGAATGAATCATGTAAAAACTGGAAATAATCGGAATCGAAATCGTAATCGGCTATTGTTTTTAAAATTAATGTTTAAGAGCCCTATCACATATTTTTTCCAGAAAGGCAAGAAAAGTGGATTTTTGGCGTTCTAATTCCAAGAAATGAAGAGATTTCTACAAACTTTAATTACTGAATTACCTGGACCATTTCTTGATGTTGACCATAGCGGCCTTTAATTTTAGATATAACGAATATTGTTTACTTATTCAGCCCATTTTCCGAAAGTCGTTATTCGTAAAACGCTCGGAAGGCAAACTTTGAGCTCCTTAATACAGTAATATCACTACAACGAAAACCGTATACTATTTTTTTTTATGTCCGTCATGTATTCTTGATGTACACTACGGCTTTATTTTTTCGTTTTTTGACCACATATCCAAGGTATACATTACTTACAATTACACAAAATTTAAAAAAAATCTTCCTGTATCATTCTAATTTTCTCAGAAATAAAATAAGATTCTTATATAATACTTATACTATATTAAAGTTCACTCTTTTAGCAATACGACATAATATAAATTATTGTCATTAGAAAGGAGAAAACACTGCAAAAAACAATTAGAAATTGTGTATATATTTGCTTGCGCAAGAGAAGAGCGCTCAGTGCCGCGGTTTTCTCCCAGGGTTGAATAGTTATTTATTTATTTATTTATTTATTTATCCTATCTTTTATAGTTACATCCAAAAAAAAATGCGTTCATTTTTTCAACTCATTTTAAAAGAATACCTACGCTATTTTGTAATAAGGCTCTTAACATTAATTGAAACCACAGTTGTGCAGTTGGCCTAAATTGTTTGACATTCTGTCGTACTCGTATTCGTAATGCCGGCGCCAGGCATGTGAGCAAATACGCAAATACCTACAAAGTCGCCAAGTGAGGCACGGGCATTTTTTGCGTATTTGTGCAAAGTTTGAAAACACATTTGCAGTTTGCCATCGTGAGGCGGTTTTTACTGCGCACATCAAAGTAAACAAACTTCAAAGTTTGTGCGGCCTGCCACACTTGTCGCAGTGTTTAGTAACGTGCGCGCCGCTGAACGGAGCAGTTGTGTTGTGGGTGTCAACAATGGAGTGGAGTAATGACGCTGTTATCCAATTTCTCGAGCTTCTTCAAGCAGAACCGTCAATATGGAATCCGAAAAATAGTGATCATAAAAATCGAAACCTTGTAAACGACGCATGGCTTAGAATAAAGAATAGTCTATCCGTGCCTTTTACGGTGGAAGAACTTAAAAAGAAAAGAAATAGCCTACTAACACAGTACAGAGATAATGGGCTCGATTGCGTTTCTTCGTGAACTAAAATCGGGAATTAGTCCGTGTGAACGAGACAGGGCAATCGCTAGAGCAGAGTGTGAGATGACCGATTGTCACTTTTTCGCATTAAAACTGCCCGCCAAGTTCAAATCTTACACCGCACGAAATATGCTCGAATTTATTCGGACGAGTATAAGTTCGGCAGGTAGTATTTATCGACGATCGTTCGTTTCATATACCGCTCTAACTTATTGCTCTGTCTCGTTCGCTTGGACTAATTTTAGTTTTAGTTCACAAAGAAACGCAATCGGGCCCAATGTGAAAAAGATTAAAGAGACAACAAAAACAGGCTCAGGGGCCGATGAAATGTGACCATCTTTGCGATAAATGTGACCGCGAATATTTGAAAACAAGTCTGGCAATCATATTTGCGCTCCTATTTGTACACATACATTTTCTTCAAATGTTTTGAAAATGTTTGCCCAAACTTTGCCCACATGTCTGGCGCCGGCATTAGGGGCGCTCTAGACCAGCGCTTCCGGGTCGCGAGAGGTATAATTATTGGGTTGAGTCGCGGAAATCCCCCAAACGACTTTAAAGAAGTGGTAAAACTTGACGTTTTTAATTGCGAATATTTTTATTTTGTATTGATAGGTCGATCGATGTCACAATTATTACTAGTCACAGAACAAGGACTAAAGGCTGTGTTACTGCCATCTATTGTCCGTTCACAATCGCGACATGTTAGTTCTGTTCTGAGCAATGAAGCTGAAAAAGCCCTGCTACCATTCCCAACTACTTATTTATGTGAAGCAGGATTTTCATGCCTTGCTGTTATGAAGAATAAGTACAGGGATAGGATGGATCCTCAGCATGACATGCGGTGTGCACTTTCTATAAACATAACTCCACGTATAGGTACATGATCTTTGCTCAAAAATACAACACCAGGGTAGTCACTAATTATTTTTCTGTCATTTTTTTTTACTGTTTCAATGCTGAATTGTCTTGATTTTAATACAAAACATTTAAATAAAGTTGTTATTTCTAATTTTACAACTACATCCTATAAAATTACATAATATATCATTTTAGTACCTACGTGTCACTGGAAAATAAAATTAAAAAATAGATTAGGGTCGCGTACTACTTCAAATATATTCGTATTTTGGGTCGCCAGCCAAAAAGGTTAAGAACCGCTGCTCTAGACGATCAAGCAAGCTTGTCAAGCATCGCGTCACAGGAGTAAATACACGGAACTACTCGTGTGATCGCGTCGCGGGCTGGGAAGGGATCATAACCCTCAGGAAATATGCAAATATATATTTTTTATATTTACCAAAAATGCCTAATTTTGTAGTTTATACCAGGCAGTTAGGTTAATTAGACGTATTTGATTGATGAATGACGTGATTCCCTGGTATAAACTACAACATTAGGCATTTTTGGTAAATATAAAAAAAAAATGCATTTTTCGTGCGGTTTACGACCCCTTCCCAGCCCGCAACGCGATGCTTAACAAGCATGCTTGATCGTTTAGAGAGCTTCTTAAATATAGTAATTACAATAAATAAATACATTAAATGCAATACAATAAATAAATTATTTCTAATTAACCTGACTCCCTGTTATACAACTACAAAATTAGGCATTTTTGATAAAAAAAAAAATATATATATTTGCATATATCCTGCGGTTCACGATTCCCTCCCAGCCCGCGAAGCGATGCTTGACAATCATGCTTGATCGTCTAGAGAGCTCCTCAACATTTTGCGCCTTTATGTATTATTTTACGTCCCTTGAGACCAGGGGGGCCTATTCTTGAAAAAAAATGCATGCTAAATTTGTCTATGGCCCATGTAAATCAAATGGACCATAGACAAATTTGGCATGCAAAAGTTTTCAAAAATTGCCCCCCAGAACTTGTATGGAAAGTCTAATACAATATCAGGATAGTGGCATATTTGGTAGTAAAAATGAAAGGGATTTATTTTACATCCGACTTTATTGGCTTGTGCTGCCACCTCGCCGCCCCCGCCGCCCCCTTCACACCACCCTCTTGCACACCCCTGAACGAACCCTCCCCCCCCCCCTTCAACCCCCCTCGACCCCCTCCCCCAAACCTTTCTCCCTCCCTCCTTCTCCGCCCTCCCGCGCTAACCCCAAACCTCACCCCTCCACGAATTGATCCCCCCCCCAGTAATATTTTCGTAATATTTTAGTAGTATTTCCGTACTATATTTGTTATATTTTCCGTGGTATTAAAATTGTATTTTTCCAATGTGATGCAGTATTTTATTAAATATGGCAGATTAAAAAAATATTTGTGTCGCTTGTATATGAGATATCCAAACCAAAATTTCACAATGTGATTTTGGCCCAACAACACATCCTTGTACCGAATGTCTAGTCGTAACCTTCCGAAAGCCTGTCATTCCACGCAAAATTTTCGAAGCTCTCGAAAATTTGTTTGTAGAAGGTGTGTGCAAGCATACTAATATATAACGGGGGCTTATTCAATGGCAGAAATAGAGCCGATAATTGAATAAATGCGGATATAATACGGATAATACGAAAAATGCCGATCGGCGTGAGTGGACAACCAGGGGTTATCCAATATTTCGAGATTGAAGTATGACTAGCGCGCCCCTTGTCGTACTACCGATTTCAACCACAATCTTTTCAATTCTTGCCATGACCAAATGTTGCATGCATGCCAGTCGGATGAAGCGTTTGGGCGCTATCGTGGAGGAATAGACACACACAGACACACAGAAGTGAGTTTCTCTCTGCCGGGAAAGTAAATTGCTTACCTATAGGTACTGGTATCTTGTATCGCCAAGCTGTGGGCGGCTAGTTCATACAGGCGAATTTGCTTATATCCGTTTTTGGTTTCAAAGATGGAAGGGGGGGGGGGGGGTAAACCGCCTGGCACCGGTTTGCGTTAGCTTTGTAATCATTGTTTTCGACTAAATGAATCCGCTACCTGACCTACATTTTTATTAATATGTGTGGAACAAGAAAACCGTTTTTCTGAACAAGAAAACCGTTTGAAAGCCAATAAAATGGAGTATATTTACAGTAATATTATTATAGTATAAACATAAGAAAAAACAAGATAAAACACTTCAAAAACATAACTTCGTTTCTAATTTTGCCAATCGCCAAACTCTTTTCCTTGGTATTTCTTTGTATCGCAAATTTTATTATCATTACTTTTATTAAAGATATTGAGAGATGTTTTTTTATACATGTACATCACGTTAGATACCTGTGATTTCTTGTTTTGCTAGACAATGTAGTTGCGGATATAACTATTTAATTAATGTTTTTCCTTGTTATTATTCTAGTGTCGCCTGCTTTGCAGTTTGATTACAAAATAGCAGACCTTGGCCCCGCATAGAAGTATGAAATCTGTCATTGAAAAAGTGGCTGGAATGGATCGTCTGGATGTAGTGATATTTGGCGCAACCGGCTTCACAGGGAAGTATACGGTTGTAGAATTGGTGCGACTTTTACCCGAGTACAAAGATCTCACTTGGGGCATCGCTGGACGCTCAAAGGACAAACTAACTTCTATCATTAAAGAGGTTGAATCGGCTACTGGTAAGTTTACGTAATTTCAACATTTAGGACAGGATTAGAACATCTCAACTTGTCTAGATGTGCTTTTGTTGTAGAGTACATTCTGACAATTTTGCTCAGATTAATTTAGGCGCCTTACTTTTTATGTTCATTCAAAATTTATTACACCACTGCCCAACAAAAAAGGAGTGTAATGCATTTATGGTTCATATATGTATGATTTCCGTTTCTTTATTCCGCTACAACTTTTAAACGCTTGCACATGTAAGGGTTAGCAACATAAATAATTTTGCAACTACCAATTAATTTACACGGTAACATTTTTCGCAAGAATTCTGTCTGACCTAGTGTATAGCACAATTAATCAAAATTCACAAATATGTCTTTCACGCTCAGCATTTTTTGAACATTCTTTCAATATACGAATGTACAGCCTGACGTCATTCTGAACTTTTCAACGTCAAAATGTTGGCTTTATAAACTGCAATTTTTCATATATAAAATCCCCTTTTCGCCGACATCGACTATGGTAAGCGTCTCTCTGTATATATTAGTCGAATATTAAATTGTTCAAATACTAATGTTTGTGTTTCTCTACTCTCTTGTCCGCTGAGGTATAAATCGACGTAAGATTGGAAGCCTGGTTTCCGCACACCATCAGAAAGAGCGACCAGGCACTCTTCTGACACCCGATTTAGAAGTGTGGTATTTATAGAATCGTTATGTCATCCCGAGTGTCATAGGGTACCTTAACTACCAAAATATCAAGTAAGAAGTTCGCACCGGCAAAGGCAGTTCGCACCGGTTAACTACTTTTAATACGACTGCCCGACAAAAAACGAGTGTAATGTGTTCAGGGTTCATCCATGTATATTTTCCGTTTCTTTATTCCGCCATAACTTTTAAACGCTTGCACATGTAACGGTTAGCAACATATATAATTTTGCGACTACCAATTAATTCACACGGTAACATATTTCGCAAGAATTCTCTCTGACCTAATTTATAGCACAATTAATCAGAATTCACAAACGTGTCTTTCGCGCTCAGCATTTTTTGAACGTTTCTTTCAATATACGAATGTACAGCCTGAAGTCATTCTGAACTTTTCAACGTCAAAATGTTGGCTTTATAAACCGCAATTTTTCATATATAAAATCCCCTTTTCACTGACATTGACTACTCTGGTAAGCTCTCTGTATATATTAGTCGAATATTAAATTGTTCAAATACTAATGTTTGTGTTTCTCTACTCTCTTGTCCGCTGAGGTATAAATCGACCTAAGATTAGAAGCCTGGTTTCCGCACACCATCAAAAAGAGCGACCAGGCACTCTTCTGACACACCGATTTAGAAGTGTGGTATTTATAGAATCGTTATGTCATCCCGAGTGTCATAGGGTACCTTAACTGCCAAAATATCAAGTAAGAAGTTCGCACCGGCAAAGGCAGTTCGCACCGGTTAACTACTTTTAATACGACTGCCCGACAAAAAACGAGTGTAATGTGTTCAGGGTTCAACCATGTATGTTTTCCGTTTCTTTATTCCGCCATAACTTTTAAACGCTTGCACATCGGTTAGCAACATATATAATTTTGCGACTACCAATTAATTCACACGGTAACATATTTCGCAAGAATTCTCTCTGACCTAATTTATAGCACAATTAATCAGAATTCACAAACGTGTCTTTCGCGCTCAGCACTTTTTGAACGTTTCTTTCAATATACGAATGTACCTACAGCCTGAAGTCATTCTGAAATTTTCAACGTCAAAATTTTGGCTTTATAAACCGCAATTTTTCATATATAAAATCCCCTTTTCACTGACATTGACTACTCTGGTAAGCTCTCTGTATATATTAGTCGAATATTAAATTGTTCAAATACTAATGTTTGTGTTTCTCTACTCTCTTGTCCGCTGAGGTATAAATCGACCTAAGATTAGAAGCCTGGTTTCCGCACACCATCAAAAAGAGCGACCAGGCACTCTTCTGACACACCGATTTAGAAGTGTGGTATTGATAAAATCGTTATGTCATCCCGAGTGTCATAGGGTACCTTAACTGCCAAAATATCAAGTGAGCAGTTCGCACCGGCAAAGTGTGACGTTAACTACTTTTAATACGACTGCCCGACAAAAAGGAGTGTAATGTATTCAGGGTTCGTCCATGTATGTTTTCCGTTTCTTTATAACCGTACCATAACTGCTAAACGCTTGAACCGGTTTAAAAGTGAGTGGTATTGTTAGAATCTTTATGTCATCCCGAGTGCCATAGGGTACCTCAACTGTTCAAATATCAAGTAAGGAGTAGTGGTCTAACTAAATAACCAAATGTAAATAAATTAACATAAATATATCGTGTTTAGTTTGAAATGAATGGTCTGATTGAGTACATTCCGGAAATTTACATTCATCTATATGGATACATACATAAACCACAAAAAACCGTAATAAAAATAATAATAAATACAATAGTTCTTTTCTGTAACGGCAGTCGTGTTTTTCATTCTTTTTAATGTATTTTTTGATTGGATTGTAATCTTAAAAGAACGCAACGGAATTGCATGCAAATCAATAGTACCTAATCTAAATAATAGTACTGTTTATTAAATATTTCATAAACTAGTTCGTTGACCTCCATTTTAAGAATGCTTCAAAACCGGTCGCTGATGAGATTCAACCAAGCAAGCCAATCATTAGGAATTTACAGTTTCATCCACTGGCACGCTAGCTAGAGTAACAACATGCAATATAAATATTAACCCATATCACCGGTGTAGCCATGATGCCATGTTGAGTTTTTAAACAATTAAGAGGTCAAAGATTATCAGTCATCCTGTCTGAAATTGTCTGTTTTCATGTCAATGTAGCAGGGCCGCCACTTTAGTTTGACAAAAATGCGCTGGCAACGATACAAAAATAGCGCAAGATGCGCTAAATATTCAGAAGTGCTAAAATGGAAGTGAAGAAAGTGTTTTTATTCAGTAAATATGTTGAAAGGATTAAAAAACACGACTGCCGTTACATTTCTTTTACTTTTTTGTCGACTGCCCTTATATACATTTTTTTACCTTTTTTTAAAAAATAGTAATGGTTTGTGTAGTTATCCATATAGATACATACCTACATATTTTCGGAATGTACTCAATCAGACCTTTCATTTCACAATAAACACGATATATTTATGTTAATTTACTGACATTTGGATATTTGGACATTTAGACAACTATATACTTGATATTTGGACAGTTAAGGTAGCCTACGACACTCGGGATGACATAAGAATTCTACATACTTCTAAATCTAAACGCTTAGGAGTTACTGTAAAATAAAGAAACGTTTTGGTGGAACAAAGAACGTCATACATAGATACACCCTGAATACATTACACTCCTTTTTTGTTCGACAGTCATGTAAAAAAGCGCTAAATGCGCCAAATATTAAAAAACGCCAAATTTTGAAAATTCGCACTAAAAATTAAAAAGTTAAAAAAATATATAAAAAACGTCGCTTCATCTCAAGTTGTTTAAATAAACAGTGATGCATATAAATATAAGCCTGCCTTAAAAAAACGATCATAAAAGTGTTCAAAGACTTACATTTATTTATTGACTTTGATAAATATTTTATGTAGAAACGGAACCCTACCTATTCATAATTGTCAAATTTATATAATTCTGATGAGTGATGATATTCCCAAAAAATAAACATCGTGCCCACCAATAAATAAAATAGTAATTGCTAAATTATTACACTACGTACTACCTACCTACATATAGGAAACACAGAATAGAATAACTTTGTTGTGCTATAAAATAAATATTACACTGGTTTTAAAAAAAAAGATTCTGCACAAATGGCGGACTTATCGTCAAAATTACATCTCACAGAAACCATTTATACATATAGGAAAGTATCCAAGTAACAATGTAGGGCTAGGGAAAAACGATCGACGTATTTTTTTTTAAGATGGGATACTTCTTTATGACTGAGGTATACCTGTACATTTTTGTAAAATGTATTTTTTAGACAACTATATTTGGTTTACAGACAATACGTATACTTTTTCTTCTTCAAATAAACCCTGGCTTATATTTAAATTTAGTAAATGAAAAAAAAAATAATTGCTATTTTTTCATTAAAGTTGACATCGATCATTTTCCCTGTAACCCTTTAAATATAACAGCCCTGTGAAGAGCCTGGTGGTTAATGAGGATGAATATGTATCACTATATACAGACTTAGTTTTTAATTGTAATAATGTAATATTAACTGTAAATGGTTAATTTGATAATTCCAATAAAATAAATAAATAAAAAAATAAATTATATATCCTTGAAGTGGCTAAATCAGTAAGAGCTAACAAAATCGTTTTTAAACAAAACGCAAAAACATTTTTTCGTTTTTTTTTTAAATTTTAAATGTTGACAATGTTAATGTTTAGAGAAATAGTATAAAAAGAGTTAAGCGCGTTGCACCATCTAGCGGTAGGTAAAATATCGCGAATATTGTTTATTCGCCATATTTTACCTATTGCGAGATGGCGCAGTGCTCTCAACGCTTCTCAAACTTTATCAGAAAGTTTTCCAAATTTTTAGAAACAAAAATGTTTTTTTTTAAAAACTTCTATTAAAAGTTGCTGTTTTGCTCATACTGATTCACTAACTTCATAGTTGTCACTAATTAAAAACTCTTATGTAGCTGACCATACTGTTTTATAGACGAATAAGGTAAGTTATACCTAATTTACCTAATTTAGTAACTACGTTTCATTGTAAATATACGGCAAATGCAATGGCTTTCTATTTGTCAATTTGTCGCAAATAATGTTGCAGTACATATTAAGAAATCGGTCGTGTCATCCCAAGACTTTCTCGGCAATCAGACAACTCCCCTCGCGCGCCAAACCCCTAACCCCCAACCACCCCTTAACCCCTCCTCCCCTTCAATCCACTCCCCAACTCCCCTTAACTACTCACCCCTCCCTCCCTTCCGCCCTTCCTTCACCCACCCCCTCCAACTACCACCCCTCCCGCCCAACCCTCCCCCTCACTCCCCCAACTAACTCCCCTCCCGCCCCTTCTCCATCTTACTCCCCCTCTCTAACCCTAGCCCTACCCCCCTTTAACTACCCCCTCCAACTCCCATTTCCCCCTAGCTTCCTTAAACTTCCCCTTCTCCACCACCTTCTCTCCCTCTCATTTTAACCCCCCCCCCTCCTCTTTCCCCTTCTCCCCCTCCCCCTCCCCTACCCCCAACACCACTGTCGATCCCTCTTCAACCCTCTTACCTGCCAACTCCTTCCCCGAACCCCCCTCTCTCCCCCCTCCCCTACCCCCAATACCGTTCTCGATCCCCCTTCAACCCCCTTACCTCTTAACTTCCTCCGCCAACCCCCCTAAACCCGCCCCATCCATAGTCCCCCCTCCCCCACGATACCCCCCCAGCACCACCCCCCTAAAACCCCTTTTGCATCCTAAGCACTCTAGGTAAGGCAGGAAGAAGAAGAATATCAGAAGAAGAATATTTTCCTCCGGAACTTTATACATCATGTACTTGGTCTATTTTCTTAGAAGTCAAAGCGTTCTAGATAAGGCGGAATATGCACCCACGGAAAAATAATATCGAGCCTCGGGCGGCCCGACGTTATCATTTAATTAATTCTTGTGTCGCCGCCCAAGTACCCATCGGCGTACGTTTTGTTGTTTTTTTTTTTCAACAAAAGCTTGACCAAAACCTTCTCGAATCCCCATTATTTGACCGATTCCCTATCGAAATTTGCATTCCTCATATTAAAAAAAAACACGTATGTATGACCCACCCTGTTTCCCGGGTACCCCAATAGAAAAAGCATGAAGCGTCATAGAGAAAGGTTTACCCGCCCTACCCCTAAACCCGCCCTTGTGCCGGAGTGACTCAACTCGACTATAATTGTGCTGTCAACAATAAAAGTTGAAAACCGCTGCTATAGGTAGGAGTATGTGTTATTTATGGTTCTCATATACTTTGTAATATTAAGATTGGCATTTATATTGTTACAACTATTAGTTTTGTCATTGTAAATTCAATTTTGATAGCTATGTGCTTAAGTTTATTGTCAATAAATTCTTTGTATTCTTTTGCGTTACAGGTGTCAATCTATCCGACATACCATTGATAATCGCTGACGTAAAAGATGAACAATCGTTGCTCAATATGGCCAAGCAGGCAAAGGTCATTCTAAACTGCTGCGGCCCGTATCGTTTCTATGGAGAACCAGTCGTTAAAGCCTGCATCCAGGCTAAGACGCATCAGGTCGACATCACCGGAGAGGCGCAGGTGAGAATGGCAATGAGCGGGTCACCAGACCCCACGCACAGTCCTTAGCCACTGCATACCAACCAGTAGCTTTACTCTTGAGCTATAGGGCATTGCGCGAAGAGGGTGCGAGGAGTGTGAGCAGAGGGGTATGTCCCGACGAATGCCTTTGGTTAGCACTACGCGTAGGTAAAAGCTGGCGACCTTTTCGAGGGTTTGGATATCTGCGTGGGTTGAGAAGCGGGACATCTGGCAACCATGTCCGAGCCCTTTCGACTCGTGACGTTTTCGCTTTGATTTCAATTTTGTTCTAAGAGATGCTACTGTCTGGTATACTGTGCCTTAGCTTTGGACTCATTGTGGCTTACCCGCATAAAGAGCAATCCCGACCTACAAGTTAAGTTTGACGGGGGGGTATCCTTTATCAGAAATGACAATCTTGCACAGTATAAAGTTGTACAAAGTTAGAGAGTTGGATTCCCCCTTCCCCTCCCCTCAGTAGGCAGTCCTACATTTGAGAGACTCTTTGTAAAGTCCATGATAGTTAGAAGTTCAAGTGCAAAGTCTATGATGAAGAATGCATATATCCACAATTGTTCAAAAAGTATACAACATTATTCTTTTGACCAAATGAAGCACAGATAGCGTCCTATTGCATAGAGATGTACCTATAGGGAACTGGAGCGTACGTATCCCATCTCCTCTCCACCTCTCATATAGCAGCAGTTGCTAATAATCAGCTGGAGGAGTTATGGGAGACAGAAAACGTAGTGAGCAACCATGGGGTAGTCGACGGAAGGACGGAAGGATTTATTAGATACTAGATGACCCGGTGAACTTCGTACCACCTAAAATTGATTTGATTGTAACTCTTCAAGAGCGTTTATTAATTCTAATCAACCTTCCAAATCCAATTCATTGAAATCTATAATGTGGCCGAATCATGTACGGTTTGAGTGACTTTTTTTTACTTTTTCGACTTTTTTGACTTTTCCGACTATTTCGACCTTTTTGACTTTTTTGACTATTTTGACTTTTTCGACTTTTTTGACTTTTCGACTTATTGAAATTTTACACATTGTACGGAAGGAATAACAGTTATGGATGGCGCAGCTGTCAAACTATAGGATCGCCGCGATAGCCATCTAGAAAGTGGCCTATTTCCCAAAATGACCAATTTCGATTTTTTCGATTTTCAGTTGTTTCTTTGAGTTTTTCCTAAATATTTTTTTTTTGTAAACCATCCCTGAATCAAGGCAAACAAAACAAAAATTCAAATCGGTCAAGTCATTTCCGAGATCTTGAGAGACTAACGCACGGCGATTCATTTTTAAATACATAGATAGTATGAAATTTTACCAAAAGCTTAGTAATATCACTGATTATATTGGGTATTAGATTTCTCAATGCCATAGCGTGGTAATGTCATCTATTACTGTGGTACGTGGTAATGTCATCTCAGGTAGTTATAACGATAAGTAGTCATTCTTTCAGTCTGGAGTGAGCGTAAAGACTTGGGGACGACTAACCCTCATTAATATGAGTTTTATTGTGGCTATCGGCACTTGTGAGAGATTTGATTTATCGGTGGGGTAGGTATAAAAACCCATATTTTTTGTGCTGCTAAAAACCTAAATGTTGTGGTTATCTACCAAATTATTCTGCGTACTTGATAGGGTCCAGCCATCAACTGAGCCATTACAAATATTGGGAATATTGCTATAACATGTAAAATTAGCCATTATGCACCTAATAATGTTCAAACCAGTAAATAAAATAAAAACATAATCTCGCCTTGCTTATCCTATTAATATCCTAAGTAATGCAATTTTCTTGTAAAATAACGTTAATAGCTCATAAAAAGGGTTGACGCTCAGTTCCTCCCCCCTCCCCCCACTAACTATTTGAGCGTTAAATTTCAATGCATGATCCAGACGACTGAGACAGCTTAACAACACCACCGATCAGTGGTTTTTTTGTTGCGACTATTCACGGGCGGCCGATCTCCATATTATGCAATTTTTGCAATTATATGTGAGAAAAGTCACCTTCATTGAATAAGCCACCATTATATATCAGTTTGCATGAACTAACACCCCCTAAACACTAAAATGTTGAGGGTTGAAAACATGCCGTCGTGAGTTTCATTCCCGTGGCTGGCCTTCAAAGGGTTAACATTTCACATTCCCATTTGGCAGACAAATACATTTTTCCACAATCCTATCTCATGTACATGCTGGTTATACAACACCATAACCAATAGGTAGTGATGATACTATTGATTTTATTATCCTGGGACCCCTAATAGATAAATCCATTTTAGAGTCTAAATTACGATATACATGCATATTGATCATGCATGTTTTTTTAACGCATATGTTTTTTTTTATATAAATAATATTATATAAAAACAAATTCATTTTTAATATTTTTATTCTGAATTTATTGTAAATTAAATTTCTGAAATTTAAATTTTTATGTTATTTTTTCAGTATTCTTTTTTTGTATTTTTGCTATATTTAATGGCTGTATTTATTTATTCGTTGTAAATATTTTTTTATTTATTGTATCGCATTTAATGTATTCATTTATTGTAATTACTATAAGCATACAATATTATGCTCTAATAAAAACAATGTGGACTTAATGTATTTTCTACAGTATTGTTTGTGTAACTATTATTCTAAATAAATAAATAATCATTTTAATCCAAATTATTAAAGGTACCTTAGAGTCGCCTAGTTGCCAAAGTTGCCATATTTGAGACAGGCATGAAAAATAACACGAAAGAATCATGTTAGATCCTTTTGTTTTAACTTGAGACATTTTTAAACTTATAAGGAATCGTTATGAATTAAATACAACGAAATAAAAGCTTTCGTAATATTTTTATTTTGAAAAAAGTACAAAACGATATATTTCGATAAAAACAAAGCTTACCTTCGTGCCGCGACTTTGTAATCTGATATAACCGAAAATCTCTTTAACAAAAAGAAAAAAACATGAGCACAAGCAGCTTTGACGCTTGAAGGTTTCGATGACAGTAACAGTAGGGTGGGATTTTTTTGAAAACGCGGAAATAAAGTCAATCAAAATTTAATCAAAGTTTTGTCTCAAGAAAGGATACCCTCTCAAGTAAGGCGATTCGACGGTATTAACTACAAAACCTTTCTCAATAATCGAGAAAGCTACAGATTGGATTCTGGAGGTTGATTCGGTCTCTAAGCAGTATAAATTCCCTGAAAGTCTCGGATGCACAGCCCTCCGTCCAGATATAACTCTTTACTCTCTATCTCGGAAGGTGGCTCTTATTGTAGAATTAACTGTTCCATGGGAATCAAATATCCCAAAAGACCACGAGTACAAATTAAATAAATACCATGATCTTGCAAATGCCGTAACCCGGAACGGCTTCACTGTTCACCTTCACGCGGTGGAAGTTGGCGCTCGTGGCCTGCCAGCTAAATCTCTATTTCACCTCTTTAAAGATCTTGGCCTTTCCAGAAAAATAATCAACTCTTTCTTAGAAAAAATATCTAAAACTGCGATTTGCGCATCTCAAATTCTATGGCTTCGAAGGGGGAGTGAATGGGTGGTAAGGTGAACGCTCACATGTGGCAAGACAGCTGTCCTAAACCTACCACAGCCGGTTCGTAAGTCCGGAATCCACCGCTCACCCCCCAGAAGTGTAAAAAATTAGTATTATGATGGGCCCGACTCCGGTCGGTGAATTCCATGGCAGCTCCGTTTGTATTTATTATTATTTATATACTTGCTAGCGACTCGCCAAAATTCCCACTCAATCAAGGGAGCGAAGTTTTGATCTGCACTACATAAGTTTAATTATTGACTTATTCTTTTTAGTTCATGGGAAAGATGGTATTGAAGTACAACCAAGAAGCTAAAGATGCCGGAGTGTACATCGTCAGCGCATGCGGATACGACTGCATACCAAATGATTTAGGAGTCGTATTCCTGGAGAGCCAATTCGATGGTAAGCAATCAAAAGACGTCGAGCCCCTTTGCACAATAGCAAAAATGCATATATATCTACAATACATAAGAAGGTATAAAGAAGTTTATTATCTATATAATAAAAATGAGTCGAGTTTTATGTATGTTACTCACGAGCGGCTGTTGAATTGTTCCAGTCAGGAAGTTCCGCGTAAATTAAAGTCCTAGCAAAAATGAAAACGGGACGCGATGAGAGAAAAAAACACAGCGACTCAGTTTGAGGTTACAAACATTTATTGTGACAGTTCTGTGCTAGTGTTGCCAGACTTGCAACGAAAAACCATAATATTCAATACTCCCACTTTTTGTTACAAGTCAATGCCAAAATCAAAATAAAATTGAGAATACAATTAACCAACAAATTCAAAATTAAGATTAATTCCTTGAATACTCTACGTTAATTATTTGGCATGACATTCATCAAAGTACAAAAATGTTGATGTTTTGGCCTTGATAATGCCTTTGTCATTATATCAGCTGTCTGCTCATCCGTCTGAACGTATTTTAGCTCAAATATTCCGTCTTCGAATTTCTCTCGCATGAAGTGATATCGCACGTCGATGTGTTTTGTCCTCTTGTGAAATTCCGGGTTCTTCACAAGTCGAATTGCGCTCTGGTTGTCCATGAAAAATATTGGCACGTCCAATTTCGATTGCTGTAGCTCGCACAACAAATTTTTCAGCCAAACCAATTCCTTTATGGCATGTGATGCTGCCATATATTCGGATTCTGTTGTAGACAGTGCAACCGATTTTTGTCGTTCTGATCCCCAACTGATAACGCTTCCTCCGAACATGAAAACGTATCCTGACGTCGATCTTCGCGTACTGACGTCTCCAGCGTAATCGGCATCGCTGTATCCACAAAAATGTAAATCGTTTTCTGTCTCGAAGCGAATTCCCATGTCCACCGTGCCCTTGACATACTTTAAGATGCGTTTTACTGCATTCATATGGGCTGCAGCTGGTTTTTCCAAATATCTGCTGACACTTCCAACTGCAAAGCTGATATCTGGCCTGGTAGCGACAGCCAAATACATCAGACTTCCAACTGCTTCACGATATGGAAAATCGGTCTCTTCGTCTGTTTCAAAATCTCCAAGATTCTGAGAAATGTCCAATGGTGTTGACACTGCATTGCAATTCGTCATGTTAAAACGATCAAGTATCTTTCTTGCATATCCCTGTTGGTGAATGTGAATCGATCCGTCAGATCGCTGATCAATTTCGAGTCCCAAAAAACATTTCAGGTCAAATATTTTTATCTCGAATTCCTTTTTCAAGTGTCCGATGACTGGAACAATGGCTTCCTGCTTTTCCGCCGCAATCAATCCGTCGTCGACGTAAATTGCCAGAATTAGCATGCCGTTTTCTCCGTTGCAAACGAAAACACATGGATCCGATTCACTTGCTTTGAAACCAAATTTGTTGATGAACAAAGTAAACTTTTTGTTCCAACAGCGCGATGCCTGTTTCAAACCATATAAGCTTTTTGATAGCTTACATACTCGCCCGCTTTCATCATCATATCCAATTGGCTGGCTCATGTAGACATTCTCCTCTAAATCTCCATTTAGAAATGCCGTCTTGATGTCAAACTGCTTCAACTTCATTTTCTTCGATGTCGCCAACGCCAGGATTGCTCTGATCGATGTGAACTTTACCACCGGGCTGAAAGTTTCGTGGTAATCGATGCCATATTGCTGCGTAAATCCCCGCACTACCAATCGCGCCTTGTAGCGATCAATGCTTCCGTCTGGATTCTGCTTGACTTTATAGACCCATCGATTATCTATAACTCTTTGATCAACTGGTGCCTTAACCAAAGTCCACGTACGATTTTCAATGAGTGAATCGTACTCCTCGTTCATGGCCTGTTTCCACTGTCGGTGGTCACTCGATTTAATCGCCTCTTCAAAAGTTCTTGGCTCTTCGGTGACTGCTAACATTGCCGAATGATGTCCCGATGCGAAATATGTCAAACGCTTCGCTGCTGTAATTGTGTTTCGATCGCGCAAACGCCGATTTATGACATTTCTGTTGTCAAGGTCGCATATCGCACCACGTTCCTCGCGTTCCTCTGGAGTAAAGAGTTCCTCTACATCCTCATCATTTACATCATCTTTATTTGCGTTTGTTGTAGCCTCGATTCGTGAAATCTGATTCACCTTGAACAGCATCTGGAACAAACCGTTTCTACGAACTCCCACTGCAACTACGTTTCCGTTTTTCAGCAGTTCGCAACGTTTGTTGTCCATGCTCAGCTGATGTCCATGATCTGTCACCTTTCCTGATGAAAATAAATTCATCTGAAGATCCGGTACGAATAGAACTCCCATGACTCGCTTGCGAATCCAATCATTGCCATTGAAAGCGTGAATGCTGATGTCGCCTTTGCCTCGAGCCACAATTCTATCGCCATTACCTATCTTCACTTGTTTGGATATTTCAGTGAAATTCTCGAACCAATCGCGCCGGTGACTCATGTGATCAGTTGCCCCTGAATCTAATATCCAAGTGTCTTTGTCTCCACTCGTCGCTGAGTGACAAATGAACGCGTCGACCGAGCCATCTTCTCGTTTCTCGTCAGAGCTATGCTTCTTCTCTGGGCAGTCCCGCTTCCAATGACCTCCTTTTCCGCACTTAAAGCACTTGCCTTTCGGTTTGTCGCTTTTATTCGTCAATTTGTTGTTGCTGTTCGACGAATTTCCCTTTTTGATGTTGTAGGTTTTCTTGGGAAAAGTTCGCTTAGCTATCAGCGCTTCCACCTCTTCGACTTGTCCCTGCGATTTCAGGCGAAGCTCTTCTGCCATTAATCGCGCTCGCAGATTTGTCAAAGTTTGACTTTCAGAACTTGCAGATTCCCATGCACTGTGAAAATGATTGAATTCAGCAGGTAACGTTATTAAAATTTTCGAAATTACCATGGAATCGGATATGGTCTCCTTTTGATCTCGCAGCTGTTGCACAATTTCCATTAATTTCGATAAGAACGTCGCAATATCATCTCCTGCCTTCTTCGCATAACTGTAATACTTTTGTTGCAAAAGTAGTGTGTTTGCCTTCGATGTATGCTCATAGGTTCCTCTGAGCATTTCCCACATCTCGTTTGCTGTCGCACAGGTCATAATTTGCATTACCGCCTGCCTTCTGCATGCTGTCGAAATGATTCGTCTCGATTTGGCGTCTTTCTTCTTCCAAACGACGATTTTTGTTGCATAGTCCGGCTCTGCAGCCGTTGGCTTCTCTTCGGCTCCATCGACAATATCGAATAATTCATTGTCCTCCAGAATTTGACGCATTTGGAATTTCCATGTCAGCCAATTGCAAGACTCACCGACACCTTCCAATTTTTCGATATTTATTCGATCACCTTCCATTTCTTCTGTTTTCGAATTGCCGGATTTGAAATTTTCCGAAAAAAACTTTTCAATTTCAATCCAAAAGAAACTCGCTCCCGAAAACTGCGCGTTGAGAAAAACGTTTTCCTTGTACCACGCGATGATGAAATCACGCACAAAAAACAGCTATCGACGCACCACAGTTTTTCAGACAGAAAAATTGCTGATTCTAACCTCAAAAGTCATCGCTGCACCCACTAAAAAATACCGCACAAAACGAAATGACACTTTTGTTTTTGTCCGTTTATCTAAAATCGCACTAATTCAGTTGAATTATTCCACGCGATTTAAAACGATTCACCAGAATAGTCACTTTCTCCGCTTGCACTATTTCAGTCGCGAAAACCGCGTTTTCAGCATTTGCACTTTTCTTTACACAGTCGTCGTGAGCTGGGCCCATAACCTGTTGAATTGTTCCAGTCAGGAAGTTCCGCGTAAATTAAAGTCCTAGCAAAAATGAAAACGGGACGCGATGAGAGAAAAAAACACAGCGACTCAGTTTGAGGTTACAAACATTTATTGTGACAGTTCTGTGCTAGTGTTGCCAGACTTGCAACGAAAAACCATAATATTCAATAGCGGCCCGCCTGATTTGGATCATTCTTTTTTTGTTTTGTTCATAATCACTTCGGTTATACTATAGGTTATAAAAAATCTGGAAAATCTCTCGAAAAAGTGAGAAAAATGTTAAAACCCGAAAATTATTTTAGTACCGAGCTTGATCATAGATGGCGTTGTTTGACAAGAATAAAAATACGAAAATTCAACTTAACTGTCAAATGTCTGCATTGGCTTAATCAGTCGCAGAGAACGTTCCGTTGCTGAAAATCCGCAACAAAAGTATGCATACGACTCGCTTATGGAAGCTGCGAATGATGGAATTGGAGGGTCAATACTGGAGGGAAATTGGAGGGAAAATAAGCAACTTCTTCATCAAAAATCTAAAAAAAGGGATTTCCACATCTTAAATTTTGTAGCTTCGAACGGGGAGTGAATGCTCGCATGCAGCAAGATAGCTGTCCTAAACCTACCACAGACATCCGTTAAGTTCGGAGTCCACCGCTTACCCCTCAGAAATTTAATAATAATGTTATGATGGACCTGACTCCGGTCAGTGAATTTCATGTATTTATTTTTTGCGAGTATTTTCTTCATCCAATCCAGTGGCGAGTGCTTAGGTTCGTCAAATAAAATCCGCTATTTTATAGCGATACTGCATTCTTTATTTTAAGTGTATAATTATTTTTTTTTGTCTATGCTAAGATGTGTTGGAAGTTGCAAGTTCTATGTGTGTGGCTATTCTAATTCTCTTATTTTGATGTTCATCTCTCTTTTCTTGCTATAGTCTGACCGAATTCGAGGGCCGAATTTTCTTGATATAATCTGACCGAATTCGAGGGCCATGACTGCAAATATTGTACCAATTTGAATGATAATGGTATATGTACTTTTAGTATTTAAATGTAAGATTTAGCTTTAGTTTGATTATTTAACAATTTACTTACTACTTTGGATGTTACTATGTACAGTTTTTAGTACGTTATTCGATTTATTGACTATTTTAATTGTTAGGCTTCTGCTTTGATTATTCAACTTTTTAAGTGACTATTTTAATTATTGTGTGTTTAGTAGGTAGCTATTAGAATTATTGACTATTTTATTAAAAAAGCCTTTAAATTGTTTTGTAATACGATTCTACGACGAATAACTTTTAGTAGGTTTCAAAGTTTCTTAGATACTATATATTTAAAAAAAATAATATATGTATGTTGAGTAAAGATTAAAGTAGTAATGAGACTTACTACTTAAAACACAAATATTTTGACACGTCCAAGAGCGGTTTTTAGCCGCCAATTGGACACAACGTAAATGTAATGTAATAGGTGCTAGGAATGGTTGCCACGGTAACGTATACTGTCTCTTCTTTCTTATTGTTGTGAGGTCATTGGAATGGTTGCCACTGTACGTGAAGTGTGTTTGATTTGGCGTCTGGTCGGTATACTGCGCGGCGGATATTTCTTCCGAGTCATTTTGCAACAATATCGAACCGAATCATTGCCTCTTACGTGTTGTATGGCCAACCCTTTCCTTCGGTAAAGCGACGTCTCACTCGCACGTCGGCTCTCAGGGCAACTGTAAGATTTGTATCCTTTTTGCACTGTGTATTGGTGGTATCATGACTTAGTTGTAGCGTTGCAACATATTATTAATTATTATATTGACAACACATACTATCCCTAAGCCTCTGTCCGCTATGACACCATGCTGGCACTATGACAATGATATCAAAGCCACCGCATGTCGCTGGCGCAGAAGGGTTCCAAAATCGTACAATGGCATTGAGCAATCTAATCCTACTAATATTATAAACGCGAAAGTTTGTATGTATGTTTGTTACTCTTTCACGCAAAAACTACTGAATGGATTTTGATGAAACTTTACAATAATATAGCTTACACATCAGAATAACACATAGGCTATAATTTATAAAGATATATGGTTTTCTATCATCATTATCACAATTTTATCACTATCACTCAATAAAATCAATGATTATACCATTGATTTGTAAGTAATGCGACAATATTTTCTTCTTTCTGTAGGTACAGTCAACAGCATCGAGTCACACATGAGTGTCGATTGGCCTGTACAAGAAACATCCTCCTTGATTCACTATGGTACTTTTGAGTCGATGGTATATATGATAGCAAACTACAGAGAGTTAAGACGGCTGAACAAGAAACTTTGTCCTAAAAAACTGCCAGAATTGAAGCCGAAATTGTGGCCACGGTACGTAATCTAGACTAGCCGCTTCATTAAATAGTGCTAGATTAAATAATATTGCCAGCGAAAATAGCTAAGTTGCACTCTTCACTGTGTATTGTAGGTGAGCGCTTTTAGTTAAATATTTCAGCGTAAAATTGTGCACCTATCAGTTATTTAATCGAAATGTGATTTAAATTGAAATTTACCCATAGAGCCTAGCAAAATCTTGTCACTAGTACACAAAAACAAAAGAAAGAAAATTGCACTACATTAGTCTTTAATTTCTTTGTCACGTACTACAATCCTACACTTTGCATTCCGCTACGCACAGCGAGGCTGCCAAACTGAGTAGTGTTACGTTAGGGCACAGTAAAGACCATATCGCCATCCCACTAATGAACTTTATAAAGAAGTTAAAGTCCTTGATTGTAGGCAAGTTTTTCTAAAAACTTCCCTCTTAAGGCTATTTTTGGACCATAACTAAAATTTAGGAATAATTCAGAACCGAAGACCAACGAGACAAGTTATACAAAATAGCCTTATAATACCCAGAATGAAAACATCATTTGGACAAAGACATTACTCTTTCATTGCGCCGAGATTTTACAATCTGATCAATATGGAAATAAAAATGAATTTGACATTTAGGGAATTCAAAAATATATTAAAGAAATGGTTATCGAATCATGACAGACTAACCATACATCAAATGTTAGAAATAATAGTTTAATAAAACTTAGGTGCACAAATTTATACATATTTTTAAACACGTTTGTTGAATATATTTTCAACATTCAACTAACATTCAACTAACTACCAAAAAATATTTGATATATATTATTTTAACAATGAATTATACTTTTATTGACTAGATATTTTTATATTAAATCCTTTATTACTTTATTACTTACTTAACTTATGACTGTTTCTTTCTTTTCTCACATATAACTTTATTTATATTATTTAATCGAATTTTATATTATTGCCAATTATATATTTGAATTGCATTTTTATTATTATTATTTTTTTGAAGACCACATTTTAGGGCAATTTAGATTATTATCTTTTTACTAAAACTTGTACATTTGTAAGCAATCAAGCAATCAGGCAAACTTGATTGTAATATTAGAGTCCTGTCCACCCCAGAACGGGCTAGTCCCAGTTCGGTGACAGAATCAAATAAGCAAAAGGTTAAGGTTTTGCCATTCGGTTCCTGTTATTTTTGTAAACAAATCAATGTTTTATAGTAATTAATTCTTAAATAAATAAATAAAATAAATAAATAAAGTATACCAGACAGTAGCTTCTCTTAGAAAAAAATTGAAATCAAAGCGAATACGTCACAAGTCGTAAGGGCTCGGATATGGTCGCCAGATGTCCCGCTATTCAGCCTAAGCAGATATCTAAGCGCCCGAAAAGGTCGCCAGGCTTTAGCTGAGCGTAATGCTAGCCGTTCGCGTTCATCGGGACGTACCCCTCTCCCACATACCTCGCACCCTCTTCCCGCAACCCCCTGTAGCTCGAGAGTAAAGCTACTGGTTGCTATACTGTGGTTAGACCATACTTTCCTATTTTCTAAGACAACTTAAATAAAATAGAACACCCTTTTTCTTTCATTACCTATTAATTAGACTAAACTTACTTAACTGTTAAACGTCTAAACTTACTAAAGTACAAAACTTTTATTTAGTTTATGTTTTTAAATCCCCAAATTAAAAAAAAATCCCCAATTTTGCATCCCCTAAAATGTTGCGCCCGTCTAGGTTGCCTATATGGACGAGCCGGCCCTGGGTATTGTTACAATCGTTATGTCATCCCGGGTGACATATGGTATTTAAACTGTTAAATAACCGGTATCTACACCCCAAATGTCAAATAAATAAAAAAAAATAAGGTAAATATAGTCACCATCAAGAGTAGACATTAATTCGACACGAGGGGTAGGGGGGGGGGGGGATATTTTGATGTGGCAACACTTACCCTTATGTCAGACGAATTTGGTCCTCTTAGTTCAGTTCATGAAATTGCATTAATTTTGTCATTAATTCCCATTATGCTTATTCTTTTGCGTTAAAAATAAATAAAACGATTCGAAGCGGATCAAGAGAAATGGTTTTCAGTGTCTCAAAATGTGCTTCTCGGCACATTTTGAGGTTATGTTTCGTATGACAGATCGTATAGTTAAACCGCAAATTGTTGGTACCTCCTTGTCTCAATCGTAGTCAAAATTAACGATTATTTAACAAAGGCCACGAATAACGTTTTTCCTTTTTCTTTCAAGCTCACAATAATTCAAATGCCGATGTTACGTCATAGAGTCAGTAAAGGATCAGAAACACTAGTCTGAGTACAATACGCCTCTTCTGAGACGGTACTGAGACATGTCCCTAGATTATTCAGTCTTACAATTTTCACATTACTGTGTTGCAATATAAATATTTTTTCCCAAAACGTAGGGTATACTCTTTCTGGCCAAACTGTACATAGTGTTTAGTATCAAATGAAAGTCTGATTGAATACATTTCGAAAATATAAATATATCTATATGTCAAAGCCAAAGGAGGAATGTTAGTCTTCTGTTCAGACGATTCGTCTTCTGTTTCAGGTTTTTACACAAATATGAAGAGGACGGCAAGTGGTACATGCCCTTCTTGGGATCGGATGCCTCAGTAATCGATCGCACCCAGCGCCACTTTCTGGATACGAAGAAGAAAAGGCCAATTCAGACGCAAATCTACGTTGGATGGCCTCTGATTGTGACAATATTTTTCGTGTTTTACGGAATATTCCTTGCGATTGCCGTGCAGTTCAGATGGGCGAGAAAAATTATTTTGCAGCACCCGAAGATATTTACGTTTGGCACCATAACGCACGAAGGACCGACGGACTCTACCAGCGAGAATTCAAAGTTTTCCTTTTACATACAAGGCAAAGGATGGGACAAAACTGTTACTGATTTCAATAGAGTGCCGCCAAATAGGGCGATCACTGTCAAAGTAAGTTTCTTTTATTATTTATTCCAGCGTAGATGTACTCTACAGTAATAAGAGACCAAAAGGAACCAACCTCCGTCTTCGGTGGGAGACGCACTCCAAGAGCATCCATCTATCTGCAAAGTCTTCATCGCTGGTCTTCCTCATCTGGAGTGGCACAATAGCTTCCATTATGAAAATTATTACAGAATCTTATTCTTACTACCCGTTTATTGTGGAATATATTATGTTAATACTTTCATTGATTAAGCATAGTTTGATCAAGAAATAACATTGTTTTTTTTTTAACTTATTGACCAATTTTGATTTTATCCTAATTAATATAGTCCCCATCGGATATTATGTACTTTTGCCAAAGTTTTTCTATGATCAAACATCTCAGGAACTCGGTTTTTTGAGATGAATTTATTGTCACCAGTAACTCTACCAGGAATTGAGAAATATCCCTTAACCCCTCAAGCCCCGATTGGCCGATATCGGCCACAAACTGATGCAGCGTGACGGGCCCGTTTTAATTTAATTTTAATTTAATTTGTTGTATTTCATTATGTTATATTATGTTAATATGTTTTATTTTAATTATGGGTACAGCGGTTTGGCAGTAATTAATGTTTTTGGTGAGACAGTGTCATAATTCAATTTTTTTACTAATTTTTACTAAAAATTTTTGGGACATCAACTTGTCAATCGGCTGAGGGGCCGAGGCCTGAAGGGGTGAAAAGGTAATAAAATTGATATTTACAACTTCAAAAGATTTCATAAAAAAATCTATCTGTCACCCCTCCTCAAACCTGCCGATTGAGTTTTATATCGCAGTCCTTCCCACCCTCCTCCTCTCCTCCCAAGAAAGTACCCTTCCGCCGCCGCTGCCTGTGACATCTTGGAAGGCAAGATTGCTGGAAGAAGGGCCAAAGGCAGATATAGGCTTAGTTGGACAAACATGAAGCACTCTTATGATAATGGTCAATTTACATTTTAAGTAGGTATCTAATTAAAAATGTTTTTATTATTAAAGGTTTCTGGCACCAACCCGGGTTACGGAGCAACTTGTATCGGCTTGGTTCTATCAGGACTCACCATTTTAAAAGAGCAACACAAGATTCCCGGAAAGTAAGTTTTTACATTGATATTCTTAGTTAACATTAAACTTTTAATGCACCAAAGATTGAGCAAAATGTATCTGCTTCAGTTTAGCAAGAGAGACAAAGTAATTCTGACATTGCAAGTTGTAAGGGATCGAAAACGCTGACAACCTTGCAGGAAAACTATGAAACTACCGTCTTTAGCAAAAGCATATCACCGTCGTGATATCGGCTTTGCAATATCAAAATATAGTAAGGGACTCGATACAAATTTTACAGGAGAGCAAAAAACCGAGTTTGCCACTTCGATGGCAAGCCGCAACTAAACTGTTACTCCTAGCTTAGCATGGGTGAAATCAAAATTTGCAGTATATCCTTGGTTTGAGATAGGATATACATTTTTACTAATTGCATTAATATTACACGTTATAAAGCACTTACTAAAGAACAAATGGTAATTTAAGCTTAGAACAGACCCAATTTACAATTTCAAAACATAGTAATATGTGTAATTAGGTTTTGACCTGGTTTCAATGCGCCAGACGCTTGAGCCATACTGATGTTTACGCTATCTGCGCTCGTCGCTGACTGTCCCTTTCAATCAGGACAACGTCTTTCCCGAAGGGATATCTCGCTGAAATTACCGTAAGTGCTTGGCTACTTGCCGGGAAAGTCTTTGGGTGACACAACCAATTATTTAATATTTTTTTATGGTTTGATTGTCATTGAAAAATACGTTTTAATATATGAATGAAGTTCGTAATTAGCCATCATATACAAATTAAAAAACTATATGTCTACAAAAATACATTAAAAAAAAAATACGAATATTTAAAAAATAATAAAATTCCGCTGAATATGTCTGAAAATATTAAAGCATTTTTTTTCACAGAAAAGTGGGGAAATAAAAAGGCAAAATAAATAGATATTTACCATAGTTGATATTGTGATTATGAGTACCTAACGAATCTTACCGTGATCATTTTCTCCACGGGGACATAAAAAATATTCCAAGATATCTTGAAAATTTAAATATTTCTTATAATTTTGATAGCTAATTGAATTTATTATTTTGGTAAAGTACTAAACAAATATATTTTTTTATCAGGTTTAGGAGTTAATATTTTATTGAAAACATATTGGGCCCGATTGCGTTTCTTCGTGAACTAAATAAAATAGGAACTTAGTTCAAACGAACGAGACAGAGCAATACGTTAGAACGGAATATGAAATGAACTGTCGTTGATTTTCCCGCACCAAAACTAGATACCTGTCAAACTTATAGACGCCCGAATACGCTTGAACACATTTCGTGCGGTGTTCGATTTAGCTGATTTACCTTCGGTGGGCAGTTTTAATGCGGAAAAGTGACAAATGTTTATTTCACATTCCGCTCTAACGTACTACTCTGTCTCGTTCACATGAACTAATTTCCGATTTTAGTTCAAAAGAAACGCAATTGAGCCCATTAACATAGTAAACATACAAAAATGTATTTTTATTCATTTGTTTGTTAAACAAACTATCAACTCACTGCTGTCATACATTAATTAGATACATTATTGCTACTTAGATATCAATTCTTTAGACTTTTATGTACACTTAATAAATATATTTTTTATTGTTTTAGTGGCGGAGTTCTGAGCACTGGCGCAGCATTTGCAGAGACGGATCTCATCCAAAATTTGAACAAGCACAATTTCAAATTTGAAGTCATACGTCCTTACTCTCGCATCTAATTTCAATTTGTTATATATACAATTAAGTGTAATGTCATCCGTGGTAATAAACATTAATTATTTTTGATGTGAATACTTACATTTTTAAATATTTTAGCAGTATTTTTTGGTGAATAAATACTTATATTGTTTTTACAGGATAATCCATACATTTTGTATTCTTTTATTTAATATCAATAACTTATAGATACACTGCAGGCTGATCGACCAAAATATTTCAAGTAAACTTCCTGAATTTAGAAAGATCTACTGCATCTTTTACCTTCCTAAAGCCTGGTTAAACCATTGCGTGTGTTTTTGTCGAAACAATACCCAAAAACAATTATTGTTTTTATACACAAGCTGTCTCCAAATCTGCCGTCGTAAATAAAAACACAGTAACTTCATTTACTGTGTTTATACAGGTTTGGTTCTTTAAAATCACGAGTTGGAGTACTATAAGGCAATTTTTTTGGTTTGTCTGTCCGATGGATGGTTACCGAGATACCTTAGATAAAAACACAGTATTTTAAAATAAAACCGAAAATTTTAAATATATTTTTTTAAGTTAAAATACAGTAACCTATTATTTACTGTGATCTTTTTTAATACTTCTAAGCATTTAAGAAATATTTTTGTTAGGTTACAACACGGCTTCTTCAGATACTGTGGTTTTAGGTAAAATTTAGTTAAAAGTTAATTTATTAATACACGAATTAATCACAGTATCTCAATTACTGTGTTTAAGGTGCCTGCAGTTTTTTATTTATTTAAAAAATATATATTTATTTTACATGGTTAGAACACAGTAATGGGTAAAATTTACCTATAACACAGTAACCACTCAGTTACGGTGTTATAACTTAAAAATATAAAATTTATCAAATTATTTTCCTAATTTTAAATACAATATCTAATTTAATTAATTAAACAATTATAATTTAATATATATTTGTATGCAGAATTAAAGTTCTAACTATCTTTTAACATTAAAGATTAAAAGAAATAATCTGTATTGATTACTTTGTTCATGAAAACAAATATTTAACAACTGATCTTTGACCGCATTTTTCTCAAAACGTCTTTTTTCAAGTTACTGTGTTTTCATTTACGACGGCAGAAATATCAAAATCAGTTTCGACGCGGAAGACGTACTTTTAGTTTTAACAATTATAGACGTATTATCGGGGGTAAAAAACAACTCGAATCCATTGTCAATTTCTTATCAAAAAGTGATCACAAGACGATATACCTAACCTAGAAAACCGTGTTGACTGACAGTTCTGCGCATGCGCGCAGTGGTTGAAAATGAAACAAACCCTTCCCTCCACTCGCGCAAGGAATGTTTTCCAAGTGGCACGAGAAACAAAAACATGTTTACATACACAAATGTGTATGGCCAAGCCCATTTGTGTCAATGTTTTTGTGTATTTTTTCGAAAAAACACGCGCAGGAGATTAGGCTTAATATTATCCATACCGTACCATCAATCTAAAGGCAGGTAGATAACTAGGTAAGTACACTAATTATTTTTCCAATTATTTTCTTTGCGGATTTCTTTTTTGTCTTGCAATAAGCAAATAGCAATATAGCAATAACAAATTGCAATGTAGCAATAAGCAAATACTTAAGCAATTTTCAATAAAAAATGAGTTTTTTTTTAAAAATTTGTTTTTAACTTTTAGTCAGGGAGGTAGTTAATATTTTCAGGACTTATTTTCCCAATTTGTGAAAGTAATTAAATCTAGTCTATTATTGATGCTAACCAAGAAATTCTGAGTCTGGCAAGGATTATGCGGCGGGTGGGTGGGCGAGGGGTGCAATTGAATTGCATTTATTTTCCCAGTTATAAATCTTTTCCACTTACTACAGTTCGCCATTAAATGCCCAAAAAAAGCAATCTGGCTTATATACAGTGGCACGAAGATAGTCCGGCGGGAGTACTTCTAAACTGAAAAAAACTACCTGTAACAGATACGTCTCCCTTATTTGTACACGTTTAAAACTTATAATACAAATTGATATTATCACAGATTATCATTTGAAATAAGTCTGGCTACGTTAAAAAGTCGCAGAGTGCGTCTGGCGGGATCTAGAAATTAGACAAAACATTGCTCTCATTCTCAGTCTTGAAAGTTTTGTACAGGATAATTGATTATTATTAATAATATTATTATTTATTCTGGACAGGCAGCTTTGCTGATACGTCCAGATCAGATCTTGTAAAGCTAAACATTATTAACAATATAATATAGACAATAATAACAAGTTTTTAGGTACAAATCGAGTCTGTTTTTAAATTGATTGACAAAGCTTGCACTAATCACTTCAAGTGGTAGTTTATTCCTCATGTCCACCACTCTATTTTGCAGAGCGTTCTTAAGAGAATTAGATTTAAATTTTGCACGGTTAAGTTTTTTGTTGTGACCTCGAAGATTTGTGTTGACGTTGAATTTGTAAATATTCTTCAGTCCAGGTAGGTACATCGTAATAATCTGTTAGAATTTTATATGTCTCAATCAGGTCACCTCTTTGTCTTCTTTGTTTGAGAGTACTAGTAATTCTAAGTAATTTAAGCGATCTTTTAAATTCCTATTCTTCAGGCCCACTGGCATTTTGGTTGCCCTGAACCTTTTCCAGGATATCTACATCTTTGCATAAGTAGGGACTCCAAAGCTGATAGCCATACTCAAGAATAGGTCTCACATATGCCTTGTAGATCTTGATAAAAACCTCTATTGACAGATGTTGGAAAGCTCATTCAAGCTAGAGTTGGCTCTTTTAACAATTCAAATTATGTGTTTCTCCCATTTGAGATCATCAGTAATTGTTATTCCAAGATCTTTTTGTTGCGTGACTGCTTCTAATTGGGCATTTGCTAGAAAATATTGTTTGTTCGGGTTGCTTTTCCCGATATGAAGCACTACACATTTCGCAGTGTTTAAGGTAGGTAAGCAACCAATCTTCCGTCCACGCTTTGATCTTGTCAAGATCTTGCTGAAGCTGTCCACTGCATAGAATAGGATTTGCGAAGAATTTTGTGTCATCAGCAAAGTAGCTGCTCTGCGATGCGATTGAGGCTTGAAGATCCGTAATATACAAGGTGAACAAAACTGGACCCAGCACTGACCCTTGGGGTACACCACTGGATGCAGTGAAATATTCAGATTTAAAGTCGCCTACTTTTACTTGGAAGGTGCGACCTATGATTCCATGAAAAAAATATATCTGGCTAATGTTCATAATAACCAAACCCTCGCCAGACTCCCCTGAAGTTTATCGCAGTGAGCGCTCGATACGTTTCCCTTCGGCTTCTTTATTCATTATCAAGAAATAAAACTTACGGACATTTACCTGGATGCGCGAATAGCTTAAACAGATGCGTCATCATAGTATACCGTATTCGTGAAGTGAAGCTCATATCACCGAAAGCCGACCACTGCGTTCGGCAGTGCGCGCTCAAAACGGTTCACTCTGACGTACAAAAATCGAATCTGGCAAGGTTTTGGCGATCCCCACATCACAGCCAGACGTTATCCTAAGCTATATATTCGTTTTCCTAATTTCGAACGATGATGATTCTATATAGGGGTTAAATTCGACTTTACAATGCTATTCAAAGTGTTTAATTTTTCCGAGGCAGGTACATACTATATACATTATTATTCCTTAGAAACTTAAATCAAGTAAAAGTTCGGAATTTTCTGATATTATATTGATTACATATTTTATCTGATATTTTATTGATACATAATAATATATTAAAAAGGCATTAAAATTGATATTTAACAACATAAAAAAATGTTTTTAAAACTCCATTGGCTGTCACCGCTTCCCAGACTCCCGATTGATCGAGTTTAATCGCAGACCCCAAGATTGTACCTACCCTTCAGCCGCCACTGCCTGCGACATCTTGGATGGCAAGATTGCTGAAAAAAGGGTCAAAGAAAGGCTTAGTTAAAAATCAATGGTTGGTCAAACAACGAATCACTTCTATGATTAGGGTCAATCCACACTTTATTAATTATGTAATTGAAAATGTTTGTATTTTCATTAGGTTTCTGGTACCAACCCGGGTTACGGAGCAACTTGTATCGGTTTCGTTCTATCAGGACTCACCATTTTAAAAGAGCAACATAAGATTCCCGGAAAGTAAGTTTCTACATTAATATCTATAGCATTGTTTATATAGGGTATTGGCGCCGGCGACATGTAGGTGGCGCTTATAGAATCGTCCGGCGAAACTAACAGCATTTTATTTGCCTATCTTTATTACCATTAGTGAATATATTTTTTTTATAAAGGACAGATTAATTATAAAAACCCATTATATAACCAATTATACTAATAATACCTAACATTCAATTATTAGTGAAATCAATCGCATTTTCATATAGGCTGATTATATAACAAAAACAATACGAAGGGATTGAAATGCCATCTATTAGTGTATTTGAACGGTAAAGAAAGTAATTATTACGTATTGAAACTGTACATCAAAGTCATCATGATGAATTCGGACCAATATATCGACATCTTATCAAACCATATAATACGGGAGCTTCGCAAGGTCTATGCTTACAACGAGGGACTTATTTAACAGGATCTCGGATAGACCAAGTAGGTCTATCTTCTTCGAAACTACAGCACTCTAGATGAGGCGGGATGGAAACCCACGAAAGAAGAAGAATATCGGAAGAAGAAGAATATTTTCGTCCGATACTTTATACATACATCCTGAGTACTTGAGTATCTTTTAAAGCACGCTAGGTAAGGCGGGAAAGGAACCCACGGAAGAAGAAGAATATAGGAAAAAGAATATTTTAGTCCGAATCTTTATGCACCCTGAGACCTACTTAGTCTATCTTTTTCGAAGTTTAAGTAGGTACCTACTGTAGATAAGGCGGAATAGGAACCCATGGAAGAAGAAGAATATCGGAAGAAGGAGAATATTTTCGTCTGAAACTTTATACATCCTGAGTATTTGGGTATTTTTTAAAGTACTCTAGATAAGGCGGAAGGGAACCCACGAAAGAAGAAGAATATTTTCGTCTGAAATGAAAATGGAAATGCGCAATACCTATGCAAAACACCTACCATTCAAATGTACCCTACCATACGAGCGTCGCAAGTTTTTAAAGTATATCCGTGGTATTAAAATGGTATTTTCCCAAAAGTGGCGTAGTAATTTCTGAAATCCGGCCGTATTTTTAAAAAAATCGTCGCTTGCATACGAGAACCAAAATTTCACAACGTGATTTCAGTCCAACGAGGCGTCTGTGTACAGAATTTCAAGTCTCTAAGTTCAATATTTCGAGATTGAAATAGGACTAGCGCCCCCTCCCCCCTGGTGGACCGATTTCAACCACAAGTTTTTCCATTCTTGCTATGACCAAATGATACCTACATCGGATGAGGCGTTTCGGAGCTATCGTGGAAGAATACACACAGCCTAACAGATGTAATACTAAGTAATTAGTACATTTATAAAATAATTTTGGTAAATATTAAAAAAAAATCCTTTTACTTTCGAGCCCCATCAACGGACATTTAGTACGTCTTGCGAATGTGAAAATATTTTTTTGAGATCAAGACGGAATTATCCATTTTGAGCACCCTTGAGACGATTAAGACCATTTCCAGATGGAAGTCTGTCTGCGTGGCTGTGCGTCTGTATGTCTGTGTATATTACTCCACGATAGCATCCAACCGCTGTTCCATGCGGAGACTCACCTCGGAGCTGATCTCTTTGATTTTCGATCTGTAACAACACCAAACAATGCCACCGCTACCAGAAATTCCGCCACAGCAGCCACAACTGCCATCGGCCGCAAGTGTGCGTCTGCTGTGGCGAGGAACACGCGGCCAAAATATATTTTTTAACAGGTTTAGAAGTTAAAATTTTATTGAAATGTGTCAATGTCAGTCTGAACGCTCCTGGCACGCCGAGTTATAAAACGTAGGAATGGAGTAGCGCATATTGCGCGCTCCCTTGCCCTTACGGGTCTTATGGCGGGCGTAGTGAGCAGGTACAGTGGAATCTCTCATAACGAGCCCCTCTCATAACGAGTAATTTGCAGTAATTCCTCATAACGAGTAATTCGCACCTCTACAATACAATACAATACAATCAACTATTCCAGTAGATGGCATTCCTACACTTGGATGCGTCACAAAATTAAATGCAAAAAATTTAATTATTAAAAACATAACTATCGTGATAGTTGTCATGGCTGTAATATTATATTCAATATTACCTACATACAAATAATCAAAATATACTAATGTGATTTAAGAGCCAGGGAGAATAATATATTAAAATAGAAATGCAAATTCTATGTAGAATAATCACAAAATATATATTTTATTGTCAATCCAGCAATATGCCTTCGTATTTAAAAAAAAATGATTTGATGTATGATAAATTATATGAAAATTAGAATGTAAGCTATTAATACCATTATGTTTAAAACTTTACGCATTTCATTAATCATCAATATGGAAAATAAACTCAGAATTTTCAAGCTCCCTTACCATAAATTGGGTTTCTTACCAAATTATGTATAGGTAATTATCTTTTTAAATTGGTCCTCTCCAAGGCTTTTTATTTGCTCTGGTCTCTTATTATAGAAGGACAAATTTTGGTGAATAACACTGTATCGCACTTTGGTAAGTCGCTGTCGGTTTATGTGGAAATTGGATTCATTGGAAAATCACTATTCACCGGAGCTTCTGTTAGGTGTCTATGAGCATACATAATATTTTGGTAGATGTAAGACGAAAATAGGGTCATTATTCCTGATTTTACAAATAGCATTCCTGATTTTACAAATAGCCTCTCATAACGAAAAAAATTGTTTCGCTTAACGAGTCTGGAACGAATTATGCTCAGTACGTTTTTAGGTGGTTTAGTTATAGAGATATCATGAGATCAGTAACGCGTGCAAGCACCTCGAAATACCTAGCAGGCGGCGCCGGCTGCTGGCCCAGCAAGGTCAGTGTTCAGCGGAAGGCGGCGCGGTTGTGAGGAACAAGACGCGTACGTCTACGAGATAGGTTGCGCGCATCTGAGGGGAGACGTCTTGCACTGGTAGCCTTTTAAAAGGCAAAAAAACGCCACCCTACTTAAATTAACAAATAGATTCGAAAAATTACGCAAAGCGAAGCCGCGGGCAACAGCTACAATACAAATATGTATATTTATTAATTTGATTATTCAAGAAACTATCAACTTACTGCTGGCATACAATAATTGGATACGCTATGGTTAATTAGTGTCTCCTTGTATAATAATCCTTGTTTTGACTTTTATGTACACTTGTGACTTCAACGTATGGGAATAAATATTTTTTTATTGTTTTAGTGGCGGAGTTCTGAGCGGCATTTGCAGAGACGGATCTAATCCAAAATTTGCACAAGCACAATTTCAAATTTGAGGTCATACGTCCTTACTCTCGCATCTAATTTCAATTTGTTATGTATAATACTAAGTGTAATGTCATCCGTGGCAATAGACATTAATTATTTCTTATGTGAATACATTTTCCAACTTCCAACTTCCAACTTAGAAAAATGTATTGCATCTTCTACCTTCCTAACACCATTTACCGTACCATCAATCTAATGGCAGGTTACCAGGTAGATAGGTAGGTAAGTACACTAACATCAACCAATTATTTTCTTTGCGGATTTCTTTATTGTTTTGCTATGCAGGAATCTAGATAGAATGTATTCCTATAAAGCAAAATAAATAAGAATTCCGCAACTAAAATAATTTAAATTTAAGCTTATAATTTTACCAAAAAATCAAAAGTATATGAAAATGCAACTTTTGAAATGTGAACCTATTATAAAATACTTTTCAAACATACTAAACGAAGCTTTAATTAATCAATTATCCCCTTTACATGCAAATAATGTATCCTATAATAAACCTATAAGTAGGATGTGTCGCGCGTTCGATATGAACTGCCAAGGAAACGACATATTCAATGATACCTTTGCGAACATCAAAAAATCCATACACTCTAAAACATTAGTGTAATGTAAAAATAAAAATATATATAATATGGAAAAATAAAAATATATGTAGATATGTATGTGTGTGTATATGTATATGTGTATGTGTGTGTATGTATATGTATATGTGGATATGTGTGTATATATTTATGTATGTATGTGTATATGTATGTGTATATGTGTATGTATACATGTATATGTATATGCATGTATATGTATATGTATATATACATATAATATCTAGATTAGAGCCTTATTAACGGATGCATTGTAACAATATTATAGGATAGTAGGTTAGAGCATATTATGTAAGGCACTATGTTATTAATGAAATGTACCACCTACTATCTGTTTCGTTACAAATAAATAAATAAATAAATAAATAAAAATAAATTTAGATTCGATGTGATCGTATTTCGTAATACTACCGTCGAGTCGCCTTACTTGAGACAGATTTTGGTTATACAGACGCATGCAGGTATACGTCTACACTTATGCGTTTCGTCTATTCCAGAGGTTCCCAAACTATGTTTTCTCGAAGACCACTTTCAAAATTTTACTGGTTTCGGTGGACCCCTGCTGCTACATTTCTACCATATTCCCATACATTTCTACCATATTTTTCACGCCAACGTAGACCCCCGTCGAGTCTCCCGTAGACCCCTGGGGGTCCACCTGGACCACTGGGAATCACTGGTCTATTCAATTGGGATCACTGACATTAGGTATCCGGTGGAGATTACGATGGACGAGTGTGAACTTGTAGCATAGCAGAGTGCAGCATATTTAGTGATAAGAAGGGCGAGCAAAAAACGCGAACAATCGATCTGGATGAAAGATTTTTTTAGGAAACTTATATTTTGAATATTTGACAATCTGGATCTAAACCATGACATCCTCTTCAGAAACTTCACAAGAAGGTCAAAAGCAAATTTCTACAAGCTTCTAAGCAAAGTGAAACCAAAAATTGCGATTTTGTCTCGTAAAATGAGACAACCTTGAGAGATATACTTGTTTTATATCTGGACTTTATTTAGTGAGATGATATTAGACACTTGTGTTTTTTTATTTAAATTAATTAAATAAATTATAACCGTTTTCCTACTTTAAACTGGTTTTCCTTAATATTATTATTCCAGCGCCGTTTAACTACAATATAGACCCGGTACTCGCATAATTTGTCATTAAAAGAGTGGCTTTAGAATGGATCGGCTGGATGTAGTGATATTTGGCGCAACTGGCTTCACAGGGAAGCATGCGGTTATAGAATTGGTGCGTCTTTTACCCGAGTACAAAGATCTAACATGGGGTATCGCTGGACGCTCAAAGGACAAACTAACATCTATCATTAAAAAGGTCGAATCGGCTACTGGTAAGTTTACGTAATTGCAACATTTAGGATAGGATTTACGTAATTGCAACCTTGACTTGTCTGGTCGTGTTTTTGTTGTAGAAATCATTCTCAAATTTTAGCTCAGATTAATTTAGGTGCCTTACTTTTCAAGCTCATTCAACATTTATATGGATTGCCATCTTGCGACCGTTGTTAGAAAGCAGCGGAATTATACGCAAATCATTACTAATCTAAATAATAGTAACGATCATTGAATATTTTATATACTGGTCCCTAGCTCAGTAAACGACGACGCCGTGGTCAAAAACAGATAAATATCACTAGAATAGATCACTGCATACTTATAGATGAATAAGTTAGGTATATAAATTAGAAACTACGTTTTATTGTACATAGATATACCTAAGGCATAGGCAAACTTTCTGTTTGTCAATTCATCGCAAATAATATTACTGACATTGTGAAATATTTTTACTTTGTGAAATAGTTGGCAACGCTACTTTGTAGTCATTGTTGACATACACGAAAATAGAATGCCGGCCAACTAAAGCTTGAAGTGCTATAGTAATATATATTTAGGCATATTATGTTATACATAAAAAGTAAAGCTCACCTCTATTTTTTTAGTGGTACCTATTTGAGTTTTATATGTTTCAATTGTTTTTACGATTCAATAATAAATCGATTCAATATAAACTGTCAAATGATGACTGTCAATACGCTATCGCGTAGCACGGTGATTTTGAATTGGAGATACTGCTTTCTCTTTATGTGAAAGCAAGAAGTCGCGTTACGTACCCTATAACACTCGGAATGACATAACGATTCTAATAATTTCTAACACTATTAGATCGGATCAAGCGTTTAGAAGTTATGGTAGAATAAAGACACGAAAAACTCTTAAAACAACAGCCTTTTTTTTTGCGCAGTCGTGTAAAAAGCACCAAGTTAGTAGCACTGCGCCGCGCTGCTCCCGTTGTTTGTCGAAGTTCGTCGTCAAGAGCGAGGCAGAGTTAGCAATGTTTGCAGTTAGCAGAGTTAGCAACCTTGGCTAGACCGAGAGCAAGGACTGCCGAATATGTGGCGAAGAACCTGAAGACGGCATACACATCGTTGGTCGCTGCCCAGGCCTCGCCGCTAAAAGACACAGTTTACTGGGATGAACCTTTCTTGAACCTAGCGATCTTCCCAACTTGAAGGTCAGTGATCTACTTTGACTGGTAAGAAGTACTGGGCTACTAGCTGACCACTGACCTAACCACATAGTGGGTAGTTACCTACAAAAGATCTTATAGATCTAGGTGACATCAAGGGCTGGAAACAAGCCCCCCACTCCGTCTACTACTACTACTACTAGCAATGTTTAAGCGCCCGACAGGGATGTCGGCGAAGTATAAGTGGCAGTTGTTGATTTATGGCCAAAATGTATAACAAAGAATCTAATTAAATTAACTGATTAGCAAAATTCTACCAGTTTGGTCACAGACCCCTTCCCTCCCCCCTCACCCCCGCGCTCTCATGAAATCGTATATGGCATTATTTAACCTTTTAAAATATAGAGTTTTCAAATCCCTGTTGTAGCCTATACAGCCTATAGAGTCTTGTTTTATCTATGGCCCCCATATAATTGGTAATATTGTAAATTGCATTGATACAATTACAACCACTGGTCATTTAGAATCAATTTTGCTGGTTATGTCAGCCCTGAGTTTATTGTCAATGAATTCTTTGTAAAAAAAGGTTTCTATTACAGGTGTCAATCTGTCTGACATACCATTGATTATAGCTGACATAAAAAATGAACAATCGTTGCTCAGTATGGCCAAGAAGGCAAAAGTCATTCTCAACTGCTGCGGCCCGTTTCGCTTCCTTGGAGAACCAGTCGTTAAAGCCTGCATCCAGACTAAGACGCATCAGGTTACCATCGCCGGAGAGTCGCAGGTGAGAATGACGATAAGCCGGTTGCTGATGATGATAGAAATGATGATAATAATAACATTAATAATAATAACAATAAAACACTTTATTCGTAAGAAAAGGCGAGTTTATTGCCTGCAGGCAATATTTTATAGCTAACGTATACTATTGTATGAACATTACTTGCGAGTAGATGCTAACTTAACCTCATATCGGTGAGGGCGTATCAGGTAACGCCCAGGACCTCATACAGAGCACACTTCAGTAAGGCAAAGTAATGACCGTATATTCGGCGTTCATATAATGCATTTATTGCTCAATGTATGCCAGACAGCACCTAACAGAAACCGCAACTAGAGCGGACATTCACTCTCACCATACACGCGGTAATTCCATTTTATGCGTGCCCCGAACAAGACTGGCAAAAGTACAGAAGAGCTACTTATATCTTAGTATTAAATTCTACAATTTACTTCCTACCGCTATCAAACAACTGGAGGACGTTGATAGGCCGCCCTTTCTATAATCTGACCGAATTAGAGGGCCATGACTTTGCAAATATTGTACCGATTTGAATGATAATTATATATGTACTTTTTTATATGCTAAACATAAGGCTACAGGACAGGTGGACGACCTCAAAAATAAGGAAAACAACAAAGGTGAACGATGTATTAAACAAAATTAGAAAACTAAAATGGAACTGGACTGGTCACATCATGAGAACCAACAAAGAAAAATGGACGAAGGACGTAATGGAATGGTATCCTAGAAATGGGAAAAGACAAAAAGGACGTCAAATTAAAAGATGGAAAGATGACTTACCGAAAGGATGGAGAAGATTGGCTTGGGACAGAGATGAATGGAAGAAAATGGGGGAGGCCTATGTCGAAGGACAACCTGACCAAAACACTGGCTGCTGAAGAATAATATTATGATACCTTATTTAAAAATTAGATTAAAAAAAATAATAAAATATATTGTTTTACCACATAAGGCAAAATTGTATAATACGGTCAGCGAATTAAGGCTTTTATTATTATTATTATTATTATTATATATGTACTTTTAGTATTTAAATGTAAGATTTAGCTTTAGTTTGATTATTTAACAATTTACTTACTACTTCAGATGTTTGATGTACAGTTTTTTAGTACGTATATATTCGATTTATTGACTATTTCAATTGTTAGGCTTCTGCTTTGATTATTCAACTTTTTAACTGACTATTTTAATTATTGTGTGTTTAGTAGGTAGCCATTAGAATTATTGACTATTTTAATAAAGTTTTGTAATACGATTCTACGACGAGTAACTTTTAGTGGGTTCCAAAGTTTCTTAGATACTATATATTTAAAAAAATTAATATATGTTTGTTAAGTAAAGATTAAAGTAGTAATGATAAGTACTACTTAAAACACAAATATTTTGACACGTCCAAGAGCGGTTTTTAGCCGCCAATTGGACACGACGTAAATGTAATTTAATGTATAAATAGTGTGACAAATACAAAAAAAAAGAGGATAGAAAGAAATGCATGTGAGTGACCGGGGTAACCCCGCGAAAACATTCGTACATTGTACGAATGTTTTTATGCATGTGAGGCGATTTGCGAACCCATTCTCGCTTCCACCTACACTTGTTCACACATGCCTCAGTCTTGCATGCGATTTTGTGAGACATGGACGCTGAAGATGATTATATTAGTGCGGTTGGGTTATTTTACCTTTGTTCGTATAGTTTACATATTAATGCTTCATATCTGGGGCCACACTAACGACAAACGTCAATGTCCATCATTGCGATAAATATTGCGGTAATTATTAGTACATCGGCATGACACCAGGAATAAAACCCTGTATCTCCAACCGTTCGTAGCACGTACTGCCAAGTTCCAGGCGACTAGTCGATACTTAGGCCTCAAACTTTTCAATAAATTGCCGGAAAGATTAAAAGCAATTAAAAACATCGATATTTTCAAGAGATCCATCCGAGTCTATCTGCTTAAAATCAACATGTATGCCCATAACGACTTCTTAAAATATTTTGAAAATACATAGCATCGTATCTACCCATTTAATCTAATACATATTATTTACCGTTAATTGTTTTGTTGTAAACTGTTATCATATAGTCTATGTTTTTGTAAATTGGTAAGTTTAAAGCTATATATTGTATATCATCTCTTGTCTAAATTGAGTAACTAGTTTAAGATTAAGTACTGTCATTCCTACACAATTGTATGGTTGTATTGGAAATAAATACCTTTTACTTTTACTTTTACTTATTGACGCGTTAAATTGAGTGGCCACACTTGAAAGGTTAATGTCAATTCCCATTCTTGGCAATAACATTGGCGTTAATCTTTCTTGAATTTAAAGCAAGATAGCCGTTAATCCCTAAACTTGTGAAGTAAAAACTCGGCCGTACCTTTTGCATCCCGGAAGGGACGTTACACATTCTAGGGGTCGCTGCGACACTGTATTTCATGAGAGTATTTTTTTATTATATGAAAATATTTTAACATTACCGAATAAAGAAAAAAGGAACACGAAGAAAAAGAAGATGATGGATGATACAAATGCACAGGAAACGTACACTCTAAGTTTATTTGGGTTTATTAATTTAAATTTTATTTTGTTTGCCAGCACACAAATTGCACTAAAATACTTCCAATATTGTTTACCTAATAAGATAAACATAAATAAATTTGGTTTGCAGAATTTCAAAAAACGCAATGACTTTCTCGTTAGTACACTCCATATATTACCAAAGACAAACACGTACGATCCCGTCGCGCTCACGGTTCACAGTGATAAACGTATTGTGGCCGCTTCAACGTATTAATGATCTACCGCCACTCGAGCTATCGCCTACTCGGTCAAACGGCTCATAGCCAACAATGCGGAGTACACATATATAGAATACTAGCTGACCCGTGCCCACTTCGTTGGGCGGTAAAACTTTTTACTTGTGATGAAATTATGAGTGTGGTTTGGTTAGTACTGAGTGCTATGATTTATTTCCTGACTGCCAAAAGAAGGGTTATATTTTTAATGTATGTATGTATTTGCATGCCAATTTGTCTATAATACCGTTATTTGTGAGTGTCTTATTTGTGAGCGTCTTATCTCTTTAACCATTTATGGAGTAAAAGTGAAATTATATGCAATAAAAGGGAAAAGTCTTTTGTTTTAAACACTTGAGACGATAAATTTACTTATTTTGATATGAATTCATATTTGTTGATAATATGACCAATAAACATGACCTAACGATTTAAATTATTTTTTTTAATATAAAAAACTACTTTTTGTGACTTAAATATAAAATTTAAACATATGCTGTCGCTGACTTTTTTGTAGGCATTATCAAGCTCTATCAAGCACTTCTCTAGAACTTAATCATATAGCGTTAGTTAGAAACGTTTCCTCCGAGTTACTTTGCAAATCTGACTACCACGAAAAAGTCTTTTTATTTTTCGAATTAATATATAGCCTATGACACTCATAAATAATGTGGCTTTCTATTAGTAAAAGAATTTTCAAAATCGGTTCGGTAGATGCAGAGATCACGTCAATATTAGTATAGATAAGAAATTATGTAAACATATTGGTAATATTTAATGTTTTTTTTTTTAATATTGTTTGTCTATTTTTCTAAATAAATAAATTTTGATTTGAATCCAAAGTATTTAAGGTATTTATTTTATAAAGTAGACCATATTTGCTAGCGACTCGACAAAACTCCCACTCGCTCAAAGGATCGACGTTCTGCTCTGCATTAAGTGTTAACGTTGACTTATTCTTTTCAGTTCATACAAAAGATGGTATTAAAGTACAACCAAACAGCTGAAGATGCAGGAGTGTACATCGTCAGCGCTTGTGGATGCGGCTGCATTCCAAGTGATTTAGGTGTTGTATTTCTAGAGAGCCAATTCGATGGTAAGCAATCACAATACTTGGAGCACTTTCGCACAAATATTACTTAATATTTTTTTTAATTCTGTATACCGCCGTCTACATATTACGTAATCAGCTAGGGGGAGGTGGGGGGGGGGTGAAGCTGAGGCCTACGCTTGATTTCGTGGATGGGGGAGGGGTGCCCGTCCTGATTACGTAATCAACTTTGGTCACTGCATCCCTTTTTTTTGCTACATTGCGGCTCTCCGACAATGCGGAATTGACGCAGCCACTGTGGTCTGAAGATAAGTACCTACCTGTAATAAACCAAAGAGTTTGACTTTCCAATTATTTTAGAAAAATAAAGTGCATTTATAAATGCATTATTTAATGTTGTTTTTAACTTGTCGTCTTTACAGGCACCGTTGTATGAAGATTGGAATCTCTCTTTAAAGAATTAGACTTTCTTCTTGTTGTTATTAATTGTTTTCGATTATTTTTCAATGCATTCTTAAATATTATTTTTCTTCTTCAAGATTCTACACATTTTTCGCCAATTCGGTTAATTACGTAATCTTGGGGGGGGGGGGAGGGGGGTCAGGCCGTTGATTATGTCTGTTAACATGGGGAAGGGGAGGGGGGACCGAATATCCCAATAACGTGATTACGTAATATGTGGACGGCCCCTAACCTGTTATGTCATTGAGTCAACACTTAAGAATACAGTAACCTCGCTCGCAGGAGCAATTTGGAGGATAGTTCATGACCCCTCTGCAATACCCCTTGTAAACTTTGGAGTTGTCACCTACTACGGGCGAATACGTCACCCCTAGGAAGTTACAACGATATTAGATTATTCTTTCAACCGTGGGGTGAACGTAGAGACTAAGTTACAACACAGTCCACCTGTGTTGTCTAACTACGTCCAAATTTCCGTGAGAGTCCAACGCATTACCGTGAACCACTGGGAAGTAAACCCAGCGGGCAGACCTGACGCCCTTACTAGCAGATATGGCAGTGTTTCTCTCGACGTCGCTTGCAGGGCCTCTATCTAATGTTAGCGGTAATTCAGTTCGAATTTGTCGTTGACCATGCGCCCTTTACCCGTCTTCCACTAGGGACCGGGTGGTCAATAGGTCGTTTTAAGAGTAGCTGACATCAGATCAACAGCCAACCCCGCTGCTTAGGAATCGTATCGTTTCCAGACCCCCCCCTCTCTCCCGGTTATTTGCCAAAGTGCACAGTCGAATGGCTAATACCGCACAAATAGCAAGCTGCCCAACAGCGCCTGAGGTCTTCCGCCAGAGGATCCGATCTGTCCACGAATCCTTTACAGGTTTGTCCCTCTTTGAGGAGGCTACCGGATGGAAGTTAAATCGCGAGTTTAGCTGACTCAGGGTAAGGAGCAGGTATAATGGTCCAAGCAGGTCGTAATGCACGGCACAGTTAGATGCCTTGTACAGTGAGACATATTTTAGCTGACTGCAAGTCAGCCTCAGATCAAGGGCGGTAGACCTACTACTATGACAAAGTCCCTACTGTTATTTATTTGTGACGTATTTTAGTCCCTGCGGTTATTTCAGTGGATCTTGCCAACGAGGGATTGAAAGTACCCTCCGAACCTCCAATGCTGTCTGTGCAGGATGGCTCAAAAGGTCAAAATATCTACTCCAAAACAATTCTCAATGATCGTAAGTGCTTCATACTGGATTCTGGAGGACAAGTCGGTCTCTAAACAGTATCATTTTTCTTAAAGTCTCCGATGCGCAGCCCTTCATCCTGAAATAACTCTACATTTAATTCATTGAATTATACACCATTTCAAATGATTTCAGCAAAATATCTTTGATTACTGCTGCTTGGTCCTATTTAGGCCCTTGGTCTTAATAGTTCTTTCAAGTAGCCATTCTAAAGGCTTTTCCTTTATGTGAGTCACACCTGGATATTTTTTCGTCAATTATCAGATTCATCTGAAGATCTTCTACTGAATTAATCATCATTCAGATTTTCGACAATTAGATTATCAACTATCAGATCTTCGATGAAAGTTACTACAGTACACAATTCGTATGGTATAGATATCACCCCGTCTACTTTTCGATACACGCTGTTTCATAGTTTAAGTAAAAGGTCTGAAAATTAGGCTGCAGGGAAGACCCTTCTCAGATGAACTCTCATGTCTTCAGTTAATTTTGCGATCGGGGAACGATGGCTTAATAAAATCGATTGTGGCACGAGCTGTATGCGGTGGTGCGCCATCTTGTTGAAGCCAGAAGTGATCCATACTATTTTCACGAACAATCGGCATTAAAAAATCGGTTATCATGGCTATGGCTAACGTAATGCCGAACCTCGAAGTGTAGGACGGCATTTGCAAATGAATATGCGAAGTTTTGGCTACATTCGCCGTATTCCGAAACGCAGGGCCCGATTTTGGGTCCTGTTCGCCCTAGGCTTAGATTTTTGTAGCGCCCCCTAGCCCCTAGCCAGCGCCGAGGAATATTATTTCGGAAACAAATGTTGTAATAAACTTATAAAAAAAATATATAAACAAAGTCGAATTGAGAACCCCCTCCTATTTTTGAAGTCGGTTAAAAATGGAGGTAAAGATGTAATGGAAACTCATTGTTTTTCAGTTAATTAGTTTTATTTCAAAGACAGTACAAACATTTTAACAAACATTGTGGGTACCTAATCGAAACCTAATTGAAAATTTTCATTCGTTACAAGACCAATCCAAGTTACGATATGAATATGTGTATACACATGCCGTGAAAGTGAATACCTATATATATACATCACATAAAATTCCTTTTTCTTGATTTAGATGCAGCGAATTTTTCTATAATATTATCGAAAGTTAAATTCTGTAGGAAATCACTCTCAATGAATAAAAAGGCTAAAGCGTCAAGTTTTTCTTAGCGTAAGGTAGATCGTAAGTAGTTTTTTATTCTTTTTAAAGCCAAAAATGATCTTTCACCACTGCAATTCGTGATGGCCATGGAAAGGAAAATTCGCAGTACGATCTCTACGTTAGGGAACATTGACTTGACATTACAACTTTTTAACAATGCTAATAGTTTTTTCGGTTCAGATTCCTGTGTTCCTACTTTGTTATCATGTTTTATATTATCTTTCAAATATTGTGCTAAATACGCACACTCTTCAGGAAATACTTCTTCCAAATCCGTGTTATAAATTTGCAGTACCTAGTTGTTGTGATTTACTTGCTATCTGATCTTTTGTCATATTAATTAGGTTCCACATAAATTTAAACTAAGAATGTAATTTTCTGTAAATCGCTAGCCTATTCTCTGAATTAACATTAAGACAATCTATCGCAATGAAATATTGCTCCACTATGAAGGACTGCCTTCCGTTAAACTGTGTATGACCCTCAATAGTTTCATCGAGAGGAACTTTCGGTTTCTTTTGTCTTTTCATGTCTTTTTTATACACATCCGAGCCACACATTTGTTTGGCCTCAGTTTCAAATCTTTCAAATTCTTTTTCGTCACGAAGCATATTCAAGAATGATTCTAAGTAACTATACAAGCAAACAACATTAGATAAATCTGTATCTATTCACCAGTCACCAGTATACTGTTCCAAAAACATATCATTAGAGTCATTTCAAGGAGTTTAATTTTATCCACCATGGATTTAGCTTCTAACTTAACATCCTTCGCTTGGCGTTCATCACTGCTTATCTCGTTTAATACGGATATGACCTCATGGTAAGACTTGTACAAAGCCTTACTCGCGTCAGCACGGGCACTCCATCGAGTTCTAAATAACGTTTTCAGAACAAGGGAATCTTTTTCTAATTTATTTAATAAGATTTCCCATCTATTCGTTGAAGACGAAAAGAAATTGTAGAGCTGTTGTTCCAGTGCAAAACGTGCTACAGATTCAACACTACTTTCCGCAGCTGCCGAACCCACAAGTTGTAACGAATGACCAGCACAAGGAATATAAGTCGCTAGAGGATTCAGCTCTTTAATTCTCGTTTGCAGTCCTTTGTAACATCATGACATGTTACTTGCGTTATCATAACTTTGGCCACGACAGTCGCTCAACTCAAACTGTAATAGAGATTGTATCACAAGTAAAACAGCCTTTTCCATGTCTTCTCCTCCTTTGTGGCCACAATTAGGTAAGAAAGTGACAAAACGTTCAACAGGAGTGGCATCTGTCAAAACATAACGAATAACAAAAGCTAACTGGTCAATATGTGACACATCCGGGGTGGAATCTACAATTATTGAATAATATTTGGCCTTTTTTACCTCTGCTATGATTTCTTGTTTAACTTGATCAGATAATTGCAGGATAAACTCGTCAACAATTGTACATGATAAATAAGATGGTACACCACTTCTCTTGTTTCCATATCTGGCCAGGTGATCAGCTATGAATGGGTTAAATTTTGATATCAGTTCAATACATCCAATAAAATTTACATTTCTTACAGAACCAACAGTTTCATTCTCACCCTGAAATGGAAGACCACGAGAAGCTAAAAACTTTGTTGTTTCCACAACACGCTGGAGTACATTTCGCCAGTACGATACTTCTTCTTGATACTGAAAAATTAACTGGGTGTCGACTCGTCCTAAAAGTTTTCCCCTACTAGCATACTTTGCTAGACATTCGCGGTGTTCGGCGGAGTTGTCATGGTCAGATATAATATGGCAATTTTTCCAGTCTATAATTACACAAGTTGCTAATGAAGTTGCACCTCCATAAAGTTTGCAAGGACCACAAAATACGCGCCCAGTTGATACAGAATATATTAACCAACTTCGTTTGACAATTTCGCCATTAGTAAGTTTCTTAGAAAAAATCGTTTTCGATAAAAATCGTTTCTGGTTAGTGAAAAGTCAGCTTCGTCGTTTTGATTGTTTCCACTGCGAGCTATAAAATCTCGTAGTTCTTCATTCACTTCCCACGTAGCCGGATCATCAGACGGTTCTGTTAGCTCCATAAGAGTTTTGCTTGATTCTGCTGGATGAATTGTGGTGAATGGTGTATTGTCGTAATCGACGGTATGTCGGTCTGGCGGCGGCGGCGTCACCATCGGTGTTAATGCAGTATTTCAGCTCGCTGAAGTCGAGGGTACAAGTTTTGGAATTTTATCTGGCTGCTTTACAGTTGTCGGTTCACTCTTGAAAAATGAATCCAGTTTTGGGATTTTTTCAATTAATGAACACTTTTTTCATCTCTTTCTTTCGCCCGTTTGCGAACCTCAGCACCACTTGCTTTTTTTGAAGTGTTTTTCTAACTCATTTTGAACACACTTGTACATGTAACTTAACACTTATCTGTCTGCTTGAGCACTAATTACCCGCCTGCGGGTATTGTTCAATGTAATGTACAAAAAGCGTATCGAAAAACAATGCCACACGACGCGTTAGCGACGCGAAAGCGAACGAATGAAACTGAGCTCGCGGCTCGCGACTGTGAACAAAAGTGGAGAGATCGCGAATGAGTTCGCGAATGAGTATGCGAATAACATTGCATATTCGCTGGCGGCCCCTCACTGTGTAAAAACATTCATACAATGTACGAATGTTTGCACGCATGTGAGGGACCGGGGTAACGCACCTTATTGACGGTTGTTGCTTTGCCACTGACGTCTTTAAAAAAGAACAGTCCGATGATCATATCAGCACAAATTCCGCACCAAACAGGGACTTCTTCAATAATTTGAGGGATTTCGATGTCGTAGAATGCTTTATTGTGTTCTTCGACGGCGCAATTTTAACTTTCCTTTTTTATCCATGCGCGTTGAGTTTTCGCTTTTGATAAGTTATTTTGAATGTACAGCTGAACAATTTCAGCGCGTTCGACTATTGTGTACTAGTCCATAGCAAAAAAATTTTAGGACCGTAGTTTCAAACACGTGCTATCATAAGTCATTCTCACATTTATTTTCAAAGTTACAGGGTTATCAGATGGGTCCACTTAATATGGCCAACCCTGTAGATGGCCAAATAAAATGCTGTTAGCTTAGCCGTATAATGTTAGCAGCACTACCTGCATGTCGCCGGTACATATGGTTGCAAAAAATACACTTTGTAATCAATAATAATACAATTGATTTGCACGTAACGCGTACACATTTTTTTTATTTCCATAGGTACAGTCAACAGCATCGAGTCACACATGAATATCGATTTGCCGGTACAAGAAACACCATCCTTGTTTCACTACAGTGCTTTTGAGTCGGTAGTTTATATGCTATCAAACTACACAGAGTTGAGAAAGCTGAACAAGGGACTTTTTGCTGAAAAGCTGCCAACATTGAAGCCAACGTTGTGGCCTCGGTACGTAACTTAGACTAGAGCGGCCAATAATTTAATCTTTGCCATAGTGCAATAGGTACACTATGACCAAGATAAAATAATATTATTAATGTGGATACTATTATACGCCAAAACAACCTAACCTAACCAAACAACGGTAGCGAATGGTTTCGTACAGCTTGGGCCACAAGATCCATTTTGTTTTCGAATCGGTACAACTCACGATTCAGCTCCTATTAAGAAGACTCCTAAAACACGGACCAAAGGAACGTTACGGTGGGGTAATAAACCGAGCTGTCAACAAGGATGCGCCTAACGTCGATATTGCTTATAGATGAATTATGCTTGCTCGATGAAACAGTATTATACATCTGCATTTATTATAGTACCGATTGCTATATATATATATATATAATATATATATATATATATATATATATATATATATATATATATATATATATATATATATATATATATATATATATATATATATATATATATATATATATATATATATATATATATATATATATATATATATATATATATATATATATATATATATATATATATATATATATATATATATATATATATATATATATATATATATATATATATATATATATATATATATATTTTTGGTTTAAGTATTATTGTAGAATTACAGTAATTAAATAATGACCTAATTATGTCATGTGAATTATTAAATGAGTACTTAATAGATATCTGATTATCATAGCATGGCATATCATAAGTCATTAATAATTTCTAAACAGTCATTAGTAAAATGTTATCTTGGCATTTTGTAATAATGAGTCCCACATATGTAGGTATATTATAAAATGCTGCCCGAATAAAACCTCATTACTTGCCTATCATTTGAGCAATGGAGACCATATTTTCTAACCTGGAGCTATTGAAGTTGAATGGTGATATTAACACGCAGACTCGGTGCCTTATACATAACATTTTGTCATTTTTTGACGAACTGAAAAGTGACCCGACAAAAGTTTCGCTGCTCAATATCAATAATATAATAATCTGATCAATAATCTGCGAAGGTTGCGACACACATCCCTACAAGCAGGTAGTAAAACGGGCGGGGCCGGCCTAATGGTTATTGCCTTACCGGAACGTTCCTTTGGCCCGTACTATAGTAAGTTTCGGCTGGCGCGCGCGACTTCACGACGAAAGAAGTTTTAGGGCGAGTTGTTTGAACCGTGGTAATAGTAAAAATCTGTGGTAATAGTTAAAATCGGTAGTAATTCTGCAAAAAAGCGTTGTAAGCACAAGCCAGTTTCGCATCGACTACATGGGTGTGTGTAACAAAGCTGTGTATCGTTGAATTCTTAACGGTGAAATCATGAACTTATAGACCCGAATTTAAGCACTTAGTGTATTTTAGTCAGTGCAGTACCTAATTTTGATACCTTGATCAAAGGACGTTGGTGTTAAAAAGTTATTTATGGCTGAATTTGAGGACCAACCCGTATGATTATTACATAATAGTGTATGATTATTACATTCACACCAGCATTTGCTGACAGTATCTTGATATGGGTCGTCCCCAGATATAGGATATGTATACCAGTCACAATATCCTACATAAGTAGGTAAATAAAGATAGTTAATAGGTGCTGACACGATGGGCGTTCTGAAATCGACCGATAGATGACGCTAATCAAATCAAAGTTGAAATAAAACCATCCGAAAGAGGTGGTCCTTGGATTCGACGGACCTGGACCAGTCCCCGAATTCGTGCATATACAAACAATGTGTGTACAACACACATACACACTCGAAAGGATAACACGATTCTAACAATACGACACACTTCGAAATCGGTTCAAGCGTTTAGAAGTTATGGTGGAATAAATAAACGAAAAACCTAGATATATGAATCCTGAACACATAAGACTCCTTTTTGGGCAGTCGCGTAAAAAAACGGCGTCTTTATCAGTAAATGATTCTGTATTGAAATTCCGTTCTTATTTGTCCTACGCGGTGACAGACAGCTGACCGGCAATCCACTGCCCTCTTCGTCTCGTTCTGGCGCGCGCTACGGTTCCATAAAAGTGTCCGTTTTCGTCGGCTCCCGCCCGTCAGTTGCTCAGCGGTCTTTGTAGCGTGTTGATGACACTCATGCCTACAACTCCCATAATTCCGTATTTGCGAAAATATCTACTTAAAACTAAGTCGGAAAAAGCCTTCCCGACTTATTTGATAATATCCGTCTTTTCTTTTGCTTTGGAATGTAACCGTATCGCCCAGAGTCTAATCACTGCTAGAGAAGGCAATGGTCTAATGACTAATGGTTTGTTTCAGAGCCGTCTCTCTCATCCGGCATAGCGTCGTCCCGCTCGCCTCCTGCCCACCGCGGCAATAGCCCGCCCAGTGTACCTACATACTTACCTACTTCATTCATGTTTCGGCCGTTCGTCCGACTTCGTGAAAGTAGCTACACTGTCCGTTTATTCATCTCTAGTTAATTATGTCGCTTGCGGGTATACTCATGGCTGACAATAATATAATACACAAAATTTAAACAAAAAAAAACCGACTCCATATTTTTAGGGCAGTAGCCATGTCATGGTGTCGTAATTAAAACGGGCTGTCGTAATTGAATGTTACAATGTTACAAGAGGAGCTACAAAGCAATGCGAGAAGAGGGTGCGAGGAATGTGAGCAGAGGGGTCCGTCCGACGAACGCGAACATTTAGCATTACGGCCATGTAAAGGATGGTGAAATTTTCGAGCATTCGGACATCTGCGTAGGCCGAGTAGCGAAACATCTGGCGAGCAAATGCGAGCCCTTGCGACTCGTGTCGTATTCGTTTTGAATTCAATTTTATTCCAAGAGAAACTACTGTCTGGGGCATACTGCTCCCCTCGTCGGGAGCTCGAGGAATCAGGTCACGCATACCATTAAAAAAATAGATTGTCATCGGAATTGAATCAGCCAGTACCTTTTCAACTTGATATGATAATATTTAAAGAGTTCCCTCAATTCCCCATGGATCCCATCATCAGAACAAGATTTTGATAAAAATGGGACCAATCTGCAAGTAGGTATATCCTTTTAAAAAAAAGAAGATTTTTTCAAATCGGTTCATAAATGGCAGTTCTGAGATAAAAAACATAAAAAAAGATACAACCGAATTGATAACCACTTTTTGTCGGTTAAAAAGTAGTACGGCATTGAGCAATTTAATACTATATCGATAGCTTAGAACGCAAATGTGTCAAGTGCAAATTTCTAAATTTTACAGGAGAGCTTTTTGAAAGTTTAGGTATAATAATCTCGAAACAGATGAAGAAATAATTTCAGTTAATATTTTTAACCTATAGTATATGTATTTGGCTTACACTATATTATTATCGTTATATTTATTTATTAGTATTTTATGTAATAATAAAAAAAACCGACAAGAGGTGGTACGTACCACATTTTATATGGTAATATAATAATGTATGTAGTTACCACATTTTCATTTTTATTATATTATTTATATTTTATTTTGTTCTCATCTTTTTACTTTTAGAATTTGTTCTTTACTTTAGAAAAGAGTAAATAAAACCATTCAGCATGTATAGGGTTAAGCATGCTTTGGAGAATATTGTATCAACTGATGATAACACATATGCATTTTATGATGATTTAATTTTGATTAGATATCAATAGTGGTAAATGATTATGCAACATTAACATTTCAAAAAACGTTGTTTGATGCACTTACCACAGTTTTTACGAAGAGTATTCGAAGCCTTGGTTGTTAGATCCGCCTTCCTTCAACTATTCGAGGCGCTAGCTCGCTGTTCACCTTTAAGCAATCATTGAAAAAGCACTTCCTTTCACAATAAATATGAATCATAAATTCTAACCTTTCCCTTATCCCCTCCCTTTCCTTACCTTAATATGTCCAACTCAAAAATTTATTTATATATTTACTTTTTACTTTAAAAAGATACACAAACAATGTATATTATATGCTATAATTTCAAATTTAATTTTAAGCTATAATTTTGTTGCCTACTCTTCTTTTCACACCAGCATGTTGGTTGACTGGAAGATATTGTTGTAGTGTAGCAATAAGTCCGCCATTGTACCTTATTTTTATTGTGTAATAAAGAGATTTTCATTCATTCATTAGATGCTTACCACAAAGCACAGAATGTGGAGATCAATATATTGGATTTCATGTAGTACTTAACTCATTTTCGTAAAAGCGTTCTAAGCCATCGATATAATCAATGGTACTATTCCTGTTGCGGCCGCTAAAGAAAAGGCGGAAGCTGTCGAGGCCGACGTGCAGTTTCCGTCAACCTGAAATAGGGTATAGCATCCGCGTGATTTTTCCCCCAAAAATGTATGAGCTTAGGTGCGGCGGGACGGACCTCGCAGACGTCGCGTCCCGGCCGAAAACACCGTTCATCAAACCACAAGATTAATTTCTTAGATTTATTCCGAGCGTAGTGGCTGCTAAAGAAAGGGCGATCCGCCAGAAATGTAATAATTAATTTTAAAGACGGAAACTATCGAGGCCGACGCGCAGTTTCCGTCAGGATGAAATCGGGCATAGCATCCGCGTGATTTTTCCATACAAAATGTATGGGCTTAGGTGCGACGGGACGGACCTCGCAGACGTCGCGTCACGAGCGAGGCCGCCGGCGACCAAAAGCAAAAATTTATGTTTTAAAATTAAACAGATGTGTTTTATCACACAAATAATAAGGGGAAAATATAACGTAAAGAAGAATAAGCAGCAAAGGCAACAAGAACAAGCCCCGCTCGAAATTACCATATCGGGCGAAAAAATATTGAAGTCGCCCAAAGGAGAAATCGGCAAAAAATTCTCCAAATGCGAAAGAGGATAAGCCCGAAAAGGAATACATCGTCGAATACCGAAAAATGGAATCGCAGATACGAAAAATCGGAAAAGACGGAGACAGAAAGATCGGCGAGCGCCGAGCCGAGCGGCGGCCAATCAGAGGCCGCCGGCGGCCGCCGGCAGACCGGGCCGCGCGCGCGCCGCCGGAGCCGGGGTATAAATATAGCTGCCGGGCGGGGAGCAAAGTCATACGCTTCCGTGCGCTCGTTCTGAACGGACGTCCGCTCTGACCGCTACCGACTCCGATCGCTCAAGTGAACCCGTTCGCTCGAGCCGTCCGAACCACCGCCGCCGCCGTACTAATTGCCCTTGCAATTAACGCGCCGACGTTATACGTGCTTCGCCGCGACTTTCGCTCAGCCGTGTCATAACAAGTCTGCCGCCGCGCGCACGCGCCAACTTCATTGTGACATCCTACGATAGCCGCCGCGAAGTTCAAATCTCGCTGACAATACGATCACCGCCGCGTACCGCTAATGACATTGCGATCGCGCACCAGTGAACCAACGCGCTAGTGCTCTCGGAAGTGGAAGTGCCTTACTAGTGCAGTGCTCTGAGGATACAGGCCGAAATGGAAATGGAGCAGAAGGCCAACGCAGCCTTAACCCCGGCTGCCCCCAAAAGGAAGAGGCCGGAAATACCTAGCAGCCCCGAGTCGGAAGAAGAGGCCAGGTTCAGCAGTCGCTGTATCCGGGACTACGACGCGATAGAACCCGAACTTTTGCTGGAGTTCGATGAAGCCGAGCCCAGCGTGAAGAAAGGAGAAACCACGGTGAGCGATCTAGACTTAATCTATAATGGGTTATACTGCGCACCGTCCCCCGAAGGCGCTACTTCGTCTTCGCCCCCGATCGCCCCCCTCAGCCGCGATTCACCCCCCAGTCCCCCGAACGCTGGCGACAACGCTCCCTTATACGCGACGTCTGCCTCCATTATCCCCCCTCCGGCCACGTCGTCCTCAACGACAAACAAGGACGACTCTATAGCCATGTCACCTCCCAAACCCCCGGGCTGTGACGACAAATCGCTCCCGTCCTACGCTTCCCTGGCGGCTCGCCCCCCCACCCCCCGCCCGGCATCTCCAAAGGACGCGGAAATGGAAGCCCCCCAAGACCCCCCCACTTCAGACATCACTAACCAGGGCCGCTCCATGCCACCGGCGATGTTGGCGGTGAGGTGTCCGGTGATGGTTGCGGAAAAGATCGCGGGATGGCCTAGGCACCTAAGGGAGATCGAGAGGAGACTGGGCCATCCCGCGAACGTAAAGGCCTTGGCGATGGGTGGATTTCGGTTCACGCCGAAATCGACACAGGAGCTACGGTGCGTCCAGGCGTACCTGAAGGAACAGGGCCCGCAGGTGGCATGGCACACCTACGATCTACCGGCGGATAAGGATCTCAAAGTAGCAATCAGGGGCCTCCCCGAAGACACGACGCCGGAAGAAATAATTGAAGGCCTCAGCAAACACGGGCATGAGGCAACTTATGCCCGTAAAATTAACGCAGGAAGACGCCCCCTTTTTTACGCATGCGTAAAAAAAGGGGAGAAATGGAGGAATGTCTACGGGGTGGACACTCTCCACGGCCTAGCAGGAATCTCGATCGAGACCTGGAAAGGGAGAAAAGGACCGGCTCAATGCCACAGATGCCAGGCGTTCAGGCACGCCTCGCACAATTGCTTCCGGCCCCAAAAATGCGTGTGCTGCGGTCAAGGACACGCAGCGAAAGACTGCAAGCGCCCCAAAAGCGAAAGCGCCACGTGCGCAAACTGCGGTGGCGATCACCCAGCCAGCAGCCGAAAATGCGAGGCGTTCCTCGCAGAGGCCAAAAGGCAGGCAAGGCCAAGCCAACCACGACCTTTCCCCCGCCCCACTACCCAACCCTCATCAATCCCCCCTCTTATGACACCCAAAAACTACCCTCCCCTCAAAACCCCCAACAGACCCCAAACCCCCAGTGCCCCCCAACCCCCGCGAACCCCCAAACCCCCCCGAGCCCCCCGAGAAGACCGGCACCCAGAGCCAGCCCGGCACCCCCACCAAGCCCCACACGCAAGAGATCCGCGGAACTGGAGAAAACCAGCCCACCCCCCCGCGGCAACCATGGACACCCCCCCGCAGGAACAAAGACCCCCCTTCCCCCCACAAGCCCAACGACCCCCCTTCCGCCCACAATCCCAAAGAACCTCCCCCCCCAATACTCAACGACCCCCCTCCCCCCACAGGGCCAAAGACCCCCCTTCCCCCCCAAAGCCCCCACACCAGCGCCCAGAACACCAACGAAGCCACAGGACGTCAGATGCCCGACAGAACCGACGCAGACAGACGCAGGCTCGATAACGCTGACCATCAGTCGGCTAATAGAAATACTGACGACAGCGATAAGACAGACACTCCAGAATCCGGAGTGTCTAGACACGATAGTACGGACGCAAGTGACGCAGCTCTTCCAGCAAGCGTCACCGACAAACGCTCAACGCGACTGAGAATAGTCCACTGGAATGCGAACGGACTGACTAACAAACTGCCTGCTCTCCGCATATTCCTGAGAGAGGAGGAGGTCGATGTACTCCTGCTGTCGGAAACCAGACTGAAACCCGCAAACAAGGTGAAAATCACCAATTACCTGGTATACCGAGACGATGAAGTCTCGGAGACCTCAGGGTTGGCAATAAGGGGAACGGCAGTAGTGGTGCGTCGACGAATCCTCCATCAGAGGCTGGACCTGCCTAAGACAAACAGTCTCAGCGTATCCGGAATTCAAGTCAGATCCGGATCGCGAGACCTAAGATTAATTTCGGCCTACAAACCGCCAAGGTTCATACTAGACACGACGGACATAGATAAGCTAATTGACCACACGACTCCGACCATAGTGGCCGGCGACCTGAACTGTAAACACCCTTCGTGGAACTCGACCTGCATTAATACAGAAGGGAGGAGACTCCAGAAACATGCAGAAGCGAAGGGTTATACGGTCGCCGGGCCACTGCAACATACGAGACATGGACACAACAGCTCTGACGTCCTGGACGTCAGTATCCTAGCAGCGACCGACTTCCCTTACAACCAGGAAGTCCTGTACGACATGTCCTCAGATCATCTCCCAGTACTTCTCGAGTTGGACACAGACACCACCCACCAAATTCTGCCACAAAAAGTAAGGCGGAAAGTGGACTGGGAAAAATTCGAGAAGCTACTCTCCAAGTCTCCCATCCCAAATAACTCCCCCGCAACCCCAGCAGAAGCCGACTCCAAAGTAGATACACTCCAAACTGCCATAAAACAGTCCCTAGCTATCTGCACAAAAGTCACCCCAGCTCCATCCATACGTCCTAAAGTCTCGGCCCCGCTCAGACAGAAACTTAGGGAGACGAGAAGGTTGAAGAAACGCTGGACAGAGACAAGATGCCCGACGGTCAAACGAGAACTAAATAAAGCGACCGCAGAATTACAAGAGGCACTCCAGACTCATCGGACGGAGGATTGGGATGCCTTTCTGGACTCGATAGCGGAAGATATGCCCTCGGTTTACAGGCTAAACAAAGGGCTACTCGGTACACCGGAGCCCGTCCGCCCGCTATTCAACGGGAACGGCGAGTTGCGGTACATGGCAGAGGACAGGGCTGAATTGCTCGCGGACCACCTAGAGCGGACTTTTAAACCAAACAGTCACGAGGACTCTGACCACTCTAGGCTGGTGCGCGAGTTCCTCGAGAACCCCCGGCCGATGCCTGTACAACGACCCGCCGAGGCGGACGGAGTCATGGGGGCCGAGAAACTAAATATAAATACCACCGAACCGCCGAGCCAGATGGTCACTCCAATAACTCCGTCGGAACTACGACGACACCTCAACAAAGTAAAAGTAAAGAAGGCCCCAGGCCCCGACGACATCCCGGGATCGGCGCTCCGACACTTACCAAACGCTCTGCTACCGGCAATGGCCAGCCTGCTTAACGGGTGCATTAGACTCGGTCACTTTCCGACGGCGTGGAAAACGGCCCGAGTCATCATGATTCCCAAACCTAAGAAAGACCTTAGGCAGCCGGGCAGTTACCGCCCAATCTCCCTCCTCCCCCTCCTCGGCAAGCTGTTCGAGCGATGCACACTGGAGCGTATCAAACCCCATCTTCCGATACGCCCAGAACAGTTTGGATTCCGACAGGGCCACTCCACCACACTCCAATTAGTAAGAGTGGTCCATCACTTAACGTTCGCGCAAAACAAAAAACTCCACACCGCGGCCGTTTTCCTCGACGTCGAGAAAGCCTTTGACAAGGTGTGGCACGAAGGCCTTAATTACAAAATAGCCACCCAGACCAGCGTACCGCGAATGCTTACCGCACTGGTAGCCTCCTTCCTCTCAGGAAGGGGATTCTTCGTCTCGGTGGAGAACGCGCGTTCCACTGCGCGACCCATCGCGGCGGGAGTTCCCCAAGGGAGCTGCCTGTCCCCATCGCTGTACGCTGTCTACACTAACGACATCCCCGTAGGCCCCGAAGCTGAGCTGGCCCTCTTCGCCGACGACGCGATGTATATGGCCTCCTCCATGAACCTCCGCCACTCGATAGCTAAGCTCCAGAAGACGCTGGCCCTCCTGCCCGAGTGGCTTAACAAATGGAGGATAGCCGTAAACGCGGGGAAATCCGAAGCCATTATTACCGGATCCCGTCGGCCCTACCCCAAGAGCACCAACTTAACGCTGGGAGGAGAACCGATCCCGTGGAAAAAGTCGGTCAAATACCTGGGGGTGCACATTGACCGACAACTTAGTTTCCACATCCACGCCACTAAGACCCTTGCGGCGACGAGGTCGGCCAAAGCGGCCCTCCAACCCGTCCTAAGGGCAAAACAAATCCCGGTAAAGACGCGACTGACCTTCCTTAAGACGTACCTGAGGGCGCGACTGACGTATGCAGCGCCCGCGTGGTACCAGGCCTTAAGCAAGACACACAGGGACGCCATGCAGCGCATCATGGACAGCGGGCTGCGAACCATAGTGGCCGCTCCATGGTGCGTCAGCAACGATACGCTACGTAAGGACCTAGTCAATGACGAGACCATTGAGACCTTCATCAGACGACTGTCTAAAAATATGTTTGAGCGGGCCGATTCCTCCCCCCACCCCCACATCCGAGGAATCGCCCCCCACCATTCGAGACCCCCCGAGAAACCGTACCCACGGAATATAATAGAGAACCCCGAACAATGACAAAGCACAACCAGTAACCCTCTTCGCCACACGAGGCTTTCAGGTCAACCAGCCAACGGGAGGAAGAGAAACGCGCCAGCAGCCAAGCAGCATCCCGTAACCCCACTTGTATGTTTTAGGAGCTGCCCAGGACAATGAAACCCGGACACGGACTTCATCCGTACCATTGCATTGCTTTGAGACACCATTTTAAATGTAAATGTAGCATTGAACCCCACTCTGTACCAAAATCGGACTTCTTCCGTTCCCTTAGATAGTCTTGCAAATACCTGTATAAATGTAAATGTAGAATCAAACCATTACTTCGCATCGTAAATCAAAATGTACTAAATGTAAATGTAGAAGCAGTCATAGAAATTTGTGTGCCCCGAGGGGGCCTTTTAGATACTGCGCCGGCGGGCGGTCGGCCGACGTCGAGGAGGCCGGGAAGGCTGGGGGCGCTCGTCTCGTGTGCGGCGGGCGGGCTGGATGTACTTGAGCTGGATGTACCTGGGCATAAGAAGACAAAATGAAGAAGACAAGCGACAAAAAATAAATATATAAATAAAAAATGAATCCGACTACAATGGTAGTCAAAAAATTAAAAGCATGTCCAGTCTGTGGGCTGGACACATCAGAAGCCCCAAATGACCGCAAAATGCGGGTTGGGTCAAATCCCTTGTGGACGCAAGAGCGCTCCACTCGAGGACGAATCACGCAGAGGAGCAAAGTGGCGGATTGTCGTCAACGCGGCCAAGTCCGAGGCTATCATCACCGGCTCACTTAAAGCCTATCCAGAGCCAATGAAACTTGACGGCACCCCGGTACCGTGGAAAAACACGGTCAAGTACCTCGGGGTGCATATTGACCGTCGCCTCAACTTCTCGCATCACGCGAAAGCGACGGTCGCCGCTTCGAAATCCGCCTTCTATGCGCTGCTGCCCATGCTTCGCTCGGCCGCGATTCCGGCGAAGACACGACTGCTGATGCTGAAGATGTACGTGAGAACAAAACTCACGTACGCGGCACCGGCCTGGTACCACCTCATATCGACGTCACAGCGGACAAATATCCAGCGGCTGATGAATGTGGGGTTGAGAAAAGTTTCGGGAGCCCCATGGTACGTCAGAAACGCTACTCTGGAACGCGACTTTAGCGAGAAAGAGTCCGTGGAGGATTACGTGAAGCGCCTCGCGCGTGCCATGTACCAGAGGGCCGACACCTCGCCGCACGAGCACATTCGTCAGCTCGCTCCGCTGCACACCAGACCGCCAGATGTCCGGAAGCCGTACCCGCGCAGTCTGCTAGACTAGCGGACCACCAGCGCGGGTACTGCAGCACAGCAGTCATCGCCTCAGAAGATGCCATGTACACACTCCCGTATCATCCTATCACCATAAGACGACTGATCCGTCAGGCGTCCAATTAAGATACCTGCCACAGGGCCAGCAAGCCCTGTGAAGACCAAATGAAAGCCGGGTCGATGGGCCCGGCTCACGAGAAGCTCCACCTAACAGAGCGAATAGTGGAAGACGTCACGGGCCCCTATCAGGGCTCGTCGACTGATATTGATTGATTGATTGATTGATTGGAGCAAATCACATTCGCTGCCGCGCGCTCGCACCGTACGGTCGTCCGCTCCGCTCGCGCCGCGACTAATTTATTTTACCGCCGCGCGCCATACCGCTCTCGTGTTTGATACTGTTGTAGCGTTGCTCCAGTTCATTCAGTATTACCCCCGCGCCGTCGATTTTCTCCGGCCCGCCTAAGCAATCGGTTCGTACGCGTTTTCAGTAGTGATATAAATAAGGTGTACGAGCCAGGGACTTTTTTGCTTGTTTTTTGCTCATAGTGACAAGTGATAGTGACAATGCAGTCCTCCAAAGACTCCATCGAAGCCACAGCGGCCTATGATATGCCGCAAATACTGCCAGCAACACCCAGGAAACGAGGCAGGGACCCCGCCTCACCCGGGGCAGAGCTTGAACGGGACTCGCAACGCCGTCGAGCCGACTCTTTCGGCTCTGACGGCGAAGCTCTTCATACGCTTCCGTCTTCGGACGACGAGGATGCGAGGAGCGAGCTGGCGGTGGGGCCTACTTACGCCGAATTAGCGGCTAGAAAGTCTCCTTTGCCGCTCCCGCGCGCACTGACGCCTCCAGCACAGGCTCCGCAAACACCAAAGCCGACGCCGCGTACTCAGCCAATAATAGTGGAAAAATTGGAGAGGTGGCCATCTCACCTCCAGGCAATCAAATCCAGGCTGGGGAGAGTGCCCAACTCACAGCCGATTGGGAACGGAGGATTCCGATTCCGCCCGGCGGATGACGCAGAGTACCGCGTCATCCAAGATTATCTTCACGGACTGGGACCGGCGATAGCGTGGCACACGTACACCGCACCGGCAGGAATAGACGCTAAAATTGCTATTCGAGGCCTCCCAGAAACAACAACCAGTGAGGAGGTCATATCCGGCCTAGAAGAGCGCGGCTTTGAAGCCAAATACGTAAAACGTATTCACGGAGGGCGGCGAGCCCTTTTTCATGTCGTGCTCAGGAAGTCAGAGCGCTGGCGCGAAGTATACAACCTGACGGATATATACTTTGTCAAAGTGACAGTGGAGGCCTGGAAAGGACGGAAAGGCCCGAAGCAGTGTCACCGTTGCCAGCGATTCCGCCACAGCAGCCACAATTGCCATCGGCCCCAAGTATGTGTCTGCTGCGGCGAGGAACATGCTGCGAAAGACTGCCCAAGGCCGAAGACAGTCCAGGCAACGTGCGGCAACTGTGGGCAAGGCCATCCGGCGAACAACCGGAGGTGCCCCAGTTTTCTGGCGGAAATCCGCCAGTCGTCGCGGCAACAACAGGGTGCACCGCGTGCTGCAGCGGCTTCCCGTCCGAAAGCGTCGCTGCGAGGTGCCACGCCGAGCGCCGCGACCGCGACAGCGACCGCTGCGCCCCCGCCTACGACACCTCCACGACCGTCGCCACGAAAACCGGAAAGACCGCAGTCGAGGCCCCATCCTGCCACAGCCACAGCCCCTCAGCCACAACGACGCGCCCAGAACCAAAAGCCGGTGGTGAGTCAAGCTGCCCCACTATCGTGGAGACAGAAATCGACGCCGGTAACCGCCCCGCAGCAGGCAGCTGTGGAGTGGAAGGTGAATCGGCGGCGCTCGAAGTGGCCGAAGAAACCCTCTCCTCAAAAAGAGGAGGTGAAGATCACCACGGAGGCGACCCCCCCGCCCCCTCGCTTCCAACCGCACGTGATTCGCTCTGCTACGCAAGAAGAGCTAAAAATCACGGTGGCAGACCTGCTGGAGCTGGTCAACGACATGATGATGAATCCAGCGGAAGCCACCACAATTCTGTCGCGCACCCTGCAGCGCCTAGCGGGGCCGTCGTCCGTCCTACAGTGCACAGCAACGCCTCCTGCCTCAGCAGGCCACTGAGGATCGTTCACTGGAATGCGGACGGCATTAAAAAGAAGCTCCCAACGGTGCGAGCCTTCCTGCAGGAGCAGCAGGTTGACGTCCTCCTAGTATCGGAAACGAAGCTCCTGAAGTCCGTCTCGGTACGAGTGCCCAACTACATCGTGTACCGGACGGACAACGCGACGACAGAAGGTCGCGCGTACAGGGGCACAGCCGTCTTCGTGAGGAGGACGATGCTCCACCAACAGATTGACTTGCCGCAGCTGGACTCGCTGTACGCAACGGGCATTCAGCTGAGAGCCGGCGGAGTAGATATGCGAATTCTTGCAGTCTACAAACCGCCCAACAACCGACTGGAGACTGGCGACATCGACAAACTCCTACACCCAAAGATGCCGACGATAGTAGCCGGCGACCTCAACTGCAAGCATCCGGCGTGGAATTCGACGCGCACCAACGTAAACGGTGTGCTGTTGCTTAACCACGCCGAGAAAACAGGCTTTACGGTCGCCGGGCCGGAACAGCACACTCGCGTTCCAAACGTGCCAAGCTACTCATCAGAGGTACTCGATGTCGCCCTCCTGCACAACGTGACATTTACATACGTGCAGGAGGTTATCTACGAGCTTCAGTCGGATCACCTGCCAGTTCTCCTGGAAGTACAGACGGACGTGGCTACAGCGAGTCACAAAAAAGAGCGCCGCCGCGTTGACTGGGTGAAGTATGGCAAACTGATGGAGAAAGCGGTCATCAGCTATAAGACACCAGTCACCATCGGGGACATTGAGAGTCGGGTGGCCAATCTCCAAGAAGCTATCAAGACCGCGCTGGAAGCCAGCTCGTCGACGCTAGAGGCGAGTGCTACACGTCCGCGCCTCCCGCAACGACTGCGGGACAAACTGCGTGAAAAACGACGCCTGCATCGCTTTTGGGCTACAACTCGGTGCCCAAAAGCGAAGCAACGCTTAGATGAGGCTAACGATAACCTGCGAGAAGAGCTGCAGACCCACACATCCGAGTCGTGGGAACAATTCCTCGACTCTATTAGCGACGATATGCCCTCCATCTACAGGCTAAATCGACGCCTGATGTGTACGGCTGAACCAGCGCGGCCACTACTGGATTCGACCGGGAACCTCCGCTACGTCGCCGAGGACAGAGCGACTCTCTTTGCGGACCACTTGGAGAAGACCTTCGTTCCACACGAGGTCGAGGACCCGGAACACTCCAAGTCGGTTTGCGACTTCCTCGCAATGGACGAGAAAACCCAGCCGGAGCCCAGCGAAGAGATTTCGGCGATATCTCCAGCGGAGCTCCAGCGCCGAATCCAGCAGCTCAAGCTAAAGAAGGCACCCGGCCCCGATGGCATCGGTAGCGGTGCTTTAAGAAGACTACCGCGTCGCCAGCTCCCGGCCCTTGCAGGGCTTCTCAATTCCTGCATCAGACTCGGTCACTTTCCTGAGAAGTGGAAGACGGCCAAGGTGATAATGCTGCCGAAACCTCGCAAAGACCTGCGGCAGCCGGGCAACTATCGACCGATTTCGCTGCTGCCCACTCTTGCGAAGGTCTTCGAGCGATGCGTACTGGCGCGACTCACGCCGCACCTCGCCCCGCGCGCCGAGCAGTACGGATTCCGTACGGGCCACTCGACTACCCTGCAACTTACGCGGGTAGTACACCGCCTTACGGAGTCCTACAACAAACACCTGCACTCGGCAGCCGTCTTCCTGGACGTCGAAAAGGCGTTCGACCGAGTCTGGCACGAGGGCCTCCGATACAAGCTGGCGACTCAGACAACGACACCGCGCCTGCTCCGAAACGTGGTGGCTTCCTTCCTCTCCGGAAGAGGATTCTACGTCGCGGTGGAGGGCAATCAGTCAACAATTAGACCCATCGCGGCGGGAGTCCCGCAAGGAAGCTGCCTATCGCCGGCGCTATACGGAGCCTACACGAACGACATACCGCTCAGCGCCGACGCGGAGCTGGCGCTATTTGCAGATGACGCAATGTACATGGCATCTTCAATGAACATCAAGCTCGCGGCCAAGAAACTACAGCAGCAATTAGACCTTATGCCAGAATGGCTAAGGAAGTGGCGGATTGTCGTCAACGCGGCCAAGTCCGAGGCTATCATCACCGGCTCTCTTAAAGCCTATCCAGAGCCAATGAAACTTGACGGCACCCCGGTACCGTGGAAAAACACGGTCAAGTACCTCGGGGTGCATATTGACCGTCGCCTCAACTTCTCGCATCACGCGAAAGCGACGGTCGCCGCTTCGAAATCCGCCTTCTATGCGCTGCTGCCCATGCTTCGCTCGGCCGCGATTCCGGTGAAGACACGACTGCTGATGCTGAAGATGTACGTGAGAACAAAACTCACGTACGCGGCACCGGCCTGGTACCACCTCATATCGACGTCACAGCGGACAAATATCCAGCGGCTGATGAATGTGGGGTTGAGAAAAGTTTCGGGAGCCCCATGGTACGTCAGAAACGCTACTCTGGAACGCGACTTTAGCGAGAAAGAGTCCGTGGAGGATTACGTGAAGCGCCTCGCGCGTGCCATGTACCAGAGGGCCGACACCTCGCCGCACGAGCACATTCGTCAGCTCGATCCGCTGCACACCAGACCGCCAGATGTCCGGAAGCCGTACCCGCGCAGTCTGCTAGACTAGCGGACCACCAGCGCGGGTACTGCAGCACAGCAGTCATCGCCTCAGAAGATGCCATGTACACACTCCCGTATCATCCTATCACCATAAGACGACTGATCCGTCAGGCGTCCAATTAAGATACCTGCCACAGGGCCAGCAAGCCCTGTGAAGACCAAATGAAAGCCGGGTCGATGGGCCCGGCTCACGAGAAGCTCCACCTAACAGAGCGAATAGTGGAAGACGTCACGGGCCCCTATCAGGGCTCGTCGACTGATATTGATTGATTGGAGCAAATCATCATTCAGTGCCCGGCGTCCGTTCCGAACGGTCGCCTGCTCCGCTCCGCCGACCGCGCTGAATATTGCCGCCGCGAGTCGACCGTCGAGCGCCGTCTCCGGTCCTCGCCGTGAAGTTCGTGCCGTCGAGTATCTCCGGTTCGAAATGCAGTCTGCTGCCAACTCCGCCGAAGCTGCTGCCGCCCCGCACAGCCCACCAGTGACTAGGGGCCTGGACATGCCGCTCATTCCGATCGCGACACCGAGGAAACGCGTGAGAGACCCCGCGTCTCCAGAAGATGAGCGGCAGAGGGAGTCGCAGCGCCGCCGAGCCGACTCCCCTGACTCCTTCGTCGATCATCAACAGATCTTCGGCTCGCCGGTACCCTCGGACTCCGAAGACGAGCCTACCTACGCCCAACTAGCGGCGAGGAAAAGCCCGACGCCGTGCCGCAGCGATGCGGCCCCAGCACCATTGCCGCCCGCGCCGCTTCTGCCGAAGCAGGCGCCGCGCCCCCGACCCATTGTCGTGGACAAGCTCAATAGGTGGCCCGACCACCAGAAGGCTCTCCGCGCGAAGTTGGGGCGCGCGCCGAACGTCGCACCGCTCGGACGCGGCGGCGGCCTCAGATTCCGCCCGGCCGACGACGCAGAGTACCGCGTCGTCCAGGCCTACCTTCACACCCTTGGCAACTCGGTGGCGTGGCACACCTACACGCCGCCGATAGAAAAGGACGCCAAGATAGCCATTCGGGGCCTCCCGGCTAACACCACCCAGCAGGAGGTCATCGAAGGGCTGGCGGCTAAAGACATCGAAGCGACGTACGCGCGCCTGATCCATGGAGGGCGGCGCGCGCTGTTCTTCGTTGTCATTCGAAAGAACGAGGGCTGGCGCAAGGTATTCAGTCTCCCGGACATCTGGTACCTGCCCGTCACCATCGAGAGCTGGAGAGGCCGGAACGGGCCCAAGCAGTGCCACCGCTGTCAAAAGTTCCGGCACAGCAGCCACAACTGCCACCGGCCGCAGGTTTGCGTTTGCTGCGGCGAGGAGCACGCTGCCAAAAACTGCCCTCGGCCAAAGACCGCCCGAGCAACCTGTGGAAACTGCGGGCAGGAGCACCCCGCCAACAACCGGCGCTGCCCCAGTTTCCTAGCGGAAATCAGCCAGACGACGCGGAAGCAGCAGGGTGCTCCGCGTGCAGCAGCCACCGCTCCTCCGCGAGCCACACCGCGAAGCGCCTCACCGGGCGCCTCGACCGCCGCCGCGCCTTCGTCGTCTCCCCCACGCCCAGCGCCAAGGAAGACGCAGGCGAAGCCTCAGCCTGCCGCCGCCCCTACGGAGCCCTTGTCGTGGAGGAAAAAGCCGGCGCCGCCGGCCACTCCACAGCAGCCAGCTGTGGAGAGGAAGAACCGGCGACGCCGCTCGAAGCCACTGCAGCAGTCAACAGGACCCCATCCGCAGCAGGAGGAGGGGATGGAGGTCGAGGCGACCGCCCAGTCCACCAGCTCCCAAACGCCCACAGCAACCACAGCGTCCGCATGCACACAAACGGACGAAGAAAGTGCAATTACACCACCCCCACAACCCCAGCCAGAAATACCAGAATATCCAGAAGATTACCTGGACGAGATGCGCTGCCTTGAGAGCGACGAGCTGGTCTTGTTGAACGTAATTCAGCTGCTGGAACTCGTTCGCGCGTGCCAAATCGGCACGAAGGAGGAGAACACCAGGCTGCTGAATATGGTCCTTCAGACAGACCTGCCTCGTGCCTCGAGAGCAGCATACCTATTTAAGTCTGCCTCAGGGTGAATAGCCCTGAGACGCCATACCCATGAAAGCCGGGCCTATGGGCCCGATTCAAGAGAAGCCCCACGAAAAGGCAAAAGGCCTAGTGGTAGACGTCACAGGCCGTTCTAAATGGCCTGTCGACTGATTTCGTTGATTGAGCAAATCATACGCTTCCGTGCGCTCGTTCTGAACGGACGTCCGCTCTGACCGCTACCGACTCCGATCGCTCAAGTGAACCCGTTCGCTCGAGCCGTCCGAACCACCGCCGCCGCCGTACTAATTGCCCTTGCAATTAACGCGCCGACGTTATACGTGCTCCGCCGCGACTTTCGCTTAGCCGTGTCATAACAAGTCTGCCGCCGCGCGCTCGCGCCAACTTTATTGTGACATCCTACGATCGCCGCCGCGAAGTGCAATTTCGCCGACAACACGAGCACCGCCGCGTACCGCTAACGACATTGCGATCGCGCCCAGTGAACCAACGCGCTAGTGCTCTCGAAAGTGGAAGTGCTTACTAGTGCAGTGCTCTGAGAATACAGGCCGAAATGGAAATGAAGCAGAAGGCCAGCGCATCCCTAACCCCGGCTGCCCCCAAAAGGAAGAGACCGGAAATTCCCAGCAGCCCCGAGTCGGAAGAGGAGGCCAGGTTCAGCAGTCGCTGTATCCGGGACTACGACGCGTTAGAACCCGAACTTTTGCTGGAGTTCGATGAAGCCGAGCCCAGCGTGAAGAAAGGTGAAACCACGGTGAGCGATCTAGACTTAATTTATAATGGGTTATACTGCGCACCGTCCCCCGAAGGTGCTACTTCGTCTTCGCCCCCGATCGTCCCCCCCAGCCGTGATTCACCCCCCAGTCCCCCGAACGCTGGCGACAACGCTCCCTTACACGCGACGTCTGCCTCCATTATCCCCCCTCCGGCCACGTCGTCCTCAACGACAAACAAGGACGACTCTACAGCCACGTCACCACCCAAACCCCCGGGCTGTGACGATAAATCACTCCCGTCCTACGCCTCCCTGGCGGCTCGCCCCCCCACCCCCCGCCCGGCATCTCCAAAGGACGCGGAAATGGAGGCCCCCCAAGACCCCCCCTCTCCAGATATCACTAACCAGGGCCGCCCCATGCCACCGGCGATGTTGGCGGTGAGGTGTCCTGCGATGGTGGCGGAGAAAATCGCGGGATGGCCTAGGCACCTAAGGGAGATCGAGAGGAGACTGGGCCACCCCGCGAACGTAAAGGCCTTGGCGATGGGTGGATTTCGGTTCACGCCGAAATCGACACATGAGCTACGGTGCGTCCAGGCGTACCTGAAGGAACAGGGCCCGCAGGTGGCATGGCACACCTACGAACTACCGGCGGATAGGGATCTCAAAGTAGCAATCAGGGGCCTCCCCGAAGACACGACGCCGGAAGAAATAATTGAAGGACTCAGCAAACACGGGCATGAGGCAACTTATGCCCGTAAAATTAACGCGGGAAGACGCCCCCTTTTTTGCGCATGCGTAAAAAAGGGGAGAAATGGAGGAATGTCTACGGGGTGGACACTCTCCACGGCCTAGCAGGAATCTCGATCGAGACCTGGAAAGGGAGAAAAGGACCTGCTCAATGCCACAGATGCCAGGCGTTCAGGCACGCCTCGCACAATTGCTTCCGGCCCCAGAAATGCGTGTGCTGCGGCCAAGGACACGCAGCGAAAGACGCAAGCGGCCCAAAAGCGAAAGCGCCACGTGCGCAAACTGCGGTGGCGACCACCCAGCCAGCAGCCGAAAATGCGAGGCGTTCCTCGCAGACGCCAAAAGGCAGGCAAGACCAAGCCAACCACGACCATCCCCCCGCCCCACCACCCAACCCTCATCAATCCCCCCTCTTATGACACCCATAAACTACCCTCCCCTCAAAACCCCCAACAGACCCCAAACCCCCCGTGCCCCCCAACCCCCCCCGAAACCCCAACCCCCCCCCCCCCCCCCCCGAGCCCCCCGAGAAGACCGGCACCCAGAGCCAGCCCGGCACCCCCACCAAGCCCCACACGCAAGAGATCCGCGGAACTGGAGAAAACCAGCCCACCCCCCCGCGGCAACCATGGACACTCCCCCCGCAGGAACAAAGACCCCCCTTCCCCCCACAAGCCCAACGACCCCCCTTCCGCCCACAATCCCAAATAACCTCCCCCCCCAATACTCAACGACCCCCCTCCCCTCCACAGGTCCAAAGACCCCCCTTCCCCCCCAAAGCCCCCACACCAGCGCCCAGATCACCAACGAAGCCACAGGACGTCAGATGCCCGACAGAACCGACGCAGACAGACGCAGGCTTGATAACGCTGACCACCAGTCGACTAATAGAAATACTGACGACAGCGATAAGACAGACACTCCAGAATCCGGAGTGTCTAGACACGATAGTACGGACGCAAGTGACGCAGCTCTTCCAGCAAGCGTCACCGACAAACGCTCAACGCGACTGAGAGTAGTCCACTGGAATGCGAACGGACTGACTAACAAACTGCCTGCTCTCCGCATATTCCTGAGAGAGGAGGAGGTCGATGTACTCCTGCTGTCGGAAACCAGACTGAAACCCGCAAACAAGGTGAAGATCACCAATTACCTGGTATACCGAGACGATGAAGTCTCGGAGACCTCAGGGTTGGCAATAAGGGGAACGGCAGTAGTGGTGCGTCGACGAATCCTCCATCAGAGGCTGGACCTGCCTAAGACAAACAGTCTCAGCGTATCCGGAATTCAAGTCAGATCCGGATCGCGAGACTTAAGATTAATTTCGGCCTACAAACCGCCAAGGTTCATACTAGACACGACGGACATAGATAAGCTAATTGACCACACGACTCCGACTATAGTGGCCGGCGACCTGAACTGTAAACACCCTTCGTGGAACTCGACCTGCATTAATACAGAAGGGAGGAGACTCCAGAAACATGCAGAAGCGAAGGGTTATACGGTCGCGGGGCCACTGCAACATACGAGACATGGACACAACAGCTCTGACGTCCTGGACGTCAGTATCCTAGCAGCGACCGACTTCCCTTACAACCAGGAAGTCCTGTACGACATGTCCTCAGATCATCTCCCAGTACTTCTCGAGTTGGACACAGACACCACCCACCAAATTCTGCCACAAAAAGTAAGGCGGAAAGTGGACTGGGAAAAATTCGAGAAGCTACTCTCCAAGTCTCCCATCCCAAATAACTCCCCCGCAACCCCAGCAGAAGCCGATTCCAAAGTAGATACACTCCAAACTGCCATAAAACAGTCCCTAGCTATCTGCACAAAAGTCACCCCAGCTCCATCCATACGTCCTAAAATCTCGGCCCCGCTCAGACAGAAACTTAGGGAGACGAGAAGGTTGAAGAAACGCTGGACAGAGACAAGATGCCCGACGGTCAAACGAGAACTAAATAAAGCAACCGCAGAATTACAAGAGGCACTCCAGACTCATCGGACGGAGGATTGGGATGCCTTTCTGGACTCGATAGCGGAAGATATGCCCTCGGTTTACAGGCTAAACAAAGGGCTACTCGGTACACCGGAGCCCGTCCGCCCGCTATTCAACGGGAACGGCGAGTTGCGGTACATGGCAGAAGACAGGGCTGAATTGCTCGCGGACCACCTAGAGCGGACTTTTAAACCAAACAGTCACGAGGACTCTGACCACTCTAGGCTGGTGCGCGAGTTCCTCGAGAACCCCCGGCCGATGCCTGTACAACGACCCGCCGAGGCGGACGGAGTCATGGGGGCCGAGAAACTAAATATAAATACCACCGAACCGCCGAGCCAGATGGTCACTCCAATAACTCCGTCGGAACTACGACGACACCTCAACAAAGTACAAGTAAGGAAGGCCCCAGGTCCCGACGACATCCCGGGATCGGCGCTCCGACACTTACCAAACGCTCTGCTACCGGCAATGGCCAGCCTGCTTAATGGGTGCATTAGACTCGGTCACTTTCCGACGGCGTGGAAAACGGCCCGAGTCATCATGATTCCTAAACCTAAGAAAGACCTTAGGCAGCCGGGCAGTTACCGCCCAATCTCCCTCCTCCCCCTCCTCGGCAAGCTGTTCGAGCGATGCACACTGGAGCGTATCAAACCCCATCTTCCGATACGCCCAGAGCAGTTTGGATTCCGACAGGGCCACTCCACCACACTCCAATTAGTAAGAGTGGTCCATCACTTAACGTTCGCGCAAAACAAAAAACTCCACACCGCGGCCGTTTTCCTCGACGTCGAGAAAGCCTTTGACAAGGTGTGGCACGAAGGCCTTAATTACAAAATAGCCACCCAGACCAGCGTACCGCGAATGCTTACCGCACTGGTAGCCTCCTTCCTCTCAGGAAGGGGATTCTTCGTCTCGGTGGAGAACGCGCGTTCCACTGCGCGACCCATCGCGGCGGGAGTTCCCCAAGGGAGCTGCCTGTCCCCATCGCTGTACGCTGTCTACACTAACGACATCCCCGTAGGCCCCGAAGCTGAGCTGGCCCTTTTCGCCGACGACGCGATGTATATGGCCTCCTCCATGAACCTCCGCCACTCGATAGCTAAGCTCCAGAAGACGCTGGCCCTCCTGCCCGAGTGGCTTAACAAATGGAGGATAGCCGTAAACGCGGGGAAATCCGAAGCCATTATTACCGGATCCCGTCGGCCCTACCCCAAGAGCACCAACTTAACGCTGGGAGGAGAACCGATCCCGTGGAAAAAGTCGGTCAAATACCTGGGGGTGCACATTGACCGACAACTTAGTTTCCACATCCACGCCACTAAGACCCTTGCGGCGACGAGGTCGGCCAAAGCGGCCCTCCAATCCGTCCTAAGGGCAAAACAAATCCCGTTAAAGACGCGACTGACCTTCCTTAAGACGTACCTGAGGGCGCGACTGACGTACGCAGCGCCCACGTGGTACCAGGCCTTAAGCAAGACACACAGGGACGCCATGCAGCGCATCATGGACAGCGGGCTGCGAACCATAGTGGCCGCTCCATGGTGCGTCAGCAACGATACGCTACGTAAGGACCTAGCTAATGACGAGACCATTGAGACCTTCATCAGACGACTGTCCAAAAATATGTTTGAGCGGGCCGATTCCTCCCCCCACCCCCACATCCGAGGAATCGCCCCCCATCATTCGATACCCCCCGAGAAACCGTACCCGCGAAATATAATAGAAAACCCCGAACAATGACAAAGCACAACCAGTAACCCTCTTCGCCACATGAGGCTTTCAGGTCAACCAGCCAACTGGAGGAAGAGAAACACGCCAGCAGCCAAGCAGCATCCCGTAACCCCATTTGTATGTTCCAGGAGCCGCCCAGGACAATCGAATCCGGACACGGACTTCATCCGTACCATTGCATTGCTTTGAGACACCACTTAAATGTAAATGTAGCATTGAACCCCACTCTTTACCAAAATCGGACTTCTTCCGTTCCCTTAGATAGTCTTGCAAATACCTGTATAAATGTAAATGTAGAATCAAACCATTACTTCGCATCGTAAATCAAAATGTATTAAATGTAAATGTAGGAGCAATCATAGAATTTGTGTGCCCCAAAAGGGCCGTTTGATGCTGCCGCGGCGGGCGGTCGGCCGACGTCGAGGAGGCCGAGGAGGCAGGGTGCGCTCGTCTCGTGTGCGGCGGGCAGGCTGGATGTACTTGAGCTGGATGTACCTGGGCATAAGAAGACAAAATGAAGAAGACAAGCGACAAAAAAATAAATATATAAATAAAAAATGAATCCGACTACAATGGTAGTCAAAAAATTAAAAGCATGTCCAGTCTGTGGGCTGGACACATCAGAAGCCCCAAATGACCGCAAAATGCGGGTTGGGTCAAATCCCTTGTGGACGCAAGAGCGCTCCACTCGAGGACGAATCACGCAGGTCGCAGGTCGGAGCAAATCAGTCGGTCATTTTCCAGAGAAGTGGAAGACGGCTAAGGTGGTAATGCTGCCGAAACCTCGCAAAGACCTGCGGCAACCGGGCAACTACCGCCCGATCTCGCTGTTGCCTACCCTCGCGAAGGTCTTCGAGCGATGCGTGCTGGCGCGACTAACGCCGCACCTCGCCCCGCGCAACGAGCAGTATGGATTCCGTACGGGCCACTCGACTACCCTGCAACTCACGCGGGTAGTACATCGCCTGACGGAATCCTACAATAAGCACCAGCACACGGCAGCCGTCTTCCTGGACGTCGAAAAGGCGTTCGACCGAGTCTGGCACGAGGGCCTCCTCTACAAGCTGGCGACACAGACCACGGCACCGCGCCTGCTCCGAAACGTGGTGGCTTCCTTCCTCTCCGGAAGAGGGTTCTTCGTCGCGGTGGAGGGCGAGCAGTCCACAATTCGTCCCATCGCGGCGGGAGTCCCGCAGGGAAGCTGCCTATCGCCGGCGCTATACGGTGTCTACACAAATGACATACCGCTCAGCGCCGGCGCGGAGCTGGCGCTATTCGCGGATGACGCGATGTACATGGCAACTTCAATTAACATCAAGGTCGCGGCCAAGAAACTGCAGCAGCAACTAGACCTTATGCCAGAATGGCTAAGGAAATGGCGGATTGTCGTTAACGCGGCTAAGTCCGAAGCGATCATCACCGGCTCACTCAAAGCTTACCCGGAACCGGTGAAACTCGGCGGCACCCCGGTACCGTGGAAGAACACGGTCAAGTACCTCGGGGTGCACATCGACCGTCGCCTTAACTTTGCGCACCACGCGAAAGCAACAATTGCCGCTTCGAAATCCGCCTTCTACGCGCTGCTGCCCGTTCTCCGTTCGGCCGCGATCCCGGCGAAGACACGACTGCTGATGCTGAAGATGTACGTGAGGACGAAACTCACGTACGCGGCACCGGCCTGGTACCACCTCATCTCGGCATCGCAGCGGAGTAACATCCAGCGAGTGCTGAACGTGGGGCTAAGAAAAGTGTCGGGAGCCCCTTGGTACGTCCGTAACGCGACTCTGGAACGCGATTTTAGCGAAACAGAGTCCGTGGAGGAACACGTAAAGCGCCTCGCGCGCGCTATGTACCGCAAGGCCGACACCTCGCCTCACGAGCACATCCGCCAGCTTGCTCCGCTGCACACCAGGCCACCAGATGTCCGGAAGCCGTACCCGCGCAGTCTGCTTGATTAGCGGACCACCAGCGCGGGTATCGTAGCACAGCAGCCTAGCCACAGAAGATGTATCAATATCAACAATATCAATATCATCATGGACTCTAATAAAGTTCAGGTCGTTAACGCGGCCAAATTTCTAGGTATTACAATAGACCAGAAATTAAACTGGAGTCCACATATCGAGAGGCTATCGAAGGAACTGTGTTCTGCTATTTATGCCATACGAAAAATCTAATTTCTAGCCGGTGAACAAGCCGCAATGAGAACATACTATGCGTGCTTTCATTCGAAGATGGCTTATGGTATCCTAACATGGGGTAATGCACCAGATAGCCATCGTATTTTTATACTGCAAAATGGCAAAGGCAAAATGCCTAGTGGAAGATGTCACGGGCCTCTAGCAAGGCCCGTCGACAGATATTTGATTTGATTTGGAGCAAATCACAGTGTCGTTCTGCTACCCGCGCCGCGCGGACGCGCTTCGCGCCGTCCGCGCTGGTCGTGTCTGCAATTGCCGCCCCGGTCCGTAGGCCGCTTGCGCGGCAACGTGAGTGGACACTGGCTAGTTGCCGCCGCCAGTCTACGTCTTTTCCTCTCAACGCCGCCCCGCGTCGAACCAGCATCGCGAGTAGGCCGAACTCCGTGTCCCAGCTGTCGTCGCTTCTCAAGCCCTGGCCCGCGTCATCAGTAGCCGCGTGCGCTGCATCCTACCCGTCCCGGTCCCGGCCCATCCCGCGCCGCACGCCGCCGACCCAGCTGATCGATGTGTCTTCAAGCCCCAGCACCCCGCGACGCATCGGTAGCGCGATTTGGCCGCAATCGTGCCGACCAGCTGATCGTCGCGTCTCAAGCCCTTGGCCCGTGGCTCAGTAAGCGGAGGACGTGGGTACTCCGCGGAATCAGCGGCCGCGTCCGCCGCCGCCCAGCTGATCGCCGCGTCTACACAAGACACCTGTTCAACTACGTGAGTAGCCTAAATGGAAGCCCGCTACCCTAGTAGCACACAAAAAAGCATGACCGGTCCGTAGGCCGGTCACCTCTGACGCCCCAAGTAAGCGCATCGCGTGTTGAGAAATGCCACTGGTCCGCACAGGATGTGCTCACCCAGGAGGTAGATATTTACGACGGAGCAAATCATTCGCTCTCCGGCCTTGGTGCCGGCAACAAGTGGCCACCCGGCTGCTCAGGGAGTTCAAGGCGTCGCGCTGCTGGAAAGAAGTCGTCGGGAAAGAAATCGTCGTGGAAGAACAGTCAAGAGGACTGACCAGCCAACCACTCGGTGAAGTGAGTTGGACCTCGCCGCTTCGGGTCGCCGGATCTTCGGGACCTCGGTCTTGGCAACGGACCGCCAGACCGCGCCGTCAGCGGGAGCGACGAGAAGGACGACGCAGCGACGCCGCGACGAAGCAGCCGGGAGCCGGAGGGGAATCGCCGCAGCAGGTATTCGTGTTCGGTATTTCGGGGCGAGGCCAAAGAAACGTGGACGTTTTTGCCGCCGCCGAATATCGACACGGACCGCCTGCGGCAAGCAGCCGAGCTACGCAAGACCGCGTACGCTCGATTGGGGACGCGGAATCGCCGCGTCAGCTGCAACGGGAAGTCGCGGCGACAGAGGACGCCGCGCCGCACCGACCAGCGTGTCGGTAGCGCCAGAAGTCGCGGCGACAGAGGACGCCGCGCCGCATCGACCAGCGTGTCGGTTGCGCCAGACGTCGCACCGCGCCAACCTGTGAGTTGGACGCACCAGCGACAGCGTGCAGAGCCACGCCGGGAAGCCGCGGCGAAAGAGTCGCCGCGCCGCACCGACCAGCGAGTCGGTTGCGCCAGACGTCGCACCGCGCCAACCTGCAAAATTGGACGCACCAGCGACTGCGTGCAGAGCCACGCCGGGTAGCCGCGGCGAAAGAGTCGCCGCGCCGCACCGACCAGCGAGTCGGTTGCGCCAGACGCCGCACTGCGCTAACCTGCAAAGTGGGACGCATCGGCGACAGCGTGCAGAGCCACGCCAGGAAGTCGCGGCGACAGAGGACGCCGCGCCGCACCGACCAGCGTGTCGGTTGCGCCAGATCCGCGTCGCGCCACACCGACCAGCGTGTCAGTTGTGACAGCCGCGCCGCACCGACCAGCGTGTCGGTTGCGAGAGATCCACGCCGAGCCGCGCCGCGACGGCCTGGGAGCCGGTCGCGCCGGAACGAGCGACACACAGCCGCGCCGCGACGGCCTGGGAGCCGGTCGCGCCGGAACGAGCGACACACAGCCGCGCCGCACCGGCCTGGGAGCCGGTCGCGCCGGAACGAGCAACACGCAGCCACACGCGCCGAGCCAAGTGGGCGCCGCGCCGCGCCGAGTACGTGCCTGCCGTCAACAACCGTCGTCAGCTTAAGCGCGCCGCAGCATCGCCGCGTCGCTTCAAGCCGCCGACACTCCGCTTCAGTACGAGCGGCAAACACGCGGTCGGCTAAGGAAGCCACCGCCAGCAGCATGCCGCAGCACCATCGCCCGACCGCCTGTTGGACACGCGGGTCGGTCTACGAGCTGCAAGCTGCGACAGTGGTGATACAAAACTTTAATTTGTGATTGTGTGTTTATTAAGATTGTGGACATTTTCTATGCCAACCTAGAAGTAAGCTAGGCTAAGAATTTGTGTATTCGTTTAGAAAGTATTTAGGAAGTAATAACATTTTTGTATTTTTACATTTTAGGATAATTTCATGTTTTTATTTTGTTTAAAGTTTAGAATAAGTTGTGAATATATCTCGTTATTTCAACAGAAAAGTGCGTTTTATTGGTGCTAGAACAGGGAGAGTTAAACGGTGGTAAAAGTGCAAACTGAGGCTATCGAGGCTCGCCGCGGTGACCTGGCTGCCCGTAATAGGGCGAGCGGCGATCGAGTGGGGGGACCTCTTTTTACATTCCTGGGTCCCCAACGACCACTGATCGGTTCCGTGCCAGTGGCATCGCAATATTGTGGCAGGTGGCCGCAATAATTCCCACGATGACGATTTGGGTAAAGGTATGTTTTATAAATATAATATTTAGAGGATGTTTGTCCCGTGTTTCAGGTTTTTACACAAATATGAAGAGGACGACAAGTGGTACGTGCCCTTCTTCGGATCAGATTCCTTAGTGATCGAACACACTCAGCGCCACTTCCTGGAGACAAAGAAGAAAAGGCCAATTCAGGCGCAAATCTACATTGGATTTCCTCTGATTGTAACAATATTTCTTATGTTTTACGGATTTTTCTTCGTAATTGCCGTGCAGTTTAAATGGGCGAGAAATATCATTCTGCAACACCCGAATATATTTACTTTTGGCACGATGACGCACGAAGGACCGACGGACTCCACAAGCGAGAATTCAAAGTTTTCCGTTTACATACACGGCAGAGGATGGGACAAAACTGTTACTGATTTTAATAGAGTACCGCCAAATAGGGCGATCACTGTAAAAGTAAGTTTATTTTATTATTTCTACCAGCGTAGATGTCCTCTACACTTGAAGGTGTAAAACACAACGTACGAACCAGACACCTCAGAAAGTTTTAACGATATTTGATCGTTCATTTGATTTGATTGGAACGTATCTTAAGTTGATTTTTGGACCCAGTGTGTGTGATGTCTCTGCCAGGGTAATTCCAGTTGCGTCTAGAATAATTACTCTCAGAAGGGGACGGGGATACAATACAATACAATACAATCAACTACTCCGGTAGATAGGCATTCCTACACTTAAATGCGTCACAAAATTAAATGCTAAAAATTTAATTATTAAAAACATAACTATCGTGATAGTTGTCATCGCTGTAATATTAAATTCAATATTACCATACAAATAATCAAAATATACTAATGTGAATAGGATAGAAAACGAATTTACCGCGTGAAATTTGTAGGAGCCGACGTTTCGGTGACGTTGCAGCCGCCATTGTCTAGGGTAGACTGAAGAGCTGTCAGTCCGTTGTTTTGCGGGTAGGCCGCAAACCGCTACCGCCACTGCGTAGGTTATAACGGTGGTGGGGGGCCGGGCTCGGAGCGCGGGAATTTTTAAAATCCGTCTTGCACACAACACTCACTGTATCCTGTTTACGTCTTTGCGTTCGGCGTTCGGCGGCGGGAACATTTTAAGAAGAGGGTTCCACGTAGGAGAGAGTTTGTAGCCGTCATCTCTATTGAAGTTCGGAGTTCTTCTTATTTCAATGGCTTCCCGGATCATGCGAGGAAAGTAGAATTGTTCCTTGGATAGAACAATGGGATTTTGAAACTGCATCCAGTGGTTACTTCCGCTATCCAATATATGTTCGCAGATCGCCGATTTTTCTCGCTGAACGTTTTTAACAGCTTTGATGTGTTCTGTCAGTCAGGGCGCGCACTTCTGCGTGGAGGCTACCGGATGGGCGTTGAGTGAGTTGACTCTAACACATATGTCATAGTGGCCCAACTGCACTGGGCCCATTAGCTCCCAATAATAGATGTAGGTACCTACTCTACAATAATAAGAGACCGAAAGGAAAAACCTCCGTCCCGGTGCGAAACGAACTCGAAGAGAATCCGTCTATCTTCAAAGTCCTTCGTTTTCCTTTGTCTAAAGTGGTACAATAACTTCCATTTTGAAAATTATAGTAGTTTCTATTTCTTACCACCCATCTCTTGTTGAATATATGTAAATACTAAATATACACACCTAGTTTGATCCAAACAAATGTTTTTTTTTTTATTAAAAAAATAATAATATTAATCAATTTTGATTTTGTCCCCTTCAAAATAGTCCCCGTCGGATATCATGTGCTTTCTCAAAAGTCGTCTCTATGTTCACACACCTCAGGAACTCGCATTTTAAGATGGATTTAATATGTTATCAGTAACTTCACTAGGTATTGAGTAATATCCCTTAAAAGAGCAATAAATTGATATTGAATTTAAAAACTACAAACGAATCATTTTAAAACTCCATCGGCTATTACCGCTTCCCAAACCCCTGATTGAGTTTAATTGCATCAACCCCTCCCCCCCCCCCCCCCTTTCCGCCGCCACTGCGTGCAACAACTTGGATAGCAAGTTTGCTAGAAGAATGGCCGAATTGGCTTAGTTGGACAAACAAGAAAGCACTCCTATGATAATCGATATGTTTGTGTTTTTTAAGGTTTCTGGCGCTAACCCGGGTTATGGAGCAACTTGTATCGGCTTGGTTCTATCAGGACTCACCATTTTAAAAGAGCAACATAAGATTCCCGGAAAGTAAGTTTATAAATTGATATCGGTAAGGGGCCAGCCACATATTACGTAATCACGTTTTAGGGATTTTTCGACCCCCCCCCCCCCCTCCCCATGTTAACAGACGTAATCATCGGCCTAAACCCTCCCCCCTCCCCTTTAAGATTCAACCGAATTTGAGGAAAATGTGAAGAATCGCGAACCCAGTGTAAAGTGTAAAAGCGTCTTGTGACTGTGTAAAAGCGTAAAGTGTAAAAGCGTTTGAAGACTCTTCCACAATGAGGCATAACTCCGGATGTTTTTCTCCGTGCACTTTCTATAACTCCGTGCACTTTTTATATTTCTTTTTAAACTGCCCCCACTCCTCGTCGGCCCGCCGTTGTGCCTCCGGTCCCGAGAGGAGTGAAAACGCTTTCGCGTATGTACCTACTGAGAAACTCCATTTGTAAATCCGCCATAGTTGATGCGCCACACGACCAAGCGCGGATCTATGGGGGGGGGGGGGGTCGCCCCTGGTCGCCCCTCTCCCCCCCCCCCCCCCCAACGAGGATTAAAAAAAAAATATCCCGCTACTGGACAATGTCATAAACGACCCCAAAAATCGACTGCGACCCGAAACCTTACAGGTTTTTAATTTAAACATTATAATGACATCGGTAATAATAAAAGACGACAGTGATCACTCAAATGTCGTAGCAGATCTTGTTAGAGAGCATAAGAGTCTCCTAGGAGTTCATGCGGCAGAAGTTCTGGGAGAATACAAAATCTGGAAAGAAAGTTTTAGAAGGGAAAAGAGAAATAAACCCGCTTATTCGGAACCAAAAAATATTCTAGATGTTCTAGATCTGGCCAACGAATTCATCTACCCTAGAATACATCGCCTCACCTTATCATGGTCTCCTTGCCCGTAAGTGTGGCGACTGCCGAAAGAAGTTTTTCAACTGTGAGGCGACTAAAAACCTGGCTACGATCCACGATGGTAGAGGATAGGTAATCAGGGTTGGCACTCCTGCATATTCATTTTGATATTCCAGTAGACAAAGAGAAGATAATTGAAAGATTTGCAAAGAAAAAACACCGGAAACTGCAATTTGTAATTTAATTCTGTGTTATGCACTATTATGTATCATTTGTTCTTGTTCATTTAGAAGTAAAATAAAAACGTAGGTACGAGTGTATTCATTATTTCTTTTCCCTTTTTATAATCCTTAGTTACTTAATTACCTATCTCTATTCAGCATATTGGATGCCCTAAATTCACACTATAATTTATTTTAACTATCTATAGACAGAAACCCACCCCTACTGTCCGCCCCCCCCCCCCCCAAACAAGAAGTAGATCCGCGCCTGCACACCACCACGTTAATCTTTTAAAATGCGTTGAGCACAATGCGCTATTTAGTAGTAGGTAAAATATCGCTAACATTGTTTAAAAGCGATATTTTACCTACCGCTGGATGGCGCAGCGCGCTCAAACGCTTGTCAAGCGTTTATTTAATTCAAGTTCCTCAAACTTTCAAATAAAAATAAAAAACAAAAAAAAATATTTTCAGAAAAACATTTTGTAAGTATTTGTTTTTCTCAATTTTTTTAATCAAAAGTTGCTTACCAGCTCGTACTGTTTCACCCCCTTGAAGGATGGTGGTTATTTAAAACTCAGCTTGTATAAGTGGTGAAAGTTTTGATGATATTTACAAGCCAATCTGGTTTGCCTGTGAAACCATGGATAAGTTTTTATTATCCAGTCTAATGCGGTAACGGTCTCTATGTCATCCACGTTGCGAGGTCTGACATCGACTGCACGAGCATGAGTCACGATCAGGGTTGGATTCAGGCCCTCAGAAAATTATTGTCTATGGAACTTAACCCGTAAATGCTCAAGTTTTTTTTTTTGACAAACCAGCAGTTTTTTTGTATTATTATAGGCCAAAATATCAACAAGAAATGTGTTTTATAAAAATTGTTGATGATGAATGCAGGATTTTGGAAATTTTGACTGCCCCATTTTTGGGGCGCTAAGCACGGCCCGCCACGCGAAATATACTTTCCGAGTTTGTTCTGTTCTGGTTATACTAGAGGGTTAGGTAAATAATTTTACTCATTTGCAGAATTTTATTCCACATTTATGTATTTACTCTTTACTTGACAACATAAAACATATTACAATGAACATAAAAAATGTCATTTTATAAATGAAAAGTTTCGAAACAGTTCGAATGGCAACCGACATTACATTTTCGACATGTTTTTGTAGTATTTATATGGAATTGGCCACAACGTATCTGAGTATCGCTGGAAATAATAATGTGATCTACCCCATCCAGACGAACCTCATCTGGAATCCTCCTTTTTCGTGGAGCTGGATTTAGTGGGTGGCCTATGGAGCAAACCGATGCATACTTTCGCAGATACGTTGTGACCACTGTCCCGATGAAAGTTAAAAAATCAAGATGAGCCTTTTCTTGCCCAGCTGGTGAAAGTCTGTACAACTGAAATGCGTTGTTCATCGATGCATTCAAAGACCACATCAAACGTTGCCAGTACCATTATTTTATTGATGCTGATACGATAGCAGCCTATATTTTGATCTAGGCGGTCAACCCCGCCCATGTATTTATTGTACATCTATACACAGACAGGCTGTTGAATAGACACTTTCTTCTTTTCGCTGCTTGACCAACGCTGAGCAGATTCCATGGGTGTAACACCTTCACAAGTTGATGCCGCGGTAAATACACTGTTATCATTGTAGCGAATCAGTCACGCCTGATTTTTCATGTGTAAGTTGATGGTAGCTACCGCTTTTGTCTTTTATCATTATTGGCACTGCCCTCAACGGTGCATTTCCTACTCGATTGGCTAGAATTGTACCAGTCCCTTGATGGCCAGATTCCTTCAAAGCTGTAAGCAATCTATAAGACGTAAAAAAAATATTCATGTAAACGTGCACTGTAAAACCTGCAGGTTATTCGGCAACCAAGGTCGTAACAACAGATCCTCCAACACCTAGATCAGGATTAGTATTGCCTGTGCTAGCCCCTTGATAAGGTATGCTTTGCATAAGGTATCCCAGGCGTGTAGCCATACACCAACATTTGAATCCGAAACGTATCGACTTGCCATGAATGTGCTGTTTTGTACTATGATGTCCATAATATGGTATCATCGATTCGTCATGCTAACTTCACTGTACTGAGGCCAATAATTAAACCATTTTTGGTTCAGTTTATACCATAAAGGTTCCACTTCAGTGAACTTACCTTCAACGTCTAATGCTGCGTTATCACATACATGCATAAATTTATTTTTATTTATTTATTTAATTTAACAATTCATTTACAAGTGCACAAGTATCACTAATAATCATATCAATAAAAAAATATATATAATTAAAATTAAAATTAAAATTAAACACGGCCGATATGAGCATTAGCATTTAAGTACTGCTGCTGCCCAACTAAGTGCCAGGACTTGTTCCAGGGCAGCTAGCTCTCTAGTTTTTATAGGTATCACATATATTCGGCAATGAAATAATAAAAAATAAAAAAATAAAAAGGAAAAGAAATATATATATTCCCGTCACCATTACAAATTATAACTAATAATCACTAACTAATGATCACAATAGGAAATAAAACACAAAAATAAATAATCGTGTTAATAAAATAAATAGTCACCAAAATTTATGCATAAGTAATAGTAATAAATAAAAATAAAAAAAGTCAAAGAAAATAATAATAATAATAAGAAATGTCAGGGATAATTGTCTCGGTATATTAATTTGTGGATATTTTGCCGGGCGTCATATTTTAGCCAGGAATCAATTTTGGCTTTAAAAGAAGAAGAAGACTTCGGCACATACATTTTTAAATCTTCATCTAGGATATTAAAGATCCTGGGGGCTATGTACACAAAATGCCTCTGCCCAAAAGTGGTCTGCATTCGAGGGACGTCAAAATGTATAGTTCGGGATTGCCGCGTGCAGATTGTTTGCTGGGTTCTTATTGCGGTCTCTAAATTAGTATGATAGTCACAGAGCGCCGTTTTCACGTATAGTTGAGGTACATCTAGCACGTTATATTCTTTGTAGAGATCATCTGAAGAGTATCTCCAAGGCTTTCTCTTTATAATTTTAAGTATTAGCTTTTGAGCTCTAATCAAGGGCTCCATATGAATTTTCGCTGCACCTCCCCACCCTATGATCCCATAGGTTAGGATAGATTGGCACAGGGCATGGTATACTATCTTAACCCCTCAAATGTGAGGCGTCCCTTAAGGGATGCCTTGGCAAAATGTATACAAAATGTATATAAATTTATATAAATGTAAATATAAATGTAAATGTGCGCCGCTTTATAGTAATCCGCTCTATATTAATGCTATAGCTCTATAGTAAACCCCGCTCTATGTAAATGTAAATGTAAATATAAATTTATATACATTTTGCCGTAGGCAACCCGAGCTAATCGCCATTCATTTGAGGGGTTAAGTGTCCTTTGGTCCAGAATGCCTCTAAGGTCTTTGAAAATATACGTGAGTTTCCTAACTTTTGCCGACAGCTCCATTATGTGGGTGCTCCATTGTAGCCGGTAATCAATTAATATACCAAGATATTTAATGTTGTCAACTTTATTGAGATTAATACATTTACAGTTTTCGGGGTTAAGACAATCTCTGTGGAGTTTCAGAATATGCTCTTGTTTTGGTTGAGCTACACTGGTGGCACTAAATGTTATGTACATGGTTTTTTGCGCATTGAGTGATAGTAGTGCACCATCTAATCACAATACTACTTTCCGAAGTCCCATAGAAGCCTTTTCAAAGGTCTCTTTCTTGCGGAACACCATATTTGAGAGGCGCGGGATCACTATGGATACTACCAAGTTTTGTTATTTGCTTTCGACCTGACAAGTAACTCTCAAACCATTTTAGTGTGATCGAGGTAACACCTATGTCGTTTAGCTTCTCCAAAAGTTTGTCGTGACTAACCGTGTCAAATGCTTTTGTTATGTCAAGGAATACTCCCAGACATTTGTTTCCTTTGTCTACTGCTTCCACGACAAATTGTGTAACCTCGGCTATAGCTTTGTTGGTTCCTTGTTCTTCCCGAAATCCATATTGGTTTGGTGATAAAATATTATGTATGTTTAGATACTCCGTTAATCTTTTTTTTGCCGCTTTTTCTGTTAATTTGGAAATACAGCTTAACAGGGAAATAGGTCTGTAATTGTTGACACTTTTTTTATCTCCGTTTTTGAAGATAGGTACGACTAAAGACGTTTTTAGGTTGCTTGGAAAGATACCCGTACGAAAGCTTTGATTTATTAGCCAGCTTATAGGTGCCGCTAATTGTTTGTGAGCAGATCTAAATAATTCCGAACTTAGTCCGTCAATCCCGGGAGCTGAGTTGGGCTTTAGAGTACATATAATTTTGTTAATTTCCTCGGCGGTAGTAGGACGTAGATAAAAAGAAGCGGGGAAGTTGTTTGTCCGCGTTTGGATAGTTGGGGGGCCATTTGTCGTGATGTTAAAATTTTCAGATATCAATTTGCATCCTACGTTCGACATAAACTCATTTACATAGTTTGCCATAGCATACGGCTCTTGTTGAAGAGTCATTACACCTTTTTCAGTACACAGCTCGCTGATATCATACTTTGGTGAACATAATATGTCCGTCGCACTTTTAATAGAGTGCCATATTTTCTTAATGTCCCCATGTGATGCTTCAATTTCGGATTTGTAGAATTTTTCTTTTGTTGTTTTTATAATCCTAATACACCAGTTCCTATATTTGATAAATTTATTTTTTAAAGTTATGTCTGTAGGAATATAAATCGAAGTATTTGTTCAAATCTTGACCGTGATATGGCATTAGCTACGCCAGGATGGTAAGTGTCAATTCCGGTATCCCAGTACATACGATTTCTAGCCTGAACGTTATATCAACGCAGCAAAAATATTGCAAGTACAGGGAGGATCTCTTCTTTTGTAACGCCAAGCCTTTTTCCTTCAAAAATAGCATACCTATTCGAATTTTCAACAAACAAATCAATAATTTCTTCGTTGTAGAATAATTCAAACGATGCCACAGGTTTGAATAAATATAACATGTAAGATATAAATATAACATGTATTACAATAAAGTAAGCATAACATAACATAACATGTTATAAACACTGTAAATAAGTCAAGAAGCCTAATACATGAAGTTTGAAATTGACATGGGAGCTCGTGCTCACCGCCCCATAATGGGGCGTTGCAAATAATAGCTCGATAAATCTATGCTTCAAAGATCTATTGATTTTAATTATGAAAAACATATTGATAATAAATAAAACAATAAAATAAACCACCTTACATAGATCTACTAATAAATTATTTGATAAAAATTTACGATTTATTGCGCGACATCATAACTTTCAATAATTACACTTTTTATCTATTGAAATGACCTATGAAATGTTGCCAAGTCCTCTTGTTTTTTTGTAACGTGTGTTGCCCGTATTGTAAATAAGCGATATAATTGTTTTTAAAAATAAATAAATGATTTTTGAATATCAAAAATGGTAAAATATGAAACGTTTTAAAATTGGGGCAGTGAGCACATACGGGTTAAAAATATACTACTTGCCTAAAATTATACTACGTTTCGTTTATTGCCGATTCTGTATTGAATTAAAACAAAATTGCAATTACAATTAAAATTACAAATATTTACAATTACATCTCATTCAACGCGTTTCATCTTTGGTGTTGAAACACCAGTCTTTCCTTCGTCCTCGCTTTCACTCATCATTAAAAATTACGACCACAAAATATATTTTCAAAATTGTCAAAGCACAAGAAACAACAATGTATAATGCAACACGTTTTAATAATGTCCTTTATCTGACGAAAATGTTGAAATCTTTTTCAAATTTCGTCAAACTTCAAATATTCGTGCGAGCTTGCGGCTTGCAGTAATTCGTAGGAAGGTGGTACTCGAAAATATCGCTATGCCATCATCGCTATATCATTGCCTAACGCACACGCATACATAAAATACACCTATGCTATGACAAGAATAGTAAAACATTACGAGGGGAATTCCAGAGCTTGTCATTGCCCGATTCGATGTTTCCATACAGACAGAAATTCCTTTGTAGGGTTATGGCCGGTCGACCTGAAGGCAAAATTATGTTATTTTCGTGTAGTATACCTACTGGCATTACGATACTACATACTACACATTATGAAGTTATGGTACAAGTAGTATAATTATACTACGAAATCCAACCCTGGTCACGATTCGAGTCACGAAGCGAGCGTGTAAATGAGGCATAAATGAGGCATGAAATATCTCCGCTTTCATCCCATGGCCTTCCATTACGCTGTCAGGAAAATCTATTACTGGTTATCTATTATTCTATTAATCTATATCTCATGTCAACATTCATCAACTTTCATGTTCAATTCATTTGAAGTGCAGGCGGCCCGAATATGGAACTATTTGCCTTTGCTACTGAGACAACTTGAAAACCTGAACAGGTTTAAAGAATCTTTTAAAGGACTTTTACTTAGTGTATAAATAATTATACCTAATATATAAATACCCCCCCCCCCCTCACCCGTCTCCTAGCTTGTCCTTATATACAAATCCTCCCTTCGATATAAATTGATACAGTAGCGAGCGTTTTAATTGAGTCAATCACTATAGTTTAGAAAACAACAGTTTTTTGCGAATATACATATATTATAAATAGGATAGAAACGAATTTACCGTTTATTCACGCGGTAAATTCGTTTCTATCCTATTTATAATGTCAAACAACCGCGATAGTCTTCGATTTCATATACATATATTTTCTTTTTAAATAATATTTATTGTAACCTCCCTTCACTTTCACGTTTTAGCATAATATATTCTATCAGGCTTTTATAGTTTTTGACAATTTCATCCATGTACGATATTTGACTCAATGAACAAATAAGGCTGTTTTTTGTTCTGCAATCCATTATTGCGAGTAGGTATTTAATTGCAGATAGCCCATAGTTTTTCTATGAGATACAGATCCAGATAGTTTCCCTTTCACTCTAAAACAGCCTCTTTGTTTTTGGCTAAGTATTCCTTCATTTTATTGGAATTATGGCAAGGAGCCAAATCTTTTCGAAATATTCCATTTTTGGATGGAAACCTTTTGTTTAACTTGGGCCTCATTTTTTCTGACATTATTTCTTGTACTGGTCGCTATTCATTAATACATACCTTAACAGGAACGAGTGGTCCTACGACATCGTATAAAAAACACCCCCAAAACAATTGCTTGTCAGGGTATTTAGAAAATCCAAAACTGTACTATATGTTATTTATTTCTGTCTTATTTTCATTATTACGTTTTCATTATGTAATTGTACTCCTTTATTAAGACCACTAGTTTACAAAAAAATACACTTTTATATATCACCTGTGTAATGAGTGTATTTTATATAACTTTATACTTATATATGTAATATAACGTTATATATTACCTATTGCCTACATAAGCTTTTAGTCACCAATAACCCTAGCGGTATGGTCGTAAGATATTAGCACTAGGCAATATGCCCACCATGCTGTACTCTATACTAGAGTTGTCAACTACAACGGGCGAACCCGTCACCTCAGGAAGTCTTAACGATTAGTCGTTCTATCTCCCTGGAGTGAGCGCAGAAGACTTGGACAAAACAGCCCACCGTCAAGCTCCTTCACATGCCCGTAAGAGGCCAACGCCTTAACCGCGAGATAGCCAGGACTGTTACCGAGCGGGCTTACACTCACGCCCTTACTTCCAATTGCGACCAGATTACTCCAGTCTCTCGATTGGTTACGAGTTCGAGGTCGCTTGCGCGGTCCTCTCCCTTACGAAGCGGTGAAACGGTGTAGGTATACCGAATCTATCGCAAACCACGGCATCCTTTGCCCGGCTGTTCACCCATGATCGGGTAGCCGATGGTCGTTTCAAGAGCAGTCGCCGTAAGGTCCGCAACCACCCCCGCTCTATAGGAAACAGTACTGCTTCCAGACTCCCTCGACTGTTAGTCAGAGTGCACAATCGATTGGCTTACGCCGCACGGTGCGCAGACAGTCCAGGAGCGCCAGAAGGTTGATTCCAATGGGAAACTATCCCTAAGGCCAGAGTCCTGCCCGGGCTCGCACTTCATGCGTGGAGGCCGCCGGATGGGTGTTGACCCGTGAGTGTGACCAACCCTGAACAGAATGGGTATTCGTGGCCAACTCAGCAAGGGCCCCTTAGCTCCCAAAAGTACTCTATACTGTGTGCAATAAAGTTTTTCAAACAAATAAACTTCAAACGTATAAATAACATATCTTTTTGTTGTTTTAGGGGCGGAGTTCTGAGCCCCGGCGCGGCATTTGCAGAGACGGATCTCATCCAAAATTTGAACAAGCACAATTTCAAATTTGAAGTTGTACGTCCTTACTCTCGCATCTAATTTCTATTTGTTATGTTAAGTGGCTTGTCATCCGTGGCAATAGACATCAAATATTTTTGATGTGAATATATGTATATTTTTAAATATTATTGGGGCATTTTTGGGTAAATAAATATATTGCTTTTACAATATAATCCTTACACTGTATTGTTTTATTTATATCAATAACGCATACATTAAGGTTGATCAAATGTCTGAAGTAAACTTCCTGAAATTACAAAGATCTACCGAATCTTCTACCTTCCTAATGCCATGCCATACCGGCAGTGATTCCCAAAGTGGTCCAGGTGGGCCCCTAGGGGTCCACGGGAGACTCGATGAAGGTCTACGTTGGCGTGAAAAAAAATGGGGGTTTACAAGATGTAAGTGGGGGTCCACCAAAAATTATCTGGTTTCGATAGTAAAAAACAAATATGTTGGCTTGACTTTTCCTGTCAATTATAAATAGGATAGAAAACGAATTTACCGCGTAAAATTTGTAGGACCCGACGTTTCGGTGACGTTGCAGCCGCCGTTGTCTAGGGTAGACTGAAGAGCTGTCAGTCCGTTGTTTTGCGGGTAGGCCGCAAACCGCTGCCGCCACTGCGTAGGTTATAACGGTGGTGGGGGGCCGGGCTCGGAGCGCGGGAATTTTGAAAATCCGTCTTGCACACAACACTCACTGTATCCTGTTTTACGTCTTTGCGTTCGGCGTTCGGCGGCGGGAACATTTTAAGAAGAGGGTTCCACGTAGAAGAGAGTTTGTAGCCGTCGTCTCTATTGAAGTTCGGAGTTCTTCTTATTTCAATGGCTTCCCGGATCATGCGAGGAAAGTAGAATTGTTCCTCGGATAGAACAATGGGATTTTGAACTTCAATAGAGACGACGGCCACAAACTCTCTTCTACGTGGAACCCTCTTCTTAAAATGTTCCCGCCGCCGAACGCCGAACGCAAAGACGTAAAACAGGATACAGTGAGTGTTGTGTGCAAGACGGATTTTCAAAATTCCCGCGCTCCGAGCCCGGCCCCTCACCACCGTTATAACCTACGCAGTGGCGGCAGCGGTTTGCGGCCTACCCGCAAAACAACGGACTGACAGCTCTTCAGTCTACCCTAGACAACGGCGGCTGCAACGTCACCGAAACGTCGGGTCCTACAAATTTTACGCGGTAAATTCGTTTTCTATCCTATTTATAATGTCAAACAACCGCGATAGTCTTCGATTTTATATTTTCCTGTCAATGTTTAGTTAGCTATAATTTCCTTTGCTTTCTTTCCTTCCATGTAGAAGTTTTGTTTTTCCTCTGCGGTCAAGTAGAGAGAGTTTAAAATGGCAGTTGATCTCTGCAGTATGTACCTTACCTATCAGGTTTTCATCCATAGTTAACGAGGAGAAGTTGTTTTTGTTTTCGTATTTTTTGTATGTCCCAAAAGGGTAGTTTCCTCCCTAAGAGAAGAAGAGATTTGTCGAGTGATAAAATTAGGAGTTTTCGTTATTACTTGGCAGTATATGTCTGGCGTTTTTGTTAACCTATAGTAGGACACACACGGCCCGGTGGCATAGTGGTTAGGTCGCCTGATCTTACATTGTAAGGTCCCGGGTTCGATTCCCGGCTGGGTCACCATTTTCCGTTGGGATCAAATTAAAGGAATTGCATTTTCAATTCTGTCGATCGAATGCAATTACAAGACACACACTTACAGACATGTTACACGCACACATACATATAACCCGTCATAGTAGGGTTGGTTGTAAGACATAAACCCGCCCATTGTGACATTTTCACAATAAAGAGTATAAACAATAAAGAGATTTTGAATCGGGACGATTCGTTTGAAATTCGGGAAAAAGAGAGATGGTGCTTATCTTGACAGTGAGACTTCCATCGTGGTAAATTGAGTTTTCTGCAGCAGCAGTCTCCCCCCCTCCCCTCCCCTCTCGCCAGCGATTTCGCGAATGAACACCATACGGATAAACAACTATTTAGTTACACCTCTGTTTTATAAGCAGTTATTATGTTAATACACATCATTATGAAATTTAAAAATGAGTCGATTTATTTATTATTTCACTACGACAATCTTACTAGGATTAGGACAACTGCCTTGCCACATGCTATCTTACACCTGATCACTCATTCACCCCCTTTCAAAGCCGATTTGAGATGCGGAAATCACGGATTTAGTATTTTTTTCTGGGAAGGAGTTGATTATTTTCCTGGGGAGGCCAAGAATTTCAAAGATGTGAAACAGACATTTGGCCGGCAGGCCACGAGCGCCAACTTCCACCGCGTTACTAGTGAAGGCGTTCTGGGTGACGGCATTTGCGAGATCATGGTAATTATTCAATTAGTACTCGTGGCCTTTTGGGATATTTGATTCCCATAGAACAATCAATTCTACAATAAGGGTCATTTTCCTAAATGGGAGTAATATCTGTACGGAGGGCTGTGCATCCGAGAATTTCACGAAATGTATTTTGCCTAGAGAACGATTAAGTATATATAGTTTCATAATTAGAATAAGTTTACAGTAACTATAATAGGTTTACTTTTTATTTTCGGGAATCCAACCTCAGGCTCGAATTTTCGCGGCAACGTTTGAGAATGGTATCATTGAGAGGCTGATGTTACCGACTGAGCGCTCGTTTGCAAGTTGAGGGCATCTGCCGCTAGATGGCAATTACAGGCAATTCATCCCATACTTCGAGGGACTTCGAGTTTTGACATTGACGTTGTTTTTGTTGATCTTTTTGCTGTCATCATTCTATTCAATTTTACCGTACCGACCACCAGCTGTGCCTTACGGTCAACAAAACGGTGTTTCGTACGAACGAACGGCGTTTTCAAGTTGTTCGTCAAGTGTGCGCACTTCGACCTTTGGCAGTTTGATCGACCGGAGCCGCTGCGTATTGTACTCACTGTATCGCACGGGCGTCGTCGAAATGGACCGGCTGGACGTTGTGATTTTTGGAGCCACGGGCTTCACAGGCAAATATACGGTGGAAGAGCTGGTTCGCCTTCTACCGGAGTATAAAGATCTTACGTGGGGCGTCGCCGGGCGATCTAAAGAAAAGCTGAGCGCGGTCATGAAAGAGGTTGAATCCGCAACAGGTGAGAAACAAATAGATTCACGAATTGCTGCCATTGACGTATAAATATATAGACCTGGCACCGGCCGGCGACAGCTGTGCCATGGAAAAGAAGCCAGCTTGCTTCTTCTTAACTATATTTTGTTTTTTTTTTAACATTAAGTACCTACCTATTGTTTTCTGCAACGATTTATTGATATTCTACATGTGCCTTAAAGAAGCTGTCACGTTTACTGATGTATTGGGTTTTCACTGCCAGTCATATTGAATGCCATGTCTCTATATTTATACACCACTGATCATGGTGACAACTATGCCATAGAAAAGAAACCGGCTGGCTTCTTCTTAACTATATTTTATGATTTTTAACGTTATATGTTGTTTTCTGTAATGGGTCAGTGGTATTCTACATGTGCAATAGTAAAGCTGTCCCATTCACTGTCATTGGGTTTTTACTGCCGTTCATATTGAATGCCATGTCTATATATTTATACATCACTGATTGCGGAGACACTTGTGGCATGGAAATGAAGCCAGTTGGCTTCTTCTTAACTATATTTTATGTTTTTTAACATAATATGTTGTTTTCTGCAACAGATCGGTGTTATTCTACATGTGCGTTACTAAATCTGCTCCGAGCAGGTGAGAGGGCAGGATCGCTGTTTCCGCGCACCCCTTGTTTAGTGCCTCAAAACGTAATAAAATCGTCTCTCGAGCAATGTTACGAACGAATCTCTTGCGGAGAGCCACAATATTTCGTTTGTTTTGTTTATTTCTACTCTTAGTTGGGAAATTTAACAATGGGCGGGTTTATTGTTATTAGACAATCTTTTACAACCAACCCTACTATGAAATGTTTATATGTATGCGTGCATGTAACAAGTGTTTCAGTGTGTGTCTTGTTATCGCATTGGATTGACAGAATTGCAATCCAATTCCATTAATTTTATCCCAAAAGAAAATGGTGACCCAGCCGGGAATCGAATCCGGAACCTTACAATGTAAGATCAGGAGACCTAACCACTATACCACCGAACCGTGCCTTTTTTGCGTCGCTTGTGGGACAGATATTCCAACCAAAGTTTCACAATGTGGTTTCGACCCTACAACGCATCTGTGTACCAAATTTCAAGGTCTAATATTTCTAGATTGAAGTAGGACTAGCGCCCCCTCTGGTGGACCGATTTCAACCACAATCTTTTCAACTCTTGCCATAACCAAATGATGCCCGCATGCCAATTTCAGCTCAATCGGATGAAGCGTTTGGGCGCTACCGTGGAGGAATACACACACAGAGAGACTCACAGGCAGACTTCAGTCTGGAAATGGTCTTAATCATCTCAGTGGAGGGGGGGGGGGGGGGGGGGGGAGTATATATCCATCAAAATTTTTGCTGGATATCTTGCCATTTATTGAGGCCGAATAAAGATTATTACAGTTTCGGAATCAGCGTGTTGAATATGGTCGGGTGACACCTATAGAGTGGTGTCGATGATACATTAGAACCTACATCACTAATCGCCACATCAAATATGCACTGAGTTTCCAATTTAACACAGTCATTCCGCCAGACCGCATGAGGTGACAATTCATTATCTAAATAATCTATAATTTATAGATTATCCTATCAAACTAACCTGGGTTATCTTTATTAAAACTTCACAAATTATAAAATGTAATCTAAGTGCCGAGTCTTACAATCATTCCGACATTATGGAAGTTTGATTAAAGGCAAATGAAATAAAATTAAATACATACAAGCGGTTAAGGCCGGCAATACTTGTTAGATTTTTTCTATATGATAGTCAGATCCGGAAGTCCGATCGGACTATTGGAAAGGCACTCTTGCCATACATTTGTTTAAACATTCAATACACATGCAATACGATAGTCAGATAGGATGTGTATTGAATGTTCAACTAGAGCTGTCAACTGCAGCGGGCGAACCCGTCACCTCAGGAAGTTTTAACGATATTAGATCATTCTATCTCCCGTGAGGTGAGCGTAAAAGACTTGGAATGAAAAAAATCCACTGTCTAGTTATGTTACTGCTCTGACAGCAGAGCAGCACTGGACGCTCTGGCTAAAGCCACCGCAGAATCTTCTGTGGTCTGGGACTGCATGCAGGAGCTCAACAAATTGGGAAAATCCAACAAAATCACCCTAATATGGATACCGGGTCACCATGGCATACCCGGCAACGAAGAGGCCGATAGACTGGCAAAACTGGGCACAGTGGAATGCCCAGTGGAGCCAGTTGTAGGGGTCCCCTTCGCTACAGGTAGGAAAATCATCAGGGACTGCTTGGAGCAGGAACATCGGGCTTCCTGGAAACAGAGCCAGGGATGTCGCCAGGCAAAAGCCATGATGGAGCAACCACTACAGAAGAAAACCAAGGCCCTACTTGACATGAGCAAGAAGAACCTTAGAACCACTATCGGTCTCCTCACTGGACACCTCACCCTTAGAGCTCATCTATTCAACCTTGGCTTGACCGAGAGCAAGGACTGCCGAATATGTGGCGAGGAACCTGAAGACAGCATACACATTGTTGGTCGCTGTCCAGGGCTCGCCGCCAAAAGACACAGTTTACTGGGACGAGCCTTTCTCGAACCCAGCGATCTGCCCAACTTGAAGGTCAGTGATCTACTTGGACTGGTAAGAAGTACCGGGCTACTAGCTGACCACTGACCTAACCACACAGTGGGTAGTTACAAAAGACCTTACAGATCTAGGTGACATCAAGGGCTGGAAACAAGCCCCCCACTCTATCTACTACTACTACGTCACTCGCCCGTAAAAGACCAACGCTTTATCGCGAGATAACCAGGCCGACACTCGCGCCCCTACTTTCAGTTGCAACCAGATTACTCCGGTCTCCCGACTGGTTACAGGTTCGAGGTCGCTTGCGCTGTCCTCTCCCTTAGGTAGTGGTGATACGGTGTCTACCGAATCTATCGCAGACTTCGACATTCGGGTCGTTTCAAGAGCAGCTGCCGTAAGGTTAACAAATACCCCCGCTCTATAGGCAACAATACGGTTTCCAAGACCCCCCCCCCCCCCCGGCTGTCGGTCGGAATGCACAATCGATAGCCTAACGCCGCACGGTGCGCAAACCGTCTAGGAGCGCCCGAAGGTTGGCTCCTAGGGGAAACAGGCCTACAGGCCAGAGTCCTACCTGGGTTTGCACTTCTGCATGGAGGCCGCCACATGGGTCTTAGTGGCCAAACTGCAAGATTAGCTCCCAATTGAATGTTCAAACAAATGTATGGCAAGTGTGCCTTCCGATAATCTACAAATACAAATATACGACATATACAAATATACATTACATAACGCTCGTTCCACATCAAATAAAAACACATAATTTTAATTCATGATTCTGATCTTTTTTTAATTTTGCTGACTCATTCTACATGAGAAATAATAGAAGCCATGATTTGCAAAAAAAATGGTTTTTTTTTAAAGACGATATGCACGGTTGTAAGTTGCACGTGAGAACATTCAAACTACTGTATTGTCAAACCTATTAGTCCTATAAAAAAAATGCAAGAGGTCGATTTTGAAGACCTTGAGTCATTCTACATAGTGGTATATTTAAAATTTGCATTTGATATTAATACATTATTATTAATTTGTTTATCAATTTCATTAGCATTTTTCATCATCAGTAAACTGAAAATTTTTGAAAAAATATCATCGTGCTCCCACTTTAATTTTAAAGAAACAGTGAAAATTTGAAAATGGAAATCAAACTGACCCTATATTTTATTCAAATACCTTTAAACGTACCTTGTGTAAATAGCATAGCCCTTGGAGTAAATGGGTATTTTCATGGATGCATCTGCAGGATTTTCGGCGACATCGACGGCGCTCGACTTAAAGTACTATAACTACGAAACTACTACACCAATCATAAAAAGAACAACTGCACAATGATTGCATTTAAATTTCGAATATAGAATATTGAAATATCATTTTGTAAAACAATTAGATAATTATGAATAAATATGAGAACGTCAAAGAAGTGAAAAAAACGCGCGACCAGATTTGGTCGACTCGTACTCAACGGATAATTGTTTCGCGACCAGATTTGGTTGACTCATACTCAACGGGCTAGAATAAACCATAGGAGTACGGAGGTGGACTGTGAGTGAATGCTATTACGGAATAGAAAGAGATAGTTGCTGATGGTCCCTCCTCTATCCTTGTCTAGTTGCGCATGCTCATTTATCATCACATAGCAGACATATTATGGTATCGAAGCGTTGCCATAGTGATTATAAGCATTGTCATAGTGATATATTTTCAGCTTTCTCTTTCTATTCCTCTATCCATTTCTCAAACTGGTCACGTGGTCTATTCTAGTTTGCCATGGCGAGTACGCACACTCTTTAATTATAATTTTTTTAAATATAGAGTCCGTTTGATTTCTATTTTCAAATTTATGAACGGTCTTTACTTTCTAGCACAAAACTACCAATCAAACATAAAGCGGCATAATATAATGCCGGACGAAATGTTGTCAAATGAATCCAGATGGTTTTATGTTAGGCAGATAGTTTTTGTGCGGGAAATGATACGATTGTTCATTTTACATTCCTCTTTAACGCACTGCTCTGTGTCTAATTCGCATGGACTATTTGCCAATATTAGTTCATAAATAAATGGAATAAAGCCCACTAATCGTCAAAAGACCTTATTTTAAATAGATTTTTGTTCCGACAGATTCTTTGAGCTCCACTGGAAAGAACAATAAAAAAATAGATTTTTTGGCGCTGTTATTGTCGAGATACAATTTGAATTTAACCCGTTGAGTATGATACGACCAAATCTGGTTGTGAAACAATTATCCGTTGAGTATGATACGACCAGATCTGGTCGCGCGTTTTTTTCACTTCTTTGACGTTCTCATATTTATTCATAATTATCTAATTGTTTTACAAAATGATATTTCAATATTCTATATTCGAAATTTCAATGCAATCATTGTGCAGTTGTTCTTTTTATGATTGGTGTAGTAGTTTCGTAGTTATAGTACTTTAAGTCGATGTCGCCGAAAATCCTGCAAAAGACACAGATGCATCCATGAAAATACCCATTTACTCCAAGGGTTAATAGAATTTTAAAGAATCTGAATGATTTTACATATACAGCAGGGCCTTGATAATCCAAACCCAAACTAATCCGGAAATTAAGAGATCTTCCGACAAACTGTACTTATGTAATATCAGTGTAAACTTAAAAGGGTAATAGCTACGTTTCTGATTTAATGTTCATTTTAAAATACATATCTAATTTTGAAAAATCTTTGTTTTATTTTTTGAGTTTACTCCTTAAGAATTGATTTCATTTAAAGCCCTTGGTCTGAGAATTTGATGGATAGTAAAATGAATGGTAAAACATTAACAAAAAGCGTTACGTTTAATGGCAGTAAAGTTCGAAAATTGAAAAGAGTGCAACAATACTCAACAGGATGAAATACTCAACAGACCATAACTTTGATGAAATTTGCCAGCTTCCGAGCCAACCTATACTGACCATACATTTGTTTATTGATGAAATGAGACAGTTATCAAATCAGCAGATTGCAATCAGAGAGAATCACACTCCAGTTGCGCGTCGGAGCTGGCATGCACATTTTTTTTTAATGCCTGATGAAAGATCCCTCATACTATGCTTCGTGGATCCAAACAGGATACAAATTTTCGGTATTATCAAGGCTGTATGATGTAAAAACATACAAACAAGGCAGAAGAAGAGTCATTGAAGAAACTAACAATTTTTTTGTTATTATATGTGACCTTCGACAATAAAATCTTGAATAAACAACATTCCTCATAATAGAATAATACAATCGTTTTACCTTTGTGAAAAATGTTTGTGTTACAGGCGTGAATTTATCAGACATTCCATTGATAATTGCCGATATCAAGGATGACGAATCGCTGCTTCATATGGCCAAGAGAGCAAAGATCATAGTCAATTGTTGTGGTCCGTATCGTTTGTTCGGGGAGCCTGTCGTCAAAGCCTGTATCGAGGCTAAGACGCATCAAGTCGATGTCACTGGAGAGCCACAGGTAAGACGAACTTTAACCTTTAACCCATTTACAACTACCGATCTTTATAAAGATCAAAAAAAGTATGAGGAATACCCTCAATTTAAAAATATTAACGAGCAGATAACTTTTGCTTATTGTTTACCGATCGCCCCAGTGATCGTTTGACAGTGTTTCGGGGCATAGATAATTATCTTATTATCATAATTTGAAGTGCTTTTCTATTTTGATTCGTATTAACGTAATTAACTTTCATTAATTTAAAATAGAATACAATCGATAAAGTAGTAGTTATATGAGCATTAACCTACCTGCCTATTAATACTGACCGTTTAACGGTCAGTAGATCCACATTTTCTATCCACATTTTCCAAGCTTTCCTGAATACGATCCACATTTTCCAAGCTTTCCTGAAAAGTCAGTTTTTTTTTGGTATTTTTCATGTTTACTTTATGTATCAAGGTTATAATACTAAAAAACTGCTGTGATACGAGATAAAAAAAGTTTCAGTAGCAACTGGATTAAGCGCTGACATATGTTTTTTTGCATTACCACTGATGTAGGTCTCATAGACTCCCGAAGATGAAGCTGGATAAAAATATACATACACATTTTTTTACACGGCTCTCCGAGCACTAAGCATCAACGCTCATGAGCGACCAGAGCGGGACAGCAATAGTTTCTTTTTGCGATGGGAGTCTGTCAGACCTATATCAGTGCTTAAGGGTTACATTTAGGGACATAAAATGTCCAAATTTACACACCATAGAAAAATATTCAATCCAGAAAACTAAAACTACTGCCAAATAGGTGTCTTGATTTTTTTTTTTAAAGTCGGTTGTGTCACCCAGAGACTTTCCCGGCAAGCAGACATTCCCCCACCCCCCGCTCGCCACACAAAATGGGTAGTCTTATCATCAGTGCTATGATACAGATTTGGTCCTAGATACCTTAGAGTGTAATGCTGTATTTCGGGTCTTTACCCAGTAAAGAGAGTGTTTTTTCCTAATAGTGTTTCATTCTTAGCGCCAACATCTAAAATGCACTCCTCAGCACAAATCTAGATAAATTATTTTTGCTTGAATTGGCCTACAATACAGTACACTGTATACCCCAGACAGTAGCTTCTCTTAGAACAAATTTGAAATCAAAGTGAATACGTCACGAGTCGTAAGGGCTTGGATATGGTTGCCAGATGTTCTGCTCGATGTTCCGTCGCCAGCCTTTACCTGCGCGTAATGCTAACCGTTAGCGTTCGTCGGGACGTACCCCTCTGCCTACATTCCTCGCATCCTGTTCCCGCATTACCCTGTAGCTCGAGAGTAAAGCTACTGGTTGGTATACTGTGACGTATTATAAAAGTCACATAGTATGATTAAAAAGTTCTTGCATGAGATCTTTGCATGAGTAAAAAATCTTAAAACGCCTTCATGAATATGATTTTTTTAAAGATTATGTATTTAATAACCACTATAAATATTAATAATGTTTTTAAATAAAATCTGTATAAAATTATGATAAATCTGTATAAAATTATTTTCAATTATAAAATCAGTAATTAGACCACCTTTGTTATATTAACCCTTAGCCACCTGACGTATATTTCAGATACACTACCACCTGACGTCGGTCCTAGAGACCGCCTGCGTATTTTCCATTTTATGTTAAAGTAACTTAAAATATACATCCTTATTTTCATAATATTTTTAATCATATTTAAACTTTAAACAATGCAAAAGTATGCTTAAAGATATCAAAAATCAACACTTAACAAATGTTTACCAATTTTAGGTAAAAATCTAGGAACTTGGAAAATCTGAGATCTGAGTTCAAAAAATCTTTATAATATAACTATTTTTACTTATTTGCGACAAGTTCGATTAATTATCTATGAGATAAAATAGTTTTTGACATGAGACAATCACAACTTTTGCAAAATTACAAGGCACGAAAAATCACAACTTACGGCGACAATCAATGCACATTTTCTTACTACATTCACTGCAAATTGGATTCTTACATAGAAAACATATATAGGCTGTTTTGCGTTTCTTTTTGGGGTCACAAGACATCATCGTCGGAAGATAAATATTCCATCGGCGACCTGATGTCGTTTTCCTGTTCGGTGAGTTGAAGGTCAGGCCCATCACCTTCCACTTCTGAGTCGGACTGACGCTCGCCTTCAATGACCTGATCCACTAGACCATCTTCTACGTCACTGCAGTCTTCATTCGAATGTTCTGGTATAGTCCAGTTTTCCGAGTCTGTGTCGACTTCCTCTAACCATCGAGCTATATTTTCATCCATGAGATTCATTGTTAGCCATCAAAAATATAATTTAACAAAATTACGTAACCACCTGATGTCGGTCTAACGAACCGCAGGCAAAAAATAATTACCTGTAATTTTCAAAAGCGCGCACGTCCAGAGCTGCTAAGGACACGAGACGAACTGGCGGGGGAAGGGAAAATGTTCATAGACTCACGATTGCGTCACGTGCATAATAACGGAATAATTTGAAAAATAAAATCGCTGGAGTCTCTGAGACCGACGTCAGGTGGTTGAGGGTTAACACTTTATATCATGATGATTTCATTATAAATAAAGCATATTTTTAATTTTGCTATTCGTTTAGCTTAGTTTTAGCCTATCATGATCTGTTTTAGCCTATCATGATTACAGTTAAATTGGTTACGTATAGAAATATTCTTACTATTATGATTTTTTAAAATATTGTGTAAAAAATCATTGTGTACTGTTGTGAATTATACATATATAATAATTATATAGTTTTAATTAAATAAAAAACAAAACAAAAAAATGGGGGGAGGGTGGTCCAAACCCCCAGGACTCCCCCCCCTCCTTGGCTACGCCATTGCGTCAAGGGTGTGTCAGATCGAATAAGTTAGATGCTAAACAAATTCCACATAAAAACGATCTTCAAACTGACACAAAATATACCAATATCTTATTTATGTCAAACAACCTCGTTAGTCTACGATTTCATATATACCTATATGTTGACACTGAGTATAGGGAGTGTAGCATTAGGTAGCAGTTATCTAGTTTTTATACCCCTGCCCAACAAAAAAGAAGGGTAATGTGTTCAAGGTTCATCAAGGTTCATGTATGTTTTCCATTTCTTTATTCCACTATAACTTCTAAACGCTTGAACCGATTTAGAAGTGTGTCGTATTGTTAGAATCGTTATGTGAGCCCGAGTGTCATAAGGTACAATAACAGTCCAACTATCAAGTAAGTAGTAGTCTAATTGTCCTAATGTCAATAAATTAACATAAATATGTTGTGTTTAGTGTAAAATGAAAGGTCTGATTGAGTACATTCCGGATATATACACGTACCTATCTACTAGGTGAATAAATATGAAACCGGTAACGACATCTAGCTGTCGATAGCCGAATATGTATGAGCTTCCGAACCGTACCAACTGTCTCAATTGTTCATTCTGTCATCTGTCAATAATATTCAGTTCACAATTTGTCAAGTTTCATATAACAATGCATTTTGTTTCGCTCGTAAAAATGACGAATTTCGTGCCTGAAAACTCTCATTTGCGGGAAGCATTGATTTTCTGTTTCCATTTGAAGAAAAACGCTTCTGAATCGCATCGAATGCTTGTCGAAGCTTACCGCGAGCATGGTCTTGGTCGCACACAGTGCAATAATTGGTTCAATAAATTTAAAAGTGGGGATTTTGATGGGAGAAACGAGGAAAGCGCCCGGCCACCGAAAAAGTTTGAAGACGCCGAATTGCAAACATTATTGGATGAAGATGATGGTTAAACGCAACAACAGCTCGCTGAACAACTAAATGTGACACAACAAACCGTTTCCTTGCGTTTGAAGGCCATGGGAAAGATTTTAAAGACAGGCAGCAAGAAAACCGAAAAACCGCTTGTGAAATGCTGGTTGACGGGGCAAAAAATAAAAGGTTTTCTCCATCGAATCATCACTGGCGATGAAAACTGGATTTATTTAAACAATGCCAAACAAAAAAATATATATTTGAGCCTCGGTCAACGGCCCCAATCGACTCCAAGGCCATATCGCTTCGGCCGAAAGACAATGCTGTGTATGAGCTACTAAAACCAGGCGAAACAGTTACTGGTGCACGCTACCATCAACAATTGATCGCTTTGAACCGTGCTATACGTCAGAAGAGGCCTGAATTTCAACTTCGCCATGACAAAATTATATTCCAAGATGACAATGCATCGCCACATCGAACATTGGTCAATAAAAACTTGGTAGAATCGTACAACTGAAAGCCCCTACCCCACCTGCCGTACTTACCAGACCTGGCGCCGTCCGTTTACTATTTGTTTTAATCGATGGGACACGCACTTAACGATTCGCACTTTAATTCTTACGAGGAAGTGCAAAACTGGCTCATTGAATGAATTGCCTCAAAAAACAATCAATTTTTTTGGCGAGGAATCCATAAATTGGTTGAAAGATAGGAAAGATGTGTAGCTAGCAAGGGAAACTACTTTGAAGATTAAATTTGTAACCATTTTCGCAAAATAAATGTGTTTTAAAAAAAAATACCGGTTTCATATTTGTACACCTAGTATATGGATAATAACATAAACCACAAATATTTAATAAATAAACCGTAATAAAAATAATTATAAATGCAATAGTTCATTTTCTGCAATGGCAGTCGTGTTTTTTATTCTTTTTAATTTATTGTTGTAAAATGTAGTACAACTAATATATAGTCATTCAAAGTAGACAACTCAAATTGTCTGAATTTTAAGTTATATAGTTATAGTATTGAGCAGTGTTTTTCAACCTTTTTTAGATCGCACCCCCCTTTTTAGTAAAAAAATATATAACTTACACGACCCCCCTAAAACCCGTAACTCTTAACCCCCCTTAGTCTCTTCCACAGCTGTAACTGTAAGCATAAATTTTTTTTTTGGTAAAACAATGGCGAATACAGCATTAATTTTAACTGTTTTACACTTTCAAACCTGTACTTACCTGTTTTCAACTCAGATAAACATAAAGTTTGGTAAAATAAATAGACAAAAACACATAATACATATGTTTCTCTTCCGAAGCTGTAAATGTTTACATATCATATAAAAAAGATTTTGTAATATTTTCGGTTTTTTTTTGAATAGCCTGCGACCCCCCGGAGTCTCTTCGCGGCCCCCCAGGGGGTCGTGACTTACTGGTTGAAAAACACTGGTATTGAGGAACGATATGATCTACTGTATTAACCGATGACTTTCTTACCAGTATATGGAAACGGTGGCACTGAAGTACGACCAAGCTGCCAAAGATGCCGGAGTGTACATCATTAGCGCTTGCGGATTCGACTGCATCCCTAATGATTTGGGTGTCGTTTTCTTGGAGAGCCAATTCGACGGTAAGGACTGTCTATTGATGGGATATTTTGACTATTTTTATTTTTTATCTATACTTACTTACATATTTTACCAGCTAAAACCTTTCTCAATAATCGAGAAAGCTTCAGATTGGATTCTGGAGGTCGATTCGGTCTCTAAGCAGTATAAATTCCTTGAAAGTCTCTGATGCCCAGCTCTCCGTCCAGATATAACTCTACTCTCTATCTCGGAAGATGGCCCTTATTGTAGAATTAACTGTTATATGGGAATCAAATTTCCCAAAAGATCACGAGTACAAATAGAGTTCTCAACTACAACGGGCGAACCCGTCAGCTCAGTAAGTTTTAACGATTAGTCGTTCTATCTCCCGTGAAGTGAACGCAGAAGACTTATTCAGAAGACAAAACAGTCCACCGTAAAGCTCCGCCACGTGCCTGTAAGAGGCCAACGCCTTAACCGCGAGATAACTAGGTTTGTTACCCAGCGGGCCTACACTGACGCCCTCACTTCCAATTGCGACCAGATTACTCCGGTCTCTCGATTGGTTATTAGTTCGAGGTCGCTTGCGCGGTCCTCTCCCTTACGAAGCGGTGAAACTGTGTAAACCGAATCTATCGCGGACCACGGCATCCTTTGCCCAGCTGTTCACCCAGGATTGGGTAGCTGAAGGTCATTTCAAGAGCAGTCGCCGTAAGGTCCGCAACCACCCCCGCTCTATAGGAAACAGTACTGCTTCCAGACTCCCCCGACTGTTAGTCAGAGTGCACAGTCGATTGGCTTACGCCGCACGGTGCGCAGACCGTCCAGGAGCGCCAGGAGGTTGATTCCTAGGGGAAACTAGGAACACGGGCCACAACGGGAAACTAGGAACTCGGGAACACTTCATGCGTGGAGCTCGCACTTGACCCGTGAGTGTGACCAACCCTGAACAGAATGGGACTTCGTGGCCAACTCAGCAAGGGCCCATTAGACCAAGAGTACAAACTAAACAAATACTATCTCGCAAATTACGTCACCCGGAACAGCTTCACTGTTCACCTTCACGCGGTGGAAGTTGGCGCTCGTGGCCTGCCAGCCTAACCTCTTTAACCCCTCACGTTGCGAGGTAAAAACACCTATCACTTTTGCGCGCGACATATTCGCGCGCAAAAAATCGACGCGAGTCAACGGCCTTGAGAAAAACGATCATAACTTATAAACCACTAAACGGAATAAAAAAAGATAAAGAGAACAATGATCGCATTGAAATTTGACATATAAAACATTATAACCTTATCTCGTAAAACAATTAAGATAATAATGAATAAATATTACAAAATTGGCAAACTGAAAAAAACTCGCCTATAAAATCATTTCGATTTTTTTGTAAATACAGTTTTTGTAAATATCAAAAATTGTAAATACAGTTATGTTCTTTATTAAATGCTTTACCAAAACGATATTTTTTTTTACTTATTTGCATACAAAAATACGGAAAAAATATTTATTTATTCAGCCAAGAAAATTTTTATTTATTCTCGTAAAAAAAAATTTTTTTAATTTTTAATTTGTGACTACTTATGGTATTTTTTTATATGAAATTCTTTCAAAATAACTTTATTACTACATCACTTCTTCTTAGAAATCACACCAGAACTTTGACCTTTGTCTGATATTATAGAAAAATCTAAAGTTTTGAGAGTTTCCGCTTCCGAACCTAATAATAAACTTTGAATGCCCATAATATAAAATTCGTTAGATTTTTTCAATTATATTGTCTTATCATAGACTTATTATATGTCTAATAACTAATTACTATACTCCAAAGAGTCACATTTCATCGAAAAACTATGGAAAATCGCACTTTTTTCTCTCATAGTAATTATCAAAACAAGTTTCATTTTCGCGAGCCATATTAGAAAAACAACATATAATGTTCAAAATACGCCTAATTATGTGATAACTTAGGATGTAAATGAAGCAATACCTATTTTATTAGTAAATTAAAGCGACATTACGTCATGTTTCGCGATATATAGGGATATTTCACAAACATTACAAAATAAAAACGGCCATTTTTTCGCGAGCCGTATGTTGTTGACAAAGTGTTTTCTTCGAAAATTCGTGAAAAACAGCAAATGGATTGTGGAAATTGAATAATCCTAATGGCTAAACTACTTAAAAAGGGAAATTACTTACTTTTATCCGGTATACACTGCACTTATATACACAAAACACTTCACAAAACAAACACGTCGCGGAACTATACGCCGCCGCGGGGTGGTCGATCGACAATGCTGTTTTGACGTCTAATGCTGAGTTTTTAAATCGGCGGTCGATGTTATCGTCGTTGGCCGGCGAATGAAGGATTATTTGGCCATGTCGTCCCGCGGTCAGAAAGCATTAAAGTACGACGATTCGAATCGTAAATTGCATTTTTCGCAGCGGCGAGCGCGATATCCAAAATCGGATGTTACGGATTGTTAGGCGGCCGCCATACATGTCCCCAAATGGATGTTACGTGCTTGAGGGGTTAAAGATCTTGGTCTCTCCAAGAAAAAATAAAATTCAACTTCCCTCGATGGAAGTCTCACTGCCAAAATGAGCACCATCTCTTTCTCTGTTTCACCTCTTTGAAGATCGTGGTCTCTCCAGGAAAATAATCAACTCCTTTCTAGAAAAAATATACAAAACTGCGATTTCCGCATCTCAAATTCTTTGGCTTTGAAGGGGGAGTAAATGGGTGGTAAGGTGAACGCTCACTTGCGACAAGACAGCTGTCCTAAACGTACTACAACCGGTTGTTAGTCCGAAGTCCACCGCTCACTCCCCAGAAGTGTAATAATAGTATTATGATGGGCGGACTCCGGTCGGTAAATTCCACGGCAGCTCCGTTTGTATTTTATTTTATTTAAAAGATTTTGTATTACTATTATAAAAAAGTTATAATTGTTTTTACAGTTTTTAAAAATAGTTCATCTGTCAAAAATGAATCATGCCACATAATCAAGTAAAATCAATTTGACTATACAAAGAGAAGAGATTCCTACCAACTGGCTTATTTTACAAATAAAAATAAATAAAAAAATGATCTGTTGTGTTTTTTTTTGTATGAGCCACTAATTACCGCTTTTATCCTAAAGGTACCGTAAACTCCGTCGAGTCGCATCTGACTTTAAAACCGCCTCGGAAAAAGGAAACAGCGGCTACGATTCACTATGGCACGTACGAGTCGGCCGTTTACGGAGTGGCGCATTGGGGCGAGTTGAAAGAATTACGCAGGAAAATGTTCCCGGAGAAATTACCAGAGTTCTCGCCGAAATTGCAACCGCGGTACGTAATTTAGACAGACTGAGAAAATGACGTTTGGGCATCGTTTTATCCGTGGAGCGAATCCATTTGTCACATCGACCTGCATTGTGTAATGTAATTGTTTGTTTGTTTGTTTATTTATACTCTTTATTGTGAAAATGTCACAATGGGCGGGTTTATTGTCATATGACAATTTCTTACAACCAACCCTACTATGACGTTTTATATGTAGGTGTGTGTCTTGTTATTGCATTCGATCGACAGAATTGAAAATGCAATTCCGTTAATTTGATCCCAACGGAAAATGGTGACCCAGCCGGGAATAGAACCCGGGACCTTACGATGTAAGATCAGGCGACCTAACCACTATGCCACCGGGCCGTGTCAGCGACTATGCCAATTGTGACAGCGACAGTGGGATATCTTAAAAAAACTAGTTTTGAAATAAACGCATTTTTAGTTTTGCTTAAGTTTAATTTTATTATATATCTTTATTTTAAATTCAATTCATGTTTTTTTAATAAACTAAACACTCATCTTCTTGCTTGGATTCTTTTCAAAAATATAAACCTTCATTTTCATGGTTAATTTTAAGGAAATCGGCATCCTCAACTAGCATTGAAAGAGTGCTGTTAACTCATAGAGTAAATCCAACCGTGATTGATTGAATCATAAACATGTTAAGCAACAGCAGAGCAGTGTGGATAATATCAGAACTCCTTCACCCGAACTCGGGTACTGCTCACGAGCAAAGGTTTAATCGGTATTTAAATTTATTTCACCTGCTCTTGCATATTAAATTATTCGTACCCTCGTTTTAGCCCCTAAAGCCCCAATTGGCCGATATCGGCCAATCGGCCACAACACGACTCAGCGGGACGGCCCTGTTTTAATTTAATTTGTTTTATTTTATTATGGTACTTAATATGTTTTATTTTAATTATGTACAGTGGCAGTAATTTATGTTTTGGTGAGACAGTGTCATAATTCAATTTTTTTACTAATTTTTACTAAAATTTACAACTAGATGGCTCTAAAGGCAAAAAACATTTCACTACAAAACCTTTCTCAATAATCGAGAAAGCTTCAGATTGGATTCTAGAGGTCGATTCGGTTTCTAAGCAGTATAAATTACCTGAAAGTCTCGTCTGCACAGCCCTGCGTCCAGATATAACTCTTTACTCTCTATCTCGGAAGATGGCCCTTATCGTAGAATAAACTGTTCCATGGGAATCAAATATCCCAAAAGACCACGAATACAAATTAAATAAATACCATGATCTCGCAAATGCCGTCACCCGGAACGGCTTCACTGTTCACCTTCACGCGGTGGAAGTTGGCGCTCGTGGCCTGCCAGCTAAATCTCTTTTTCACCTTTTTAAAGATCTTGATTTCTTCAGGAAAATAATCAACTCCTTAGAAAAAATATCTATAACCGCGATTTCCGCATCTCAAATTCTGTGGCTTCGAAGGGGGAGTGAATGGGTGGTAAGGTGAACGCTCATATGTAGCAAGACAGCTGTCCTAAACCTACCACAGCGGGTCGTTAGTCCGGAATCCACTGCTCACCCCCCAGAAAAGTAACAACACTATATGATGGGGACCCGACTTCGGTCGGTAAATTCCATGGCAGCTCCGTTTGTATTTTATTTAAATATATAATATATATAACAAGAATAAATATTAGGTAACAAGGGAGAATTCATAAATGGAACAATGTTGTTGGTATTTATATACAAAATTGATCAAAAAAGTGCTGCGTTAATCTTACATCTGAAGGCTGGCTTCCGAAAGGTTAAATAAGTACATATAGAAAAGTATTAAAACAATCATAAAAAATAAAAGAAAGTCGCATTCCTATAAACTATAATAAAAACTTGTCATGAAAATATAAATACAGTGGAACCTCTCATAGTGAGCATAATTCCTTCCAGACTTACTCTATAAGAGAAACAATGTTTTCCATACTTGTTCGGAAGGAGGAATTACTGCGAATTACTCGTTATGATAGGTTCCACATATAAAATCGCTGTTTTTATAGATAACCGACATTGATTTTTGCTTTATATTTCAGTTCAGTAATACACAAACACGATGACGGAAAGTGGTACGTGCCATTCCTCGGAGCGGACTCCTCGGTGATATACCGCACTCAGCGTTACTTCTACACATTGAAACAAAAGAGGCCCATTCAGGCGCGACTCTACATCGGCTTCCCTCTGATTGCGACTTTAGTACTTATGCTTTACGGGCTTTTCTTTGCGATCGCCGTGCGTTTCGAGTGGATGAGAAAACTGATGCTAAAACACCCTAAAATATTTTCATTTGGCGCTATATCGCACGAAGGGCCCAAAGAATCCACTATGAGAAATACACACTTCGTTATTAAATTGCACGGTAGAGGCTGGGATAAGTCTGTGACTGATTTTGATAAAGTGCCGCCAAACAAAACGATCAACGTCAAGGTGGGTACTTTGCTATTTATTATTTTTTTATTATGGCGAGCAGCAATTTGCTGATATGTCCATATATGAAGTACAATATTTTTAATCTCTTTTTACGCGACTGCCCGACAAAATAGAAGTGCAATGTGTTCAGGTTCATCTATGTATGTTTCCCGTCTCTTTATTCCACCATAACTTCTAAACGCTTGAACCGACTTGGAAATGTGTGGTATTGTTAGAATCGTTATGTCGTCCCGAGTGTCATAGGGTACCTTAACTGTACAAATATCAAGTAAATAGTTGTCTAAATGTCCAAATCTCTAAATGTCAATAGATTAGCATAACTATATCACGTTTAGTGTCAAATGAAAGATCTGATTGAATACATTCCGAAAATATATATGTATGTATCTATTATAGATATTTATCACAAATATTTCATAAAAAACCATAATACAAATAATAATAACTACAGTAGTTCATTTTTATTAACAGCAGTCATGTTTTTTATTCCCTTTAATGTATTTACTTGTCTCTTATACATTTAAAGAAGGGTCCAAAGGGAATATCGATTAACTTTTAGAAATTTTCGGTAATTCCATTTTTAAAATTTACCAACTTAAAAAATGATATTTTAGCAAGAGTTTGAGTGAGAAAAAAAATATATTTTGTCTGTAAACCAAAAAATGAATCTGAGTTTCTAAAAAAAGATACATTTTACTTAAACTATACTTCGGAAAAAAGTCATTGGCCTTGATCAGTATTTCCTCCTCAGCGTCAACCGGGGGGTCATCGAGGTAATCCACCTCTGGACCCAACGGGAAAGACTGATGAAGGTCGACCGTGCCGCGTTTTCTTCTCCCTTCATTTGACAGCAGACTGATCTTTCTTTTTAAAATCGATTCATGCTTCGCTTCGTTTGGGAACAAGCCACAAGATGGCATTATCATTTTCACAAAAAAAAATACATTGATCGTTTTTCCCTGTGACCCTTGATTTATCAAAGAAGTTTTTAAACTTATCGACTGTTCGTGCACACAATATCTTGTTTGAAAGGCTGGTCCTGACCCCTGGTGGATAAACGAGGTTCTACCGTATAGGTATAATAATAAATGAAATTGCTAATTAAAATGTTTATTTCAAAGGTTACTGGCACCAATCCAGGCTATGGAGCAACGTGTGTAGCCTTGGTTCTTTCAGCATTCACTGTGCTGAAACAACAACACAAGATACCTGGAAAGTAAGTTAACTATCTGATAATTTCGGTATTAATATTGTACCTATCTGTTCAGCCTCAATTGGGAGCTAATGGGCCATGTTGGAGTTGACCACGAAGACCTATTTGTTCAGGGTCGGTCACACTCATGGGTCAACACCCATCTGGCGGCCTCCACGCATGAAGTGCGAGCCCGGGCAGGACTCTAGCCTGAGGGCTAATTTCCCTCAGGAGTCAATCTTCTGGCGCTCCTGGACGGTTTGCGCACTGTGCGGCATCAGCCAATTGATTGTGCATTCTAACAGTCGGGGGTGTCTGGAAACAGTACTGCCGTCTATAAAGCGGGGGTAGTTGTTCACCTTACAGTGACTGCTCTTGAAACGACCATCGGCTGTCCGATTCCGGGTAACGGATGCCGCGGACCGGGCAAAGGATGCCGTTGTCCGCGATAGATTCGGTAGATACCGTTTCACCGCTACGTAAGGGAGAGGACCGCGCAAGTGACCTCGAACTCGTAATCAGTCGGGAGACCGGAGTAATCTGGTTGCAACTGGTAGTAAGGGCGCTAGTATCGGGCTGCTGGGTAACATACCTGGCTATCTCGCGGTTAAGGTGTTTGGCCTCTTACAGGCATGTGGCGGAGCTTGACGGTGGACTGTTTTGTCCTAAGTTTTCTGCGCTCACCTCACGGGGAGACGGAACAATCAAATTTCGTTAAAACATCCTGAGGGGACGGATTTGCCTGTGTAGTCGACAGCTCTAGTTGTTCGGCCTCAATAACGACCTTCTTACAGCTCTACATACAGTACCGAGCGAATTAATTGGAAGCGTTTTGACTATTGTCACGAATTGAAGCTTTGAAGGGCATTTATAGTTTGATGCTTGTATTTAATATTGTACTTTGGCTCTTCCTAGAGTTAAGCAAATCAACCTTTTAGGCATCCATGACAGTACCGCCTGAAGTGGCAAAGTAAATCTGACAAATAAGTTGTATTAACCCTTTGTACTGGAGCTTAACTGTCCGATCACCGGAGCGGCGCCGCTCCAGTACAAAGGGCTAAGTTTGTTCGAGTATAAAACGATTTTAAAGTACCTTCCCTAATATAGCCGAAATCGTCTCAAATTGCTGGTTCGACCGGGCGAAAAAGGCCTCATTCGAGTAGTCATCAACCAGTACAGTGTGCATGAGCGTAATGGGCTGGCCTATAATCGCCAGCCAGCAGATGCATCTACCATGTTATAAAAAAACTACCCTCTTTATCGCACTCTTCGAATACGATGCTTAAATTCTTTTACTGGCAACTAAGTCCACCTGTCTCTAAAAATCTATCGAAATAATATAGCTTTTTTTTTTCGGCAAAAGATGGTTTCAAATGAGCATCCCTATCCGATAATAGAATGCAACAAGATATAATACTGTGAAAGTAGCAAAAGTAAACTAGTCGGGCTGTTGCCATATCAGTCAGTTATCTGATTTTCCTTACAGCAAAATCTGAAATGCTAAGTCTATTAGCATTTATTGTTTATCGTATTAGATTGCTCAATGCCATAGTAAGTTTTGACAGCTAGGATTTTACTGCGAAACTCAATGTGTAGAAGGCACTCATAGTTTCAAATATTTATTAATCTTCTCTTATATAAGTTCAGTATGGTGGCGCACTATAGATGACGCTCTAAACAAGCCTATACTGTATCCTATCTCAAAATAAAATAATAATATAATAAGGAACAAATTTTCAATCATAACCCTTATTATTTTAATATTATTTACGTCAATTTTTAATTCAGTGTACATGTTTCTATATATAATCATTACGCACTTTAAGTTCAGATAAGACTAATAGATGGCATTCTATCCCTCCGTATTATTCCTGTGATGTAATCAGCTTATATATAAATGCGATAAATGGCAGTAATAATTGAATGTTATTATTAATCATTGGTCATTAATTATTGGGTTTTTATAATCAATCAGTCCTTTATAAAAAAAATACATTCATTATCCATGTTATATAGTCAAATAAATTGATGTTACTTTCGCCGGACAATGTTATCAGCGATACTTGCATATTGCCAGTGCAGAGGGGTTGCTAAAAAGTACTATGGCATTGAGCAATCTAAAATGCTGTATAATGGATACTAATTTAGTCTATTTATTCCCAGACAAACGGTTATATATGTGAATTCTCCTGTTTTTTCAGTGGTGGCGTTCTGACGACCGGCGCAGCGTTTGCTGAAACGGACCTCATCCAAAATTTACACAATCATAACTTGAAATTCGAAGTGATGCCGACAAAGTCCAATCTGTAATGTGTTTTCTTTTTATTTGTTTTTTGTACTGCATTCCAAAAAATGGAGTAGTTTTTTAGCATTGACATTTTACTTAAGAAAAGGTTATTATTCCTATAAATATTGGAGGCTGTTCTTATTCTGGATTAATAAAACGCTTGTTTTCTATTTTCATTCTTTTATTGTTGTATCAATAACATTACTAGTACATTCAACTCGGGTCATTTCAAAAGATTAGTGTAACATTTAGTGTCAAAATTAATTGGAGTGTTTGGTAACATTATTTTTTAGGAAAAGATAAACAGCTAGAGGTTTTAGAAACAAGACCAATAATATTATAATGTATATTATTTATTTCGATGTCACTTTAGGACGAAGGTATACCTACATTGTGTTAGTCAATCATGCTCTATATCCACTTGGATAGACTATCGTATTTTATTTGTATTTATGTAACACTTTTATGTCTAAAAAAATAGAAATTTAAAAGGAAATGTAGTTTTCGGAAACAGGAAAATTTCCAGGCTGGTGCTGTGGCGTCCGGGTCGCTGCTTTAATTGAACCGACGATTTGTGATCAATGATTGGGCTACCAAAACCCATCTCAGGTAGTAATTTGCCCGGTAACAGGCAATTATTATTTTAAAAATTTATTAAAAAAAAAAATATATAAATTTTATTTTAAAAATTTCTCCTGTCTCGTGGGCTCCACTTCGCATTAAAGTTCAATTATCATTTACATAATATCATCCCTATAAAGCCATATTGATGCAAATCGACACCTACGTATAGTATTGTAACTATTAAAAATGATATTTCTGTTTCCTTTCATAAATCGCATTTATTTATGGTATACCATTTAATTTAATTTGAAAACCGGAATTTCGTTAAATTAGTTTTAAGTATACTATAAATAAATGCGATTTATGAAAGGAAACAGAAATACCATTTTTAATAGTTACAATACTATACGTAGGAGGTGTCGAAATGTCATTATTCAAATTTTACAAAGTCGATACAGAGAACGAAAATTATTGGTAACTCATGACACAATATTTTGTCTAGGCGATGTTACACTGTAACAGTGGTGCTTGCAACAAAAAACAAACCGTCCACGGTACATGCAATGCTGGTCATACAAAAGTAAAATTTTTGGTAATTGACATATTTACAACAAGATTCCTTTGTACGTCAGGGCTCTTGTTCAATTTAAGAAAAAGAATCAAGATATTGTTATTAGTAATCTAATTTATTCTATTAAGAACTTTGACACTTCTATTTCTTTTAAACTATTGACTATTTATAACTAAATGCAATGATTTTGATAATCAGAGATGGTTTATTATATAAAAATTTGTCTTGACTACTTTTATTGTGCGATTTTTATTGTTGTAATTTTTATTGTTAATATTTTTAATTTAACTATTCTATAACTGACTATTCGTTTTTATATTTTGACTATACTTTTCATGTATACCTACTTAGCTATTTTAGCAAGTTAAGCTATTTTTAAGAGAATTTATATATTTTTTTAATAAATTTAATTATTAATTGCTTTTACAATTTTTAAAAATCAATCTGTATACAAATTAATGATACTAGTATACCATGTAAAAATCAATTTGACAATGCCAAAAAAAGTGATTCCTAGGGATGGCTTATTTTATAAATAAAAAATGGCAGTTGCAATATTTCGCCTAATAGATATGTTTGGTCGGAAAAATAGTTTTTCACAACAAAAAAATTGCTTGCAACATTCTGGCTTTATAGGGATATATAAATTCATATCTACTATACTTTTTATAGTAGAATGGTTATGTTTAATTTTGGTACACTTTCATTTTGCCTATTTTCATTCGTCTTTATTGAAATTAGGAAAAAGAAGATTCGTGATTAGGGACCCTTCACATATTATGTAATCACCAAGGGGGAGGGGGGGGTTGGAGCTGAGGCTTACGCTTGATTACGTGGGGGGGGTGCCCGTCCTGATTACGTAATCAATTGGTCACCGCATGGAGATTTTTTTTGTGGTCTAAACCTGCACGGAAATAGCGTAGTGTCGCGCTAAAGATACCCCTTTGCGCAATGTAGATACTCCATGCGCTCGTCTGCGATTGTCGCCCAGGCCTGTTCCTGCGCAGGCTGGTAGTCGCTGGCTGCTCTGGCCTAGCGCGCCGATGTTCGCTCCAACACACGGAGTTTCTCAGTACATACGCCAAAGCGTTCTCACTCCTCTCTGGATCGGAGGCTCAACGGCGAGCCGATGAGGAGTGCGGGTAGTTTATAAAGAAATACAAAAAGTGCACGAAGGATCCGGAGTTCTGCCTCATTGTGGAAGAGTCTTCAAACACGCTGGCTTCACGATTCTTCACATTTTCCGCAAATTAGGTTGATTACGTAATCTTGAAGGGGGGGAGGGAGGTTAGGCCGCTAATTACGTCTGTTGACATGGGAGCTAACGGGCCCATGATGAGGTGTCCACGATGACCCATGTGTTCAGGGTCGGTCACACTCACGGGTCAACACCCATCCGATGGCCTCCACGCATGGGGTGCGAACCTGGGTAGGACACTGGGTCAACCAGTCTCCCCTGGGAATCAAACCTCTGGCGCTCCTGGACGGTCTGCGCACCGAGCGGCGCAAGCCAATCGATTGTGCTCTCCGACTAACAGTCGGGGGAGTCTGGGAACTGTATTGTTTCCTATAGAGCGGGGGTGGTTGCCTACCTTACGGCGACTGCTCTTGAAATGACCATTGGCCATCCGATCCCGGTTCAGAGTCGGGCAAAGGACGCCTTGGTCCGCGATAGATTCGGTGCACAACGTTTCACCGCTTCGTAAGGGAGAGGACCGCGCAAGCGACCTCGAACTCGGAACCAATCGAGAGACCGGAGAAATCTGGTCACAATTGGAAGTAAGGGCGCGAGTGTCGGCCCACCAGGTAACATACTGGCTATCTCGCGGTAAAGGCGTTGGCTTCTTGCGGGTTGTGGCGTAGCTAGACGTCGGATTTGTTATGTCCAAAGTCTTCTACGCTCACTGCACGGTCGATAGAACGAAGAATCGTTAAAACGTCCTGCGGTGACGGGTTCGCCCGTTGTGGTTGACATCTCAATATGTTGACATGGAGAGGGGAGGTGGGTCGAAAATCCCAAAAACGTGATTAACCCTTGGAGTAAATGGGTATTTTCATGGATGCATCTGTCTCTTTTGCAGGATTTTCGGCGACATCGACCTTAAAGTACTATAACTACGAAACTACTACACCAATCATAAAAAGAACAACTGCACAATGATTGCATTGAAATTTCGAATATAGAATATTGAAATATCATTTTGTAAAACAATTAGATAATTATGAATAAATATGAGAACGTCAAAGAAGTGAAAAAAACGCGGAACCAGATCTGGTCGTATCATACTCAACGGATAATTGTTTCAGAACCAGATTTGGTCGTATCATACTCAACGGGTTAAGTAATTAATATGCGGACATCCCCTTATTTTAAAAAATTAAGTTATATTTTATCAGTATAATGCTGGGACTTATTTCTGCAATTACTTATCAATATTTGATAATATACAGTTCATTCAATTAAATTTAATCTTTGGGTGTACCACAAAAGTGGTACATATCAAGTCAAGTCACCCGAGTTGAATATATCTAGTGTATTATTCCACAAAATAGTTCCCAACTTCCCCGCAAATGCTAATTATTTGGAAAATGCGCATTGTGCTTTATAATAATCCCAAAATATAAAACTATACCTATAAGAAGACAACAAAATCACAGCGAAAAAGCTTTAGGGTGCATCTCAATTATTTTAACTACTTTACACGGCTAAACATTAACAGGTCTTCGACAGGATTTTGACAAAGGAATCTTGGATCTCGTTAGCTCTGAAAATAAAAAAGAAATAAATGTTTTAGGAAACGGTCCATTGAAGTGCGAGCGGACAAAAGGAAACACACTCGGGAGCAATGAATCTGAGTCACCAACTAAAAATGCTAGCTTATAAAAAGTGTTTTGTAGACTATTTATTACTACTCAAATAAATAACATTTCTCGGTTGCTGTAAAGCAGAGTTACCCAAACTTTTTTGTCTCGTTTGCGAATATTAAATTTTCCTAAACTTATTAACTTTAAACGTGTTTTTGACAGTTGGCACAGTAATGATCTATTACATAGGGTTTTTGCTAAAGTGGACAATTATGTATAATATGTATTCGTAGTACTTAAACTTTGCATTAATATCCTAAGCGACCACGACCTTGAAGTACGAAGCATTTGAGAAAGCGACAGATAACTGCACATGTATCATTATCTCGCTTGTTCATTCATGTGACGCGTCTATCCTACTCGCTCGCACGGATACCCGTTGAAGTGCAGTTTATTCGCATATCTCGCTCGCACCTTCCCTCGTTTTAATGATGCAATTTGAGTAAAGTGTTGATTTCCTTTAATTACACTTGTGACGCGCGCGTTTGTTGATTGTGTATAATGTAACTTTAAAATACTATGCTGAACACACAATCTGTTTTAGGGGTGATACGACATTTACGGAACGCCTTACTGTTTATGATGACCTGCCTTAATGGAGTCTGCTAAAATGGACCCCTATTTACATCTCGTGGACCCCCATTTTTTCCCTCGCTGACATAGACCCCCTGCAACTCAAAATTGACTCGAATTCACTGCATTTGTTTTGACTTCTGTTTCTGTTTGGTCAGAAAAAAAAACAGTTGTCACCCCAAGTTGATTTCCCGGCAAGTACCAGGGACTTATTTCATCTGAAAATTCATTTCATAATAAAGAAGTTGGCGAAAATTCCTTAATATGCGAAATATGTAAAAAATTTGTTAATATGCGATGCAACGCAATGAAAATTTCAATTTCGAGCACCCGTCATCTCATTCAAATTAAAAAACAAATTGCAAACGCGGGTCGCTGTGCCTTCAATTTCAAATATCGAACGAACCACGCATCGCAAACGTCACTGCTTATAAGGGCCTTACTATTTACACAGTATACCCAGACAGCTGCTTCTCTTAGAACAAAATTAAATTCAAAGCGAATACGTCATGAGTCGTAAGGGCTCACATATGGCAGTCAGATGTTCCGCTACTCGGCCCACGCAGATATCCAGCGTTCAAAAACGTCGCCGGCCTTTACCTGCGCGTAATGCTAACATAAGGCATTCGTCAGGTCATACCCCTCTGCCCGCATTCCTCGCGTCCTCTTCCCGCAATGCCCCGTAGCTCGAGAGTAAAGCTACTGGTTGGTATACTGTGCTATTTAATTAACATACTTTAACCCCTCGAGCCGCGAGATTTCGCGAGCGCATGTCTTTGAAAGAATATGTATAATTATAGAAATTTTAGATTTATTATAGCGGCCGACCAAAATATTAATTTCTCACAAACCGTTGTTACACTTTAGAATTGTTGCATATTAGAACTTTTGAATACTAACTTTAGAGCCCGATCGGTCCCAACGAGGCGCAACTGTGCTTTTACGTTTGAATCCGATCGGTCCCTCTGAAGCTAGAGGGGTTAAATATTATGTGTCGCTTGTAAAAAAATATTTGCACGTTCACAATACTTTACCTCCTTGTGGGCCGGAAAAGTTATATAAGAAGCATTCCTGGTATGAAATATTCATTATTAACCCGGTCGCTCCGTAACATCCCCTGGCGGACCAAATGTCGGCCGCCTAACACTCCGTAACGTTCGTTGTTTTCTAATATGACTCGCGCAAAGAAACTTGTTTTGATAATTACTATGAGAGAATTAAGTGCGATTTTCCATAGTTTTTCGATAAAATGTGACTCTTTGGAGTATAGTAATTAGTTATTAGACATATAATAAGTATATAATGAGACAATATAATTGAAAAAATCTAACGAATTTTATATTATGAGCATTCAAAGTTTATTATTAAGTTTTGGATGCAAACTCTCAAAACTTTAGATTTTTCTGTAATATCAGACAAAGCTCAAAGTTCTGGTGTGATTTCTAAGAAGTGTGATGTAGTAATAAAGTTATTTTGAAAGAATTTCATATAAAAAAATACCATAAGTAGTCACAAATTAAAAATTTTAAATTTTTTTTTTTACGAGAATACATAAAATTTTTCTTGGCTGAATAAATAAATATTTTTGTATGCAAATATGTCAAAAAAAAATATGGTCTTGGTAAAGCATTTAATAAAGAACATAACTGTATTTACAATTTTTGCATATTTTACGTATTTTGTGACAAAAAAATCGAAATGATTTTATAGGCGAGTTTTTTCAGTTCGCCAATTTTGTAATATTTATTCATTATTATCTTAATTGTTTTTGGAGATAAAGTTATAATGTTTTATATTTCAAATTTCAATGCGGTCATTTTACAGTTATTCTTTTTATGATCGGTGTAGTGGTTTACAAGTTATGGTCGTTTGTATCAAGGTCGTCGACTCGCGTCGATTTTACGCCCGAATATGTCGCGTGCCAAAGTGATAGCTGAATTTTTACTTCGCGAGAGGAGGGGTTAATGTGGTAATTATTGAATAAGGTAGCATTCATAGTTTCTGGGATATTAACCTAGATACCCCTGTTTTTTTTCAACATATTTTAATAAAAATTTGGATATAGGGTAATTTTGAGTTAAGAATTCAGGTAAAATTACTGAAAAAATTCCAGGTTCAACAGTTTTCCTGAAATTCAGCGTCCTTTTAAAAGGTCCTTAGGAAAATACGATATCAAATTTGCACAAAAATCAACTTTATTTAGATTTCTTTACAAAAACAAGAATTGTAATTAAATTTAGACTCCGAGAAGGAAAATATTTACTTAGTGTGATATTTTATGAAGCAGTCTTTAGGGTGTAAGGTTTTCTCACACATTACACAGTAGAATTGAACCTTTTTATGGCAAAAAGCACATTTAGTTTGGTTTTTATTGTAAGAAATTAAATGGCCGTCATTGTCGTACCTGATATTTTCTAACAAAGAATCATTTTTCCTGACTGGAGGTCAACTTCCAGCTTTCTTATGCTTGTTCAAAAGTGCAATAGTTACACTACTTCTGAATGCCAGTTGATGCAAAGAACCACCATCTCCTTTATATAATTGCCAAGCATTTTGACATGTCATATCAAAGGAAAAAGTAAATAGTGGAAAATACCACTTCTTGCCTCTTATCGTGGTTCTGTATAGACTGATGTTTTGATCTGAGCGATCTACACCCCCCATGTTCTCATTATACAGTTTTATACTTTTAGGTTGCTGAACTTGAATATACTTTTTTTTCTTTCCATGAAATACAGTAAAACTCCAATAAAGCAGGCTAATTCACTCACTGTAATGTTGGGGCTCGAGTTTTTTTGAGCTGCATGATTATTTGTATACTTCAAGATCATCTCTAGAATATCTTCGTTGTAAAGCTGTTCAAAATATTCTTTTGGTTCTAGCAATCGACGCGGTCCATAAACTGCTTCCCAATTTTGAGATGACAGATCTGCTTCAAGATCTTTTTTGACCCAGTCATATGATGTAGGTAGATCATACGCATGTATAACTGATGGAGTACAACTCTCCCTCGAAGTCGAAGTGTTACCTGCGCGACGTCGTTTGGCAATTCGCAAAAGAGGCACATCATGCTCACTGTCATAGTCCTCAACAAAGTTTACAATCTGTGCTTCAGTTCGAAGTTGCGATCCGGGCAGATTTGATAATGTTACTGAATTCTCAGCACCAGAATCCTCATCGGTGTTGTATTTATTTGCGTTTTCAGGAGGATTAATATAAATAGTATCTGGCACAATAAAATCATCATCAGCCTCCAACGCCTCAATGATTTCGTGCAATTTCAAGTTTTTTCTGAAATAGGCAAAATTTGATAGTGTATTTTACTAAGGTCCGTTATAAAGGTCAAATATTTAAAATGCCCTAAAAATAATCAAAATAAATAATAAATGTAAAAATTAAATGTTAGCTATGAAATATAAGTTATTTCTTATATTAAACCACAATTCAAATGTATTTCAAACAATAAAAGATTTAAAAAACACTCACCTGAAAGTTGATATATTTTTTTCTGTATATTGGTATTATTTTAAAATCGACAAAGCACAACTGTGCTTTACTCAACACACGAAATATAATAATAACTAACTCCCTCTTTGCGTTTGTGCTGACACAAGATATCAAACTACCCTCATAAAATTTAAAATATTATTTTTGTCACTCGACCTTTATAAAGGACCTTCGGGGAATCTGGGTTAAGGTTTATGTTGGTGACCTGGATTCATTGCTCCCGAGTGTATTATAATGTAACTTACTTTCCATTAGTGACAGTTTTCATTAGATTAAGTATGTACCGGGGGCACATTTCTGGATGCATAACCCTGGCGTGAAACAGCAGCCCTTGGCAGAGAGCGTAGATGACTTCGCCGATCGGAAGATTGTCAGGGATCATTTTATTCTCGTATAATCTGCTGCACAAAATCTAAAATGAAAATAAATGTTGAAAAAACAGTCAATTTCGATCGATCCTTCATCAAATCTTCGTTTTCTGGCATGTATCCTGCTCCTAAATATTTCCAAGATTCGAGCTATCATAAACGGCAGCAGCTATTTCACCTCGAGGATCGACATGAACTCTTTACTAAGGATTGGCATATAGTTGGGGAGTCAGCGAAAAAAAAGTGCGAGAGTTTTGATAAAGGTGATACTTTCAAATCTGACAGTATTTTGGGCATCGAATTACGGGGTACAGTCAGCAGGCCAGATTCCGGGACACCTAGCGCTGGCGTACTAGGAGAGGTGTAATTTTAGTTTCCAACGTATTTTGGAAAGGCTGAAAATTCTTCAGTAGACAGTGGATGCAATAAAGAACTCGAAACATATGGTCAGACTACTTCATAATTGAATGCATAGCGTCAGCATCTCCCAGGTAGACAAGAAACAAAAATAAGCCACGGAACAGACACCCAACATTTTCACTCAATTGAGTCGTCCATTGTACATGGATAATAAAGTGCGCAAATCGCTTATAGTCCAATAAAAAGTCGGTTGTGTCACCCTAAGACTTTCCCGGCGAGTAGCCAAGGATTGATTTCATCTGAATATTAATTTCATAAATAAAATTCTCTCAGCCAGCGGACAAACCCAGTTGGGTTCCGATGCAACCTCCTTGAGCGGCCCGGTTCGTTTCTCGGCTAAGGATGGGGTTGGGCCAAGCACCAACAGATGGCGTTAATATTTGATTAAAATGTATGGTGGAATTTAAATATTATTAGTGTAGCTTGTATACGATATTCCAGCCGAAATTTCGCTATGGGATTTTGGCCTAACAAGGCATCTTTGTACCAAATTTCTCTACGTCTAAGTCAAATTTTACTATATTAAGTATGTAAGTCCAATATTTCGAGATTGAAATACGACTAGTGCATCCCCTGGTGGACCTATTTCAACCACAACCTTTTCCGCTCTTGCCATGACCAAATGATGCCTGTATGCCAAATTTCATCTTAATCGGATAAAATATACACAGACAGATTTCACTCTGGAAATAGTCTTAATCGTCTCACGGGGGCTCAAAAAAAAAAATTTCCATCTCAATCTCAAAGAAAAAACAATTGCACATTCACATTACTTGTCGGTTAGGCAATGTTATATGCCTGTACGCCGTGCATGCCCCTAATGCTTAGTTACTCTACTAACCTGTAATATAGAAGTGATAGTAGCCAGCGATATAGGGAGACTCGGATGGAACCAAAATGCGGATCCAGCCAACAATCCACCCGGCAGAGCGTACATCTCGGAATCTTTGCCGTAATGGCGACACAGCAGGCACGTCACAAACTGCAACAAAAAATACACATGTTTACTCAAGTTAAAATCATAAAGAACAGGGTTAAAATTAAAACAGGGAGCGATTATGTCAACTGTCAAAGTGAGAACATATTCTTACATTTGCTAAAGTAAATATTTAAATTAACTCAAAAATCTTGTAACATAACTTGGTTATGTTACAAGATTAGTAATAGTAAAGTCACAGTATACCAGAAAGTAGATTCTCTTGAACAAAATTGAAATCAAAGCGAATACATCACGAGGCGTAAGGTTTCGGATATGGCTGCCAGATGTCCCGCTACTTGGCCCATGCAGATATTCTTTCTTCTCCGTCGTTCCCTCATTACTGAGGATCATGGCCATTAGACAACAGTTTGCCTACGAGGCTCCTCCACTTCGACCTGTCTTCTGCATGGCGGGTCGCAGATTGTATTGATTTTGTAACTTCTTTGATGAGGTCATTCCATCTGGCCGGTGATCTGCCTCTGCTTCTTCTTCCCTCCACTTGACCCCCGGAAAGCATTTTCTCCAGATTCTCTGGGTTTCTCCTGGCAACTTGACCGAAGAACTGCAGGACCCTTCTCATGCGTATGGTGGAGAGCCTCACTTGGATGCCGAGTTCTTCCAGGACAGATTTGTTGGTGCGGCGTGCTGTCCATGGGATTCCTAGCATTTTACGCCAACACCAAATCTCCAGTGCATCGATTTTGGTGCGTATACGAGCCTTCAGGGTCTATGTCTCCGATGCATAGAGAAAGATCGAGAAAACCAGAGCTCGAACCAGCCTGACCTTAGTCCACTTACTTATACCCCGATTCTTCCACAGCCTTTCTAGCTTGCTCATGGCCGATCTTGCCATCTGGCTTCTGCGTGAGACCTCCTTTTCGCAATTTCCGCAGATATACAACGCTCGAAAACATCGCCAGCCTTTACCTGCGCGTAACGCTAACCAAAGACGTTCGTCGGGACGTATCCGTCTGCCCACATTCCTGGCACCCTCTTCCCGCAATGCCCTGTAGCTCGAGAGTAAAGCTACTGGTTGGTATACTGTGGTGAAGTTAAGATACTACAACTACAGATTAGTGTTCGAAGTTTTATCCAGTGAAAACAGCTAATTGCAAGAAACCAAATAGAAAAAAAATTATTGCCTACACCATATCATTGAGTGTACATAGCAATAAATTGCCAAATTCCATAGTACATTTTCTGTACTGGTGAAATGCAGGTGGCGCTGATAGCATTGATGGCGAAACTGATAACAATTTATTTGGCCCATATATAATAACACTAATAAGAATTGTTTTTTTTTATAAAGGACTGATTAATTATAGTGCTATTTATCACATTTTTATATAGGCTGATTACATCACAGAAATAATATGGAGATAGAATGCCATCTATTAGTCTATCTGAACAATAAAGTGCGTAATTACTACGTATTGAAACCTGTATATCACATAAAAAATTGACATCTTTACGTAAACAATATTAAAATAATAAGACCTATGATTAAAAATTCGTTTCATTTTATTATATAAATAAATACAAACGGAGCTGCCATGGAATTCACCGACCGGAGTCGGGCCCATCATAATACTATTTTTACACTTCTGGGGGGTGAGCAGTGGATTCCGGACTTACGAACCGGCTGTGGTAGGTTTAGGACAGCTGTCTTGCCACATGTGAGCGTTCACCTTGCCACCCATTCACTCCCCCTTCGAAGCCATAGAATTTGAGATGCGCAAATCGCAGTTTTAGATAATTTTTCTAAGAAAGAGTTGATTATTTTTCTGGAAAGGCCAAGATCTTTAAAGAGGTGAAATAGAGATTTAGCTGGCAGGCCACGAGCGCCAACTTCCACCGCGTGAAGGTGAACAGTGAAGCCGTTCCGGGTTACGGCATTTGCAAGATCATGGTATTTATTTAATTTGTACTCGTGGTCTTTTGGGATATTTGATTCCCATGGAACAGTTAATTCTACAATAAGAGCCACCTTCCGAGATAGAGAGTAAAGAGTTATATCTGGACGGAGGGCTGTGCATCCGAGACTTTCAGGGAATTTATACTGCTTAGAGACCGAATCAACCTCCAGAATCCAATCTGTAGCTTTCTCGATTATTGAGAAAGGTTTTGTAGTTAAATGTTTTTTGCCTTTAGAGCCATCCCGCACAAACTGTATTGGGGGTTTGGAGGATACTGTCAAACCCTTGTTGGCACGAGCCACTGAGAGACTAATTACCTCGCGAATAACAGCGAGAACTTTGTCATGGCGGTAAGTGTACCGTCCTTGATCTAAGGCCACCTTGCAGCCAGCTAGAATGTGTCTAGCTGTGCAAGGGGTATTGCTACAGAGGGGACAAGAACTATCCTCGGCAAAGCTCCAACGAGCGAGGTTACTGGGGTCTGGAAGTGTATGCTGAAAGGCATTCAAATAAAATTTCAGCATCTCTGGCGTCCAGTCATAGAGCATTACCTTCCAGTGCATTGGAGGCGGAATGCAAAAGTCCCCAATTGTTGTCCAATCATTCTGGCATTGAAGGCCAATAGCATGAGCCATACTCTTGCTGTCGTAATCTCCCCGCAAAAGAGACTTCTTCAAGTCCACGTCGCTCGTGGTTGTACTGCCATACCCCAGACCAGTGCCATTATGGCTGATTCCAGTAAGGAACTTTTTGTGGAAGTCTACGCGGGCTTGTAGATCATTTGAATCACTACGGCCACTTATTACGTGCTTCGATATTGCCGGATCTTTGGAATTGCACAGAATCGAATTTTTGGTTATTCTGGAGTTGGCATAGAGCAGAGAGGGCAGTTTAAGCGCTAGCCCAAAATTTTGTTTGGACCTGAAGAGAGTCGAGGGGTCAGCTGGTTTGGCTAAGGACAGCCAGGATTTTAAACTAGCTGTCACCAGCGCATCTAGACGGGACAGTTGGGTTTTGGTAAAATCGTAAATAAGAAAGGGCCATGACAAATGTGACGTTAGATAATTGTCATAGATCCAGGCCTTACGAGGGCCAGAAATTAGCAAGGCATCTATTTTCACCAGGCAACTTTTGAAATGCTCTATAACATTTTCGCCCGAGACGTCTTTTCCCTGATGGGTGATTTTTCTGCCAAAGGATACCTTTATTTCGAGAAAGGATACCGTATAGGAGTGTTTAAAGCGCCATCTAAAGTGCGCTGCCATACTGCTACACCACGATCGCCGCCATATTGGACATAAGAGCATATTAATTAAACAATGTTTGGAACTATGAATGCCATCTACCTATTGCGTTTTGTAGTAAAATGCTAGCTACCAAATCGTAGTACTACATTGAGCAATCAATATCTATATCTAAACTTTTGGCGCTATATAATCAATATCTATATCTAAACTTTTATTGTGAACATGAGTTGTCATGAGTTTTTTTTTTAACCAAAAGTTTGTTTAATACTGCCACTTCCTACTTGTCAAATTGGTTCCAAGATGGGGCAAGTCACTTTTTGCTCACTCGCGTTGGGAGACTGAGAACCTGGTAAAAACCAGTCATCCGTTAAGTTTAGTGCACTAGACAGCTATTTCTCATTTGACAGCTCAAATGTCATAGCTTTTATGCGAATTTCTAGAGTAATGCTCGCAGACCCGGAACAATGCTTATGAAACAACTCAAAACCTGAGTAAGACCAATAAAAAAACACGAGAAATGCACGCGAAGCATGTTGCAATGCGTGCAACATGTTTCTGAAGCATAACATGCCGAACAAATTTGGATTTTTGTTACAAGTTTGTAGCACCCGATATTTCGGCGATGTTGCAACCGCCGTTGTCAAGGGTAGGCGAAAGTAGCCTACCCTTGACAACCACCGTTGTAATTTGCGAAGTAACAGCAACAGTTTGCCGCCTACTTGCAGAACAATGGATGACGATCGGCGGTACTTTAGTCTACCCTGGACAATGGCGGTTGCAATATCGCCAAAACGTCGGGTGCTACAAACTTCAAGGGGTAAATTAGTTTTATTCTTTTTATAACATCAAACATCCTCGATAGTCTACGATTTTAAATAATAATAATAATTATAATAAAGACGCAGTTTAGTTTAGCCAGTCCTTGTGTCCTGGCAATTACCTTGGCATTTTTATACAATCTTGAAACTTAACAATTATAATTTCATTAAAATTTATATAAATATAATTGATTTAGCATGGTTAATACTAGGTATCATCTACAAAGATTTGTCGCTGTTGATATTCCATTCCGACCTGGCAAGAAACTTGACATTTTTATACAATCTTGCATGCAATTATAAATATTAATTTTATTGGGATATACATAAAATTAATTTGCCAGCGTTAATACGTAGATTGTCGCTGTTGATAATCATTTAATTTACCAGCGTGAATACTAATTATCTTCAATGTAGATTATCATAAGTTTTCTGAGGCTATAGTCCGGACAGCATGCAATGGAGATCGTAGGATAGTCGGGCTCTTACAAGTTAAACGTTTGTCAAGTACAAAACTCACAACACCTTTAGATATTTTACAAATACATACATAGTTTTCATCATACCGTGTAAATACCGATGTAGCCTCCAAGAAAAGCACCGAGGGAACAATCTTTCAATTTAAGCGATTTTAAAGCTTTCCATGGCGTTGCAATCTTTGGTAGAAGCGTTCTTAGGAATGTCATGGCACAGCCCAAGGCGAACATCTTTGTTGTCCCCTGAAAATAAAGAATTATTATAAAACTAACCCTCTCTATGTATACCCTCTCCCGCTATCTCGCACTTGGAGATGTTTGACTTGTTTTACCTATCGTCTAAATCAATGATTTTCAACCAGTGGTTTGCTACCCCCTTGGGGGTCGTAAGCTATCAAAAAATAAAAAATGTTCCCGCCGCCGAACGCCGAACGCAAAGACGTAAAACAGAATACAGTGAGTGTTGTGTGCAAGACGGATTTTCAAAATTCCCGCGCTCTAAGCCCGGCCCCCCACCATCGTTATAACCTACGCAGTGGCGGCAGCGGTTTGCGGCCTACCGCAAAACAACGGACTGACAGCTCTTCAGTCTACCCTAGACAACGGCGGCTGCAACGTCCGAAACGTCGGGTCCTACAAATTTCACGCGGTAAATTCGTTTTCTATCCTATTTATAAAGCCTAAGGGAGGTCGAGTAAGAGTTTTATTTTTTTTACCAAAAAGGCGGTCGCGATCTAAAAAGGTTTAAAAACACTGGTCTTGATTATGGTCTCTCATCCTGCCAAAGATTCAAACTTAATTCTGAAGAATGAGAAATTTTTGAGATGTATAAACTATGTTATGCTATATTAACATAGCAGCGTGTATGCTATTCTACAGAATGAGAAAACCCCGACAACCGTCAATGGGCCCGATTGCATTTCTTTGTGAACTAAAACTGAAATTAGTTCAAGCGAACAAGATAGAGCAATACCTTAGAGCGGAATATGAAACGAACGATCGTCGATAAAAACTACCTGTCGAACTTATACTCGTCTGTCAATCTGAACACATTTTGCACGGAGTTAGATTCAGATGCAGATGCAACCGTTCATTTCACATTCCGCTCTAGCGTATTGCCCTGTCCCGTTCAAACGAACTTATTTCCGATTTTAGTTTTATGTGCATTTTTTTATACAGAAAAGTGGTTTCATATAAAGCCAAAATTAATGAATATTTACACCTATCATAGATTATGTCATTGACATCATGATTATGAGAAACGGATTGTAGTCATTATTTCTGTGATAAGAACATTATTATTATAAAGAAAATAATTGCACTCTGTTACGCCGTGAGATCCATTTTCTTCCATGACCTCGCAAATGTCGTCACCCGGAACGGCTTTATTGTTCACCTTCCAACTGTGATCTCTGTTTCACCGCTTTAAAGATCTTCCAAGAAAATAATCAAGTCTTTCCTAGAAAAACTATCTAAAACCGCAATTTCCGCATTTCAAATTCTATGGCTTATCTGTATTTCTCCCTCCACTGCGGTAAGAGCCTCTCATTGAAGCCTGCTATTGATTAAGCCACCGTTATATATTAGTATGCTTGCATACACCTTCTACAAACAAATTTTCGAATGGCTTCGAAAATTTTGCATGGAATGACTGGCTTCCGAAAGGTTAACAGTACGCATTTATGGTAACTGTATAGTAGGACTGCAAGAAGCTGTAATAGAAAACACCGGCACAGGATCTCATATGTGAAAATAATGAAAATTTTCAACTTTACCATGGTTGCACAAACGAAAATATTTGAGCAAAACAACAAAACAAACGACGGGATGACGAATAACAGCTGATTCTTAAAAAAGAATAACATTGTCTTGAATTAAAATTTATTTGAATTTGAAATTTCAACTGAAACCCAAGTTATCCAAGTTCAAAGTGGCCAGTGGAAAAAAACAGCAATTGCAAACGTAAGGACACAATAATATGGTCATGCACAGTATAGCCTAGCACTTTTTATGTGTTTAAAACAAAATTGATTCTTTCCAAAACAGAAGGTATTTGTTATGACTTCACCGATTGATTGACATTCAAGTTGATGCACACAAAGCTAATTGCTTTCGTATTGTGACTCATAACGACCGTGTGAATGCTATTCAGTATTTGATAGCTTCAGTCCTTTATTCAGATACTGAGAATATATTGAATGCCCCTTGTTGACGCTTGTTTCTTGCAATCTCACACAAACGGAGGCGTTGAGGCGTTGGATTTGTGGGAATGTTGCATTGCCATTATAAAGAAATCTCTCAAGGTCAAGATTCATAAAGATCTACAAGGCGAAATATGTGAGAACGATTCTTGACTATTGCTATCAGCTCTAGAGCCCCTACTTATGCAAAGATCTACACGTCCTGGAAAAGGTGCAGCAAAGAGCAACCAAAATGCCAGTGGGCCTGAAGAATAGGAGTTACGCAGATTGTTTGACATTACTTGGACTGACTACCCTCGAACAAATAAGACAAAGAGGGAACCTGATTGAGGAATATTTACAAATTCAACATTAACACAAACCTCCGAGAACACAGCAAAAAACAATCGTGGTAAATTTAAATCTAATCCCCCTAAGAACGTTCAGCAAAATATTTGTGGACATGTGGAATAAACTACCATCTGAAGTGATTAGTGCAAGCTCTGAAATGAAATGAAATGAAATGAAAAATACCTTTATTGTACTAACAAAAAAAAAAATTACATGGGTAAAGAAAACTTAAATTCTATTTTGACTTAGTACAAACGGCGGGCTTATCGTTTCACGATTTCTTACAGCCAACCGTGTAATATTAAATAAAGTTATATATATATTAACTAAAATTAGCTCTGACGATCAGTTTAAAAAGAGACTCGATTTGCACCTAAATACTTGTTAATATTGTTTATGACTTGTTTTACAACATCTGATCTAGACGTACCAGCAAAGCTGCCTGTCCAGAGTAAATAATAATTATTATTTGCTAGTCTGGCACATAGTCATGTTCCGAAGTACACGAAGTCTCGCTTCCGGGGAAGTTTCTCTTACTGCTTAGCGATTGTGTGAAATCAATTGGGAGCGGCTTTACAGGCGTTATACTTAAAGAAATCCTTTAAGAAAACTCTCTTAAATTATGAGTGTAACTATTATTTAATCCGGGTTCAATTCCCGGCTGGGTTATCATTTTCCGGTGGAATATAATTAACGGAATTGCATTTACAATACAATACAATACAATCAACTACTCCAGTAGATAGGCATTCCTACACTTGGACGCGTCACAAAATTAAATGCTTAAAATTTAATTAATAAAAACATAACTATCATGATAGTTGTCATGGCTGTAATATTATATTTAATATTACCTACTTACAAATAATCAAAATATACTAATGTCATTAAATAGTAAGAGAGAAATAGAAATGCAAATTCTAGTAGAATAATCAAAATAATTTTATTGTCAATCCAGCAATATGCCTTTGTATTTTTTAAACATAAATAGATGTATACTAAATTATATGAGAATTAGAATGTCAGCTATCATGATTCCGTTATGTTAAAATTTTACAAATTTTGCTAATTATCAACATGGAAAATAAACTCGGAATTTTCAAACTCCCTTATACCATAAATTGGATTTCTTACCAAACTATTTATAATTATCTTTTTAAATTGGTCCTCTCCGAGGCTTTTCATTTTCTCTGGAATCTTATTATAGAAGGACAAATTTTGGTGTATAAAACTGTATCGTACTTTGCTAAGTCGCTGTCGATTTATGTGGAGATTGGATTTATTCCTCGTATCGATGATGAAAATCACTATTCACCGGAACTTCAGCTAGGTGTCTACGAGCGTACATAATATTTTGGTAGATGTAGGAAGAAAATAGAGTCATGATTCCTGATTCTACGTACAGCGGCTTACAAGAACTTCTTGGAGAGACTCTATATAAACTGCGTACCGCTCTTTTCTGGAGGAGAAAAAATCTTTTTGAGTTTGGTGCCATTCCCCAAAACATAAGGCCATACGATATGAGGGAGTGAAAATACGCGAAATAAACAGATTTAGCGGCTTGAAAACCGCATAAATTTCTTATCTTTCTAATAGCGAATATGGCACTGCACAATTTTTTACTGAGATCATTTAAGTGATCAGACCATTGTAATTTTTGATCAATTTCTAATCCGAGAAATTTAGTGGAGGGGACATTTTCTAGTTTGTTCAATTCTGTTGATTGAAAGCATTAAGACACACAACTAGAGTTGTCAACTACAACGGGCGAACCCGTCACCTCAGGAAGTATTAACGAAATGTGACGTTCTGTCTCCCGTGAGGTGAGCGCAGAAGACTTAGGACAAAACAATCCACCGTCAAGCTCCGTCACCTGCCCGTCAGAGGCCAATGCCTTACGGCGAGGCACCGGGAAAGGTAGCCAGCGGGCAGCCTCGCCCCCTGACTACCAGTTTTGGAAGGATATCTCCGTCTGGAATTAACCTTCAGGATACCTCCGTCTTCCCGACTGGTTACGGGTCCAAAGTCGCTTACGTGACCTCTACCTGTTGTATTACAGCGGTAATTCAGTTTGAATTTATCGCGGACCTGGGTGTTCTTTGCCCGTAGTGCCACACGGGATCGAGTGGCCCAAGGTCATTTCAAGAGTGGCATGACAACAGGTCAACATCCACCCCCGTTGCGTAGGAAACAGTATATTTCCAGTCTCCAGACCCTTTCAGAAATTAGTTAGAATGCACAGCCGATTGGCTTCGCCGACCGGTGCGCAGACTGTCCAGTGGCGCCGGGATGCAATCCCGCCGGGAGAAACCGGTCCACCAGCTCTGAGGCCTGAGACACGAGAGTCTTACCCGGGGTAGTCTTCCACTCGAGGAGGCTTCTGAATAGGAGCTGAATCGTGAGTTGAGCCGATCCGAGAACAAAATGGATCTTGTGGCCCAAGCTGCACGAAACCGTTCACCACCAAACAAGACACACACTTATACACGTTTTACATAAACGGAAATTGGGTACATACAAAATGCCAACCTTGTTTGGATCCAGACTAACGTTTCTAAAGAAGTAAAGTACCTAGGAATAACTTTGGACGAAAAACTAAACTGGAATAAACACCTAGAAAACAAACTAAACAAAGCAACAGTCGCCTTCTGGCAATGCCGAAGAATGGTGGGCAAGAAATGGGGACTAGCCCCACACATTATACTGTGGCAGTACAAAATGATAATAATACCAATGATAAGCTACGGAGCTGTAGTATGGTGGCCCCGCACCCAACTTACTACTGCAATCAACAAATTACAGAAAGTGCAAAGGCTAGCATGTATAGCAGCGACCGGCTGCATGAGAACAACTCCGACAGCGGCGCTGGAAATCATGCTAGGGCTTCTACCACTACACTTACATATACAAAAAGAAGCAGCCGCAACGGCTACTCGTCTAAAGAATCTAAACTTATGGACCAAATATAAAACACCGCACACGAATATATATGATAATATACTGTCAAGTTTTCCAATGCTGGATGCGGCAATCGACAGAATACCCAAAACTATGATCTTCTGGAAAGAATATGCCATATCATTAACAGAAGACTCAAAAGAAGCACTGAATCAAACGTACCTAAGAATCTACACAGATGGATCAAAAACCAACAAAGGTACAGGATGTGGTGTCTTCTCGGAAGACCTAAATATACACATCTCCAAACCACTCGGAGCACACAACACAGTATTCCAAGCAGAATGAATGGGAATAATAGAAGCTTGCAACGCAGTGAAACAACGACAGCTAAAACACGAAAACATATGTATTCTATCGGACAGCAGGTCAGTGCTACAGGCACTGGGAAGCGATAGATTTACATCCGGGCTCATATACGAATGTCATCAAAGCCTCCTCGAGGTATGCGGAAAAGGCAATAAGGTGACACTGCAATGGATCAAGGGACACGGTAACTCAAGAGGAAACGATGCTGCGGATGAACTAGCCCGTAAGGGCTCAGACACACCGGCATACGGACCCGAACCTATCATGCCCCTACCATACTCGCACATAAACAACCAACTTGACAACCACTACAAACAACTACATCAAACACACTGGAAAGAGATAGACACCTGCAGACAAACCAAAGAAATAGTCATGGAATACAACCACAAACTTACCAAAACACTTCTAAGGACAAAAAGGCCCCAACTACGCAAACTAGTGGGACTGATAACAGGACACAACACACTAAACAAACACCTCTTCAAAATGGGCGGAACGAATAGCCCTATGTGCAGAGCATGCATGGAGGCGGAAGAAACCACAAAACACATTCTGCTAGATTGTGAACAGGTAGAAGTATACAGGACAAAACACCTTGGGACCCCAGGCACCCTGCGCGAGGCGGCAGGAAACCTGAAAGCCCTGCTGGCTTTCGTCGAGGAACTGGGGTGGGTGGAATAGCGCTACCCCCGTTACACGCAAAATAGGCACACTGGATGTCGACTTGCGGAGGAACGCCCAGTATAACTAACTAACTAACTAACTATACACGTTTTACATGCACGCATACATATAAACACTTCATAGTAGAGTTGGTCGGAAGAGGTTGTCACATGCAATATGAAATCGCCCATCGTGAAATTTCCCATTAGAGTATAAACAAAGTTAAACATTATTGAAATATTCAATACAAGATGATTTTTTCTTTAATATTTTTCCAGCAACACCGTTTTTACTGTATCTGACTCTGAGATCATGTAGCCTTTTTTTCATATAATGTTTGAAAATTAAACAAAAATTGCTTACCTTTAAAATATATGTGTGGCAAGGACCTTTATGGGGACAAACGGAGTAGCTAGTGTTCTTTAGTTTTTGACAACCTTCTGCTCCGATTCTTTCAGGTGATCTATTCACTTTTGGTGGTGTGTAAAACCTGTGGGACATTCATATTTAAAGTTTATTATTATTATTGGTTAATGGAAGATCAGTATTTTTCCTTGATAGGACCCATATCCATTAAGTGTCAAATCTGGTAATACTTTCATGATATGTTTTTGAACTTTGCATACATCACTTATCAACTAGAGTTGTCAACTACAACAGGCGAACCTGTCACCTCAGGAAGTTTTAACGATTAGTCATTCCGTCTCCCTGAAGTGAGCGCAGAAGACTTGGACAAAACAGTCCATCGTCAAGCTCCGCCACATACCCGTAAGAGACCAACGCCTTAACCGCGAGATAGCTAGGAGTGTTACCCAGCGGGCTTACACTCACGCCCTTTCTTCCAATTGCGACTAGATTACTCCAGTCTATCGATTGGTTACGAGTTCGAGGTCGCTTGCGTGGTCCTCTCCCTTACGAAGCGGTGAAACGGTGTATACCGAATCTATCGCGGACCTCGGCATCCTTTGCCCGGCTGTTCACCCAGGATCGGGTAGCCGATGGTCGTTTCAAGAGCAGTCGCCGTAAGGTCCGCGACCACCCCAGCTCCATAGGAAACAGTACTGCTTCCAGACTCCCCCGACTGTTAGTCAGAGTGCACAGTCGATTGGCTTACGCCGCACGGTGCGCAGACCGTCCAGGAGCACCAAAAGGTCGATTCCTAGGGGAAACTAGCCCTAAGGCCAGAGTCCTGTCCGGGCTCGCATGCCGGATGGCTGTTGACCCGTGAATGTGACCAACCCTGAACAGAATGGGTCTTCGTGGCCAACTCAGCTAGGGCCCATTAGCTCACATCACTTATCAGTACTTCTTGCATCAGTCCATCCTAGTCATTCACCCCACGGATACACAAACAAGTTTTTTAAGGGATTACATGAAAAGTCTATCACCCACTACAGAGGTTAGTGATCATGCTACGGGTAAACATTTGAGGTAAGGTCAAACAAACTATTATTCAACATCTTGTAGGTTCCAACAATATCTCCTAGAGTCATCTGGCAGGTTTTAAATTTGTAAACCGGTCCTCATCATAGCCCATATGGATTTTTTGTGAAACGGCACTAACTCTCTCAAGCAAGTCAATGTGTTTTTGAAAGTATATGAATTGATTATATAGAGCAGGGCTGTCCAACTGCAAGTGCCCCAAGGGCCGCTTTAAAAATAAATGCAGTTTGGAGGGCCGCTTTATAAAATACTTCGAATGCAATTTTATCACTGAGTTTTAATAGGTATGGTATACAATGAAAAAATGCGTTTGTATTATTAGTAGGTTTTTTTTTTCAAAAAATATCAAATTACAAAAAAATAAGTCCAGAACTTGAGGATGTTGGTTTTTACTAACTAATTCATCAATATTAAGTTTAATATTTGTTGTTGATAAACGAATCAAATAAGTAAGTGACATCAGAGAGGGAACATCTATATTTTGACTTTAAATTTCATGTTGAAAAGATGCTTTCGCAAAGATACGTGCTTCCCAGCATTGAGCCTAGTGCACGTCCTAAGTTTCGCAACTTGAGGGAATCGTTCTTCTGGTAGCAACTTGAAAAAGCCAATCCAGTTTCAGTTCTTCCTTGGTAAAAAGGATCTGATTGCAAATCATACAATCCCAGTGAAGGTCTGCTCTGCTTACATTCTCAACTGAAATTGTAAGGGGCTGACTAAAAACTGAAATCTCTCTTTCGATTTTTTTTATGTCGCTAAATCGAGTTTAGAATTCTTCTGCAATTGTGTCAATGTGTTTTATGTGAGGTAAATTTGAAACTTTCTCAAATCCTTCATTTCTTCAAAATAATACGCGGGCCGCAAAAAGTGAGGTCACAGGCCTTATGCGGCCAGTGGGCCTTATGTTGGACAGCCCTGCTGATATAGAGTATTAGGTTGCTCAATGATATAGTACGTTTCGGCAACCCTTCTTTGCCGGCGACATCCAGGTGGTGCTTATAGCCTTGTCCAGCGAAACTAATAGCAATTTATTTGGCCATTTATAATAACATTGATAATTAATATTTTTTATAAAAAACCGATTATAAAAAAAACAATAATATAACCAATAATTCCAATATTAACCCTTTGCACTCGAGGCCTTTCTTGCATATAAAAAAATACTACATCACATTGGAAAAATACTACAATATAGAACGAAAATACTATACTAACCAGTATTTTTCACGTTTAGACAATATTATTTTTCTGAGAGTTTAAAAGGATGGGAGAAACTTTGGACCAAATTTATCTAATTGCAGGGAGACTACGTTGAGAAATATATTTTGTTTTGCTTCTAAATATGTGTTTTTCTTAAAAAGGCCGGAAACTTTTCAAATGACCCTCGTATAATCGCATGCGTTTCGCTGATATAAAAGGCGTTGGACAACTAGAGTTTGTGATGTAGTATACGTACCACAATAACGAGGTTCCCTTTGGTTTCTCAGCCTCTTGTCGCATCAAGTAAAACAGAAAAGCGCTCCCAACCATGAATATAAATGTTTCTCGGCCAGGAGTAACACGGATGTAATTCTTGTACTGTAATGTTCTCACCCAGTACTCAAAGACCTGAGGAAAGACGAAGTTTTCGTTAATGATCACAGCCCGGTGGCATAGTGGCTAGGTCGCCTGACCTTACTTTGTATGATTCCGGGTTTGATTCCCGGCTGGGTTACCTTTTCCGTTGGGATTTGGATATTAGTAGGGATTTGGATTTTAGTAATATTTGGGGGAAAATTAACAAAATTGCATTTCAATTATGTCGTTCGGATTCAATAACAAGACATACTTACACACATGTTACTCGCACATATACATTTAAACACTTCATAGTAGGATTGATTGGAAGAGATTGTCGTATGACAATAAACCTGCCCATTGTGAAATTTCACAATAAAGAGTATAAAAAAACAAACAAAGGATTCTTAGGCATTTTAGAAAAGTAAAACTTACTTTCGGTGCAAGTTCTACCAATAGGAAGGTGGTTTCTTCCTATTATGGCTTTGTAGATGAAAATATTAGGCGCAATTCATTCTTCCCTTATTTTAGGCAACAGAAAGCCTCATCTAAAACCTAATTTTTCGTTTTGTTAAGTCGCAAGTGAAGGTGTTATGTGATTAGTGAAATCAATGTGTAAACGGTCGCAACTTTAAGTGATAAGTGTGAAGTAAATTGATTAGCCCCGCACACTCGCTTACGGGAACAATATCGCTGCTTCGGATACTCTGAATAGAGGTGAAAGAGTGCATAAGCTGCATCCATAATTTATCATATACAGAAATATTTATAGTTTAATTTTTGTACATAGTGCATTCCTCATAAATGTATCCGATTCTACTATAGTTGGCCCAACAATAGCCAATAAGTTACTTGATATACCACCATAGCAGTTGATATCAATAGTTGGGGAGCCAGTGGCATAAAAGTGCAAGAATTTTGGAAAGCTGATACTTTCAGATCAGACAGTATTTTAACCATAGAATGCCGGGGTAGTCAGCAGGCCAGATTCCGGGACACCTGGCGCTGGCGTACTAGTAAAGCAGGGATGGCAAAAACCCGGGTTTTATCAAAAAATATCTGCCCACTAAGTTATTTTGGGTTTTTTCGGGTTTTTTTGGGGAATTTCGGTTTTTTTCGGAGTTAATGAGAATTTTAAATTAATATATTTTAATTTTACATTTAATTTTATTTTATTACCATTTTATTGCATATTTTATTATATTTTCTCCCAATCCAAATTTATTTACTACTGAATAAAGTTGTAACACTACCATGAAGGGAATTCCTCCGATAATAGTTATTGTCAGTTGTCGGGGAGATCCCCTTTATTTTCACAATAGGATAAGAGTTAACACTAACAACCGCTAATGGCGCTGTTTCGGCGCGAAAGTATTGAGTAGTAGTGCTGGCAGCGTTTCGGCGCGAAAGTATTGAGTAGTAGTGCAAACGATTTTAGAACTAAATAGTGTATATTTAAGTGTGTATACGGGTCTTTGTCGCTTCAAGAGTATTGTTATAGTTTTGTAATTCAAGTATTGTTATAGTTTAGTTTTGTAAGTTGAGTGTTCTACCGTGTTTTTGTACTGCTGCCTATCCACGTAACAATATTATCCATAAGTTATCTTATAAATCATGCCAAAAGTAGTCGGCATTACACTTGTCCGGCTAGTTCTGCATCAAAGACTTCTCAACATTTGGAAAGGTCTGGAGTAAATTACGGAACAGACTGGGTGTGTCACAAATACATCCTTTTTTTTCTTTTTGATAAAATATAATATAGATGCTATATCCGTTCATCGATTTAATTATTATAAACAAGTATTTTTTCAAAAACCCACATTCGTCGAAAACCCTCGGGTTTTTTCAGGTGGGTTTTACCCAATTTTACCCAGTGGGTTTTTTCGGGTTGGGGAAAATCAAGCCAACCCTGTAGTAAAGGCGTAATTTCAAATAGTAGACAGTGGATTCAATAAAGAACTCGAAACGTATGGTCAGACTGCTTCATAATTGAACGTGTGGCGTCAGCATCTCTATACCATTATATTGCACCATTGCGACCATTATATTGCACGGCACAGTAGACCGATGCATCATAGACAGAGATGCTGACGCCATGCGTTCGATTATTAAGCACTCTGACCATATGTTTCAAGTACTTTATTGCATCCACTGTCTACTGATGTATTTTCAGCTTTCCCAAAACACTTTAGGGGTACTAATTAAAATCACACCTTTCCTAATACGCCAACGCCAGGTGTCCCGGAATCTGGCCTGCTGACTCCATCCCGGCATTCTATGGCCAAAATACTGTCTGATCTGAAAGTATCAGCTTTCCAAAACTCTTGCACTTTTTTGTCACTGGCTATTGTACTACAAAAGTTATTGATAAGAAATGAAGTTCTAATATGTGTCTCTTCATTCATATCATTATTAGTTGAGCAACTTTAGAGCTACTTTTAACACTGACCTAAATAATCATACTTTAGAATTTTAATTGCCCACTATTTAAAGTCGATTGCGTACTATTTATATCTTTATGACCTGCATCTGATTTTGCTCAACAATTTAAAAAATCGGTTGTGTCACCCCAAGACTTTCCCAGTAAGTAGCCATGGACTGATTTCATCTGAATATTAATTTTATAAATAAAATCGATGAGCGCCTTCTCTCTCGGTCGCCACCGCTGCAGCTGCCGCCGCTGCTACAGCCGTCATAGTATCTTGCTCAAATATTGAGTTTTTATATTGAATGGTAATTCTTTATTTTACACGACGAGTATACATGTCGACCGCACCAGAATAAAGATTTGGATGTCGTATATAGACGTCGAACGCGCTTAGGAAGCGTCTATTAATTATGTGAGGTGATTTAGGAGATTTTTCGACTGTCCCCCCCTAATATCAAGTGAGATTTTTAAAATGCGTATTTTTAGTGTGAATACATTTATCTGTGATTGATTGCGTTGGATTTATTAAAAAAAAACATAATTTGCTGAATTATTTTTATTTAACCCTTGGAGTAAATGGGTATTTTCATGGATGCATCTGTCTCTTTTGCAGGATTTTCGGCGACATCGACCTTAAAGTACTATAACTACGAAACTACTACACCAATCATAAAAAGAACAACTGCACAATGATTGCATTGAAATTTCGAATATAGAATATTGAAATATCATTTTGTAAAACAATTAGATAATTATGAATAAATATGAGAACGTCAAAGAAGTGAAAAAAACGCAGAACCAGATCTGGTCGTATCATACTCAACGGATAATTGTTTCAGAACCAGATTTGGTCGTATCATACTCAAGGGGTTATGACTGTTTATTTAAGATTTTAGACTACTAAAAACGTAGTCTAGAATCAAAGTGAGAAAATCAAACATTCCATACCGTAATATTTATAGCGTTCGCATACCGCAATAAATATTATTGTGTAGGATTTAGCCATATTTTAGTGGAGAAACATGTTTACTTAATTTTACCCAGTTTTCTCGCAATTTTACACTGTTTCTTGCAGAAAAAAAAGAGTGATATATGCCGAGACCCCCCATGTGAGATTGTGTGAGATTCGGCTCGACCCCCTCCCCCCTTAACACCTCACGTAATTAATGGACGCCCCCTTAACTGGTTAACTGGCTCGATTTGGACACTGCCAATATGGTACTGTAGTTTAGGATTACTCCGGCCTATGTGGATAACGGTGCACTTGTCCTGGCGTCCTGGTGTCTTTAGTGCGGTCTATGACTATGTATGTTACAATTTTAATAACCTGATTACATTTAAGTCTTAAAGTGAGCTCACCAAATTGACAAAAGTGCTAACGACCAAGTATCTTCGGTAAGGCGGCTCAATGAAAATACTAAATCCGCTCAACGTCATCGGGAAGAGTACTGTCATATAGTAATGAAATCTGTTAAAGAATAGGCCTCTGAAATAGAAAAAAAAGTAGAATTAGTTTACTTTTCTCTGTAGTTGTTCTTTTGATGGCCAGTTTGTGTTTTATGGTTGGCTTAACTCAGGGTTCAGCTCCCATTCCGTAGCCTCCTCGATGAGGAACTACCTTGGAAGCCCTGTCTGCAGTTGTATCCTGTAATTTTAGGCAGTTGTGATTTGTCTTCAATGGCCCTTTGTGGCTGTGCATCTGTGAAACCGGAAAATTACCGGGGGAGTCTGGAAACCTGTGTTTCCTAAGCGGGGGTAGATGTTGACCTGTTGTCACCTATCCTTACAAACGACCCGTTGGCTACCTGATCCCGAGTGACATGTGTGCAAAGGGCACCTCAAGTCCACGACAAATTTAGCGCTAACAACAGGTGAGGTTGGGACGAGTGCCGCGGGACCAACATCGAATCTGGAACCAGCCCAGAGAGCGGAGAAATCTATCCGAATCTGCTAGACAGGGGCGAGCGACCCCATTGGCTTACCAGTGCCCTCGCCATTTGAGGGAGGTTGGGCCGTGGCAGAACTAGAACAGTAGAACGTTTTCGTCTCAAGTCTTTGTGACTCATTTCAGGGTTACATAATGAAAACAGTCATTATAACATCCCGAGTTGGCGAAGGTCGTAGTTGTTGACTGAAAATTGTGACCATCACTCGATGACCTGAAATAGATGGCTGCCACTCTTAGAGATATGAGATGCAAGATTGGAATGGTTTGAAATTTTGGAGGTGCACCGTTTCGGTCGACTATATTTTGCTTTGTCTTGAGTTTCTACCGAGTCTCATATTCTTGCTATCAGAGATTAGTCTTTGTAGCATGTCGGGTGCGGATGTTAGACTTAACCTAGTGTCATCGGCATTCTGTAAGTTGGCAATTCTCTTGCCTCTAACAGTGAACACTTGCAAGCGTACAAATAGCCTTTGGAAGTAATTCTTTCACATTAGAAGGACCTGGATATCTAAAATTCATCTAAGGAATGTTAAATAGTGACAAGCATGCAGAAATTTTGAATGGATTTCTTATTCCTACACTCCAGAGTTGAAGAAGTCCTAAATGAAGACGGTGTTTTTAAACAGGATAATTTTTTGAAATAAATCAAAAATATTTTTGAGAATCCTACTGTACTACGATGATGTATTTATTAGGGAGATCGAAAAGTATTGTCAGACAATCAAGTAACTATCAAACACTCTTGAAGAACCTTAGTCGACCATCCAAGAACATTTGCAGCAGATTTCCAGTCCAGCATGATCTGTCCAAAGAAAACTAAGCCAACCGATCCACCATGTGCAACTTATTGCTTTAACGGCACCATAGAGAAGCATGGTGCTTTATCACAGGAGATGACAAATGGGTCCTCTATGATAATTCAAAATGCAAAATACAGTGACTCTCCTCGAATGTATCACAAAAAAGTACTAATAAGCCAGGTTACACCAAAAAGGTATGAATTACTCATTTTGTAGTGCTGTAACATGGACAGATGCAGACTTTCACTTTGAAAAATTGGATAGAGTAAATCTTTAATTGAAAAGTGTCCAGCAACGAGCTTGGGAACGGTTTTTTTTTATTTTTTTTCCTAAAAGTGCTTGTTTCAACTTAAAATACTGTATTTTTATTTTTTTTCTAGCACTTCAAATGACTCCAAAATCATTTTTTAAAGATTCGTAAAAATGACCGCGCGCTATTTTTTCCCTGATGTCGTTTGCGCGCGGCGTGACGTCACCCCACACCATTCACTCGCCCGCCTCGCTTGCAAAGGACGCATCGCGCGCGTAAAATCATTTCGTTTGGAAATATTATCAAAATGTCATCACGAAGTACGCATTATAAATACTGTATTGTTCCTCGGTGTATGAATACATCGATCAGTACACCAAATAACATCCAAAACAGGTGATTCCAAAACTCATTCCCTTCTCACGGCTTTGATACTATTTGCTCCAAATACAGATTCCATCAGCGATCCACTTAAAGTTTTACAGTGGGCCACTTCCTAGACCTCCGAGGCTATGATTCGACTGTAACGTATTTCTTGCCATAATGGACTGAGTCTATTTGAGGCAAGTTATCGGATTGACATCGCTCAAATCCTTGCTCTATAGTAATTTTTAAGTCGGTAATCGTGTAGTATTAATAATAAATAAACAATGAATAATTAATCAAAGCACTCGGAAATAATAAAAACACAAGACGAACGTAAGTCCGCTCTGAACCAGTGCGGGGGCAATGAATAGTAGTAGCCCAGCGAAGCGCTAACATGAGCGATGACGTCACGATGTCGTTACCATACCGCCAGCGAACTTCACGGATGCGAGCGGAGATGCAGTTTTTAAGCAAACTTATAAGTCTTATAACTTCGTAAATACGCATCGTATCGAAGTGAAATAAAAACTAGTGTTATTATAGTAATGATATCTATAATTTTGAAGGGTAAAAATTAACTTTTTTTTTTTCCCAAGCTCATTGTCAAAAGAAAAGACCTCACTGCGTAAGATGAACCTCAGCAAAAAATATGAATTTGGGTAGGAGGTACTGCCTCACCCCAATTCATATTTTTGGGTACCTACTTGTTTTGTTGTTGAGGTACTTGTTTGACATTGTACTATCAGATTTCCATTTATTCAAATCGCTACATCACTTTCTATGTGACAAAAAAAAATAAAATTTAGATGATTTCCAAAATGCTATCTCTAGATATTTTGCTCGAAAACCAATTGATTTTTATCAATCAATTGAAAAATTGCACACCAAATGGCAAAAGGTAATTGATAACGTGGGTGATTACATCACTGATTAAAAATAAACATTTATTTGTTTGAATTTAATGTAAAAAACAGCATTACTATCTGGCCCCCGCAATATTACTGAACTATGTTGGACCGGTAACTCTCATGACCTAAGCCCGATGAAAATCTGTGATATATCGTAAAGAAAAGGCTTTAAAAATAGGGTTAATTGACAAAAAACGAAACACAAAAATGTACTCTCGAAATATTGAAGACGATGGGCGACTTAGCCTTTAAATCCCACATTCCAAAGTATAATATTTCAGGCCGATCTACTTTGTTGTACTTCATATTATCATGATAATTTATAATCTATTCAGTGGTTTTGATCATAAGCATGATTTCATGAATATCACACAATGTAATCAACATCCAACTAATTATAAATTCTGACCGCTTTATTGACGAGTTATTATCTTATCCCTATGCTGCCAAACCACCGACCCAATTTACGAATGAAAGTTCAATTTTTAAGTATTTTATATTGTTTCTTGACCAGTACGATGTTAAACGACCAGCCTCGCTGATGTTTTTATTTATTTATTTTAGTTGTTTTATTATAGTAATGCAAATATACAACTGGGTGGGCCTTAACTGTAGGCGCAGTTTGATTATTCAATTAAAAAAGAACTACGAAACTTACACACTTTTTATTGATATTACTAGAAACTAGAAGATATGGTTTTTTTAATGATATCTACTTTTAAAAAAATATCTTATCCAGGTGATGTATCTAACAGTATGTTGACATTCTTGAAGTAGGACTTGCAGATTCTCAAAAACACGACTGACGAGGAGCTCTCAAACATTTTCGGTTGTCGCTTGCAATAACAACATCGGATCGAATAGACCAGAATGTGTCGCGTTTTTGATAAATCGTGTAAAGGATTAGATGTATTCTATGATTCCATAAATATAATAAAAGATTCGATCATACCTAGCCTATCTCCTACTTTTTAAGATTTCACTAACTGCCATCCTAATGTACTGTATTATATTATAACATACTATTGTATTATATCATGTTATATATAATAAATATTATTATCCAATTACCCATACTTCTATTTTGCTCTATCCAAATAACCTTATTAACAACTTATTTAATTATTTCTTTTCTTACCCTTATATTATTATTAGCTTTATTATATTTTTTTCTACTATCAACGTGTTCATGTTATTTCTATTTTAATGTGTAATGCAAGCATTGCAAACTATTCATAGGATAGTAAATTTGTTTCGTTTAAATATGTTTTTAAGATACTAGTATCATATATTTACTATCTGTGAGTTTGCTATAAAATAAAATAAAATAAAATAAACATAGCAACAACTTGCTCTTGGAATGGCATTGATATCCCGCACAATGTTTTCTTTTAGGTGGTCTAATGTTGTTTAGTTGTCTTCGTATACCCTTGATTTTAGATATCCCCACAGAAAATAATCATTAGGAGTGAGATCCGTCCTCTGTAGGGGCCTCTGAATATTTCTTCTTCAAGAGACAAATTTCCCAAGGAACATCTTTTTCAAGAGGCCTATGGATACTGGCAATGTGGCATGTGGCTCGTTGTGAATGGTTTTGAGCAGTTTGGACCATAAGATCCATTTTGTTCTCAGATCGACTCAACTCAGGATTCAGCTCATATTCAGAAGCCTCCACGTGCAGAAGGCTACCCCAGGTAAGACTCTCGCGTCTCAGGCCTCACAGCTGGTGGACCGGTTTCTCCTGGTGGGATTGCATGCGCTACTGGAGGGTTTGCGCTCCGTTCCGCGACGCCAATCGGTTGTGCACTATTTGCTGACGGAGTCTGGAGACTATGGAAATATACTGTCTCCTAAGCAGCGAGGGGGGATGTTGGCCTGTTGTCATGCCACTCTTGAAACGACCTATGGGCCACCCGACCTAGTGTGGCACTACGGGCAAAGGACGCCCAGGTCCGCGATAAATTCAAATTGAATTACCACTGTAATACAACAGGTAGAGGCCGCGTAAGCGAATTCGGAGCCGTAACCAGTCAGGAGGATGGAGGTATCCTGAAGGTTAATTCCAGACGGAGATATCCTTTCAATACTGGTAGTTAGGAGGCGAGGCTGTCCGCTAGGTACCTTTCAGGTTGCCTCTCCGTAAGGCGTTGGCCTTTAACGGGCTTGTTGGCGGAGCTAGACAGTAGATTGTCTTGTCTCTAAATCTTCTACGCTCATCCCACGGCTGAAAGAATGACCACATATCGTTATACCAGCCTGGGGTGACAGGTTCGCCCGTTGTAGTCGACACCGCCCTACTGTGGCATGTGGCTCCATTCTGATGTACGCTGATTCTTATGTTTTAGATGTAAATCGCTTTACGAAATCCTTAAAGTTGTTCTCTTGATGTTTAAATTGGCTTCTCTTGCGAATCGATTATCTTCAATTTTGTCTAACAGATTCACTCACACCCTGAAATAGTCTTTGGCATCCTCGCTGACTTTGGGCGGCCTTCAATAATTATTCTCTTGATTGACCCAGCTATCTCGAACATTTTCATCCACTTACGAATAGAATTTACGCTTGGTGTTTCCCTAATGTCTCGTAAACCATGCTTACTTCGATACATCTGCCTCGCAATAGCCACTGATTTATTGTTTGCGCAATACGCTTTGCTCCTGTAAATGGCTCCATGGCGACTAAAAATTCTACGAATTGGTGCATCTAACGACACCCCCTCCGCCCCCTCGCCTGCGGGTTTTTGAAATATAAAGAAAACAAACCGCGAACACAGTTAAGGCCCACCTGTATTATATGAGCACACAATTTCAGAACTTATTTACAATGCACAGAAATATTTTAAACATTGAGTCAATACCAGGAAATCAATAGATTGTATAGTTCAAAGGCAATGACACCTAACTAGGCCGGGATCTGTTCTAAGGTAAACATTTAATTTTGTATGTGCTTGCTCACTACTGTATTTATAAAAATGCCATATGAATATACTATTATTATAATGAAAAAAAAACAATAAATCTATTATGATCAAATTATAAAAATGCAAAAAATATATATTTAAAATAAGTATCTGCTTAAAATTAGGAGTGGAAAATTTAAATATCAGCGAATAAAGTCAAATCAGAATAAAGCATTTACTTATAATGAAATAGTCAAATCAGAAAAATATATATGAATAAAATTATCCTGTATTTTACTTCTAACCACAGTATACCAACCAGTAGCTTTTCTCTTGAGCTACAGGTCATTGCGGGAAGAGGGTGTGAGGTATATGGGCAGAGGGGTACATACTGACGAATGCCTTTAACTAGCATTCCGCGCAGGTAAAGGCTGGCGACTTTTTGACCTTTTTGATCTGGCAGCCATATCCGAGCCCTTATGACTCGAGATGAATCCGTTTTGATTTCAATTTTGTTCTAAGAGAAGCTACTGTCTGGTATACTGTGTTATATAACTAAGATAAAGAATGATACAAATAAAACAAATTACCTGTTAAAATAATGTAAAATAAAAAATAAAAAAAAACATTATTATATTCATATTATTCAAATGTCCACATTAGATTAAAATGCCCAATATTTTTTAAATTCTGTATCATCCCTCTTTTACAAGCCATGTTGTAAGCAGCCTTTTAAAGTGGGTCTTATTTTTCGCTATTGACATACAAACCATAATGGGCTCGATTGCGTTTCTTCGTGAACTAAAATCAGATATTAGTTAAGTGAACGAGACAGGGCAATACGTCAGAGCGGGATGTGAAATGAAAGGCTCCGCATTAACACTACCCACCGAAAATAAAGTAGCTGAATCTTAAACCGCATAAAATGTGTTCAAACTGTGTTCGAATGGCTATTAGTTCGACAGGTAGTTTTAATGCGGAAAACTCTACGATAGTTAATTGCATGCTCCGCTCTAACGTATTGCTGTCTCATTCGCATAAACTAATTCCGATTTTAGTTCACGGAGAAACGCAATCGGGCCATTATGAGCATGGCAAGTCCCGTTTAATAGTAAGCTCGACTAACACCCGAATTTATAGTGGAGTATTGGTCAGTACTCAGATTTAAGTTATACTTGAGTATCAATTTTCGTTTTACAGTACACTCCAAGATGGCAATTTATATTTAAGTAGCGGCTCGGTGCCAAGTATCAGACCATGCGTCCAATACTAACATGTAAGAGTTGTATGTCACTGAAAGGGCATTAAAAAAACATGTTTTTATATAATAAGAAATGTAAATGGTTACCTTAAAATACAATTGAATGTGACGAAAGACGTGCCGACTAAAAATCCAAAAGCACCAGATAATAAGTAAGACTTAAACTGCTTGATCAGATAGTCTTTCTTCAACTTCTTGCCTTTGATTAACATTTGTATCTGTGGAAGAAAGGAAGACACCGATTGATTTAACTAAAACGAAAATTAAAGTCGGAATTCACTTGATATTCTCCATAAAATATCTTAATATGCTAAATGGGAAATAAATATCGTGTTCAGTTTAAATCATTGCTCAAAATATTGAAAGTGGTGAAAATGATTCTATGCCTAAACAATGTGCAGGACGGTGAATACTCAGGAAAGGATTCTCAATTTGGAAATTTGGGAATCAGCTCTTGGGTAGAAACTCCATTCTATGTGTCGACAACAAACTCCTCAACTAAACTCTGTACTTTAACTCTTTACTGGGAACATGATTTTAAACTACGTAGGTAATAGGGAACATCTGTCTGTGGGACTGCTATTTTGAATTATTAATAATAAAACACACATCTAACTCACAACATTGAATTTATGTAACAATATTAAAAGCCTATATCTTATGAACTAGAAAGAGTTAGGTATAATGGTGTCACATTAGATATCTAAGCCTGATTGTTTTTGATGGTATGAATACCAATTTAAAGATCTTCTCCATATGAATTCACTATTAATAATACATTCGCAATATTTTTTTTTTGAGTAAGGTTTGTATAACGCATATATTCCGATCCAATAGGTGCAGGATTTAAAACCGAATGATTTGATTTCATGAAAAACATTTTACAACGGTTTACTAACGTTAACAATATTTAATTTTCGAACGAAGCCCACTTCCATCTTAATGGGCATGTTAACAAACAAAATTGTACGTCCCGGGGAAAACTAACTTGACTAAAAACACTAAGTTAACCTATCGCCATAGAGGTGTTTTTGTATTATTTAAAAAAAAAAAACAACCAAACAGCCAACCGAAATGTATGGGTTTGACGCTTCTTTGAATGCCTATATCTCGCTTATTTATTGAGACCGAATAAATATTATTGCAGATTCGGAATCAGCGCGGTGAATATAGTTGGGTGACTTGAAAAATCAACAATGCAGAACAGGTAATGCATCCTATAATGATCCTATAATGCATTAGTACCATCAAAACACAACCTACCATTATATAGGCGTTTATAAATTGTTTAAAAAAACTAGCCGCACCTACCGAAATATAGATGTTTAATACTTCTATATCTCGCTTATTTATAGAGATTTATTTATTTATTTATTTTCAGGAAAACCAACAGCTAATTATAAGTTAACAAAGCCGGAGTAACATAACAGAGAGCCAATTAAAGGTTTTCACGTTTAAATAACAGTGTAAAAACATATGTGATCTTTCAATTAAAGCTATCGTATAAAAATCGAGATGGAAAGTTTGCTAAACTGCATAAATACCCATTGTAATTAATATACTTACAATATACAAAACTGCATAGAACTGGTAACTTCCTTTAATGGAATTCAGCAGCATCGTAATAGTAGCCGTGGTGCAGCTGCCGGTCCAAGGGTGGATCAATTCCGCACATGCTTTATCCGCAGCCGCTCTATCGAACCACAATTTACTAGCTTCAACCATCTTGAACCACTCGACAAAACAGAGAGACCTTTAAACCGCACACGTAACACGCCTTAACATTACAAAAAAGCAACAACAAAGAACAACACAGTTGTTTTCCCCGAAGTCGGTGACTTCTTTATCGCGATACAAGATAGACGAGCAGGCGTTGCTGTCACCAGCGGTATCTGGGTCGTCTATCGGGTACGAATGGTTAATAGGAACTAATTAAATTGACACAATTTGCATCAATTAAAATTCCGAAATCACGGAACGGCACGACAACGGCATACGCCCGGGCGCTCAGTCAGATAACTGAAGTCAATGATCATTACTGAAGTTAGCACCAAAGAAAATATGGTAACACATTAACCCTAGAAAGATAATCATACGTCAAATTGACTCCATAGGTTTAATTAGCTATAAAATCAATTGTTTTTTATACATTTTACTAAATTAAAAAGATATGTGTTGTATCATGTATTTTTAAATAAAACATCCGATATTTACGAAATTACGTTTATTTTGAATTAAGAAAATTACAACAAAACTCAAACTTCTGAAAAATTAACAAAAAATAGGAACATTATTTTCTTCAGTATATTTTTTTTTGCCTATTACATTAATCAGCCTTTTTATCTTATAATTCAAGTAACATCAGATATTATTGTCTTTAAACTAGATAATAACTATTGAAACATCACTGAAAACATTTTTGGCACATGTCAACGTTATGCTCTCGGCAAATTATTGCTTTGCATTTTATGCACGAGGCATTCGCCTTCCTCTGTATTTTGGAAGGGCAATATTTACAATAGGCCCGTTTCTTGGCTGCTGGTACCTCGGGACGCTCTTCTTCTTGATCTTGAGGGTTTTTTTGGCACGATAGACGCGATACTGTCCCGTAAATACCTTTTCAAAATTGGTATATCCAATCGCTTCGACATAAAGGGCGATGTAAGAGCATTACTTAGGTTTTTCATAAATTTATTGCGATTCAGAGCCTTATCACCTTTACTGGCAACGTTGTTGGAGTATATAATATAAATATTTATGGTGGCAATATTTATCATCCCATAGAAAACGGCCATGGGCCATCTATTTGTCTTTATACTACAGTACATTATGGAACACATTTGGTCTAGCGTGTCCACCCCGCCTTTGGTTTGATTGTAGAACATAATCATTTCTGGTTTGCCGGTTGTTTTATTGACAGAAGCATCTTCGTCACATGATGATAGTAAATACACCATTTTAGCCGGTGATCTTCGATTTCACTGTCTGTATCAGCGGATATGGCCTCCTCCTCATTATCTAAAAGTGCAGCCAGAATGCCTTTCTCGTCTAAATTTCTTCTCGCCATTTTACTGAATGTACGTTCAAGCTCCCTATAAAACAAAAACAAATGTCAAAAACAGCAAAAACAAACGGAACCAACAAAAAAACTAACTTATACGCTATATCAAAAATCGTAAAAGTCACTTAAAAGATAATCATACGTCATTTTGACTCCTTTGGCGGTAAAATATCGAAATGGCGGGAACTTACCAGTTTGACACGTGCGCCCTTCGCTATTGTTCCCGGCGCTTACTGAGATGTCCGGAATGCACGTCACCGGATTCACACAATTTAAAAAGTTACAGCAAAATTTCGTCGGCGCGGGAGTCATTTTGACGTAGATTATCTTTCTAGGGTTAAGGGGCAAACATATTATCGGACGCGTCCATTATTCGCCGCTTAAGGATGCGATAGATAGTATGCACAGTCGTTTGGGATGCGGCTTGCGGATCTATTGGACGTCCAAAGCCTCAAGGTCAAGTCCACGACTTGCGTCCGATAATGTGCACGGCTCAATAGACATTCATTACACAGATACCTTTAAGTCGCGTCCGTAAGCCGCGGCTAATGGACGAGTCAAATAAATTTGTTCGCCCCTTAAGTCATATAACTACTAGACCCCGTGACCAGCCTAAATGGGCAATCATATTATCGGACGAGTCCGCAAACCGCGGCTTATGGACGCGACTGAACAGTATGCACAGTCGTTTGGGACGCGGTTTGCCAGATCTCTATCGGGCGTCCGAAGCCTCAAGGTCACGTCCGCGACTGACGTCCGATAATATGCACTGCTCAACAGAAATTCATTACACAGATAAACTTTCAGTCGCGTCCATCAGCAACGGCTGACGGACGCTTCTGATAATATGTTTGCCCCTTGAGAGAAGCGTCAGCCGAATAGAAAGAGACAGCAGCATATACATTTGCGAGCAACTAAATCGACTCACCCCCTCAGTTCGGATAAAAACAACTTTTTGTCTAAAATGACTAACCGGATGTACACCAAATATATACTTTTACGAAAACTTAATTATTTAGCTTTATAATGACACCATTTTTATAAAAATCGGTTGAGAACTTTTTTAAATAATAATATCTGAACGGAAGTATTGGAAAGTACGCTATTCGTCGCAAAAAGTTTCCACGTCTTAATCACTCATAAATCCCGGAACAGGTTTATTTTTAGCAGTTACTTACTAGCAGTTGACTTGAAAAAATCTCCGTAAGCCAAACTCATTATTATCGTAAGAGTATGGATACTACACCAAAAAAGACCGCTCAGATTATTGCTTTATTGCAGCAGGGCTTTAGTCAACGTACAGTTGCTCGTCAAGTGGAATTTAGTCAGTCTGCCGTCTCAAGAGTTAAAAGAAGGATTGAACAAACTGGTACCATCAATCGGAGACCAAATAGCAGCCGGTTCCGGTGCGCTTCTGAGAGAGACGATCGTTACATCGCTTCGACGTTACTGCAGCAACGCGACCTCGCTGGAGTTAATGTACAGCAGGAGCTGAGATAAGTTCAAGGGGTAGTTGTCAGTCACTGAACGATCAGAAGACTCTTGAAAAAATCCGACTTCGTTCCAAGAAGACCTGTCACAGGCCTTAAATTGGCCACACGCCACCAGCAGGCGCGACTTTAATTTGTTCGAGAGGACGTCAGTTGGAGCATATAGCAATGGCGGTCAGTTTTATTTACTGACGAAAGCAGAATGTGTCTATATGGCAGCCACAGAATAAACTGGGTCTCCAGGCGTCCAGGTGAGTGATTTTCGCAGTACTGCTTCGCTGAAACAGTCTCCTACGGCGGCGTTTCCTGCATGGTGAGGGCTGACATTTCTTTAGAGGGAAGGTTCAACCTCGTTTTCGTGCCAGGGGGAGGTCGGAGAGAAGGCCTGAATGATGAACGCTATATAAAAATATTCTCCTGGATCATGTCATACCGTATGAAGGATTTATTGGAAAAAACTCTGTGTTAATACACGATAATGCACGGTGTCACACAGCGTGTATCACTCGGCGATTCTTAGATGAAGTTGGTTTGGAGACGATAGACTGGCCAGCTCTCAGTCCAGACATGAATCCCATCGAGAATTTGTGAGACGAGCTTAAACGAAGAGTCCAAGCCAGAAATCCGGCAACTTATAATATCTAAGAGCTCAAGACAGCGTTGCTAGAGGAATGGGATGGGATTCCTCAATACTTGACCAAAAAACTGATCAGGACTTTGAAGAACCTCATGCGAGCTGTCATCTGGGCAAGGGGGAGGGGGGGGGGGGGTAACACTAAATATTAATTTAATTAACGTTCCTTCTTAGGTTTGCATTTTCCGTTTTAATTTAATTTTAAATATCTCCAGTTTTCTACTCCTGAATATACATTTGACTTAAATTTTATTTAATAATGAAAAAAAAACCTAAGCGGATTTTCATGATTATGGTATTAACGGACAGCTAACAAAATAAGGGCTTTAAAAAGTATATTAATTGTATGGATCTACTTAGCCATTTAAAAAAAAAAAGTATTTTTCCTCACTGAGGGGATGAGTCGATTTAGTTGCTCGCAAGTGTAGTACCCCCTCCATCCTTGTCTAGTCGTGCATTCGCGGAGACAAGTACATATATCACTATGGCAACGCGTTTATATAACTATGGCAACGCTTTGACGCCATTATATGAATAAACGCGCATGCGCAACTAGACAAGGATAGAGGGAGTCTGTTGCGACGCCGTCAGTAGCGACGTCGCCGGCCGTAAAATAGATGATTTACGGCCGCTATGAGGGTGCCCGAGGAAGCATAAGAAATTTGCAGAAAACTCATTTTTTCGAGAAAAATGGCAAAATTGTCTCGGGTTACCTTTATAGACATCACAGGCGCCGCTTAGAGCGGATCGAGCGAGCGAGACGGCCTACGGCCGCCCGCTCCCACACGGATCGAGCGAGCGAGACGGCCTACGGCCGCCCGCTCCCACACAGAGACCGAGCGAGCGAGACTCCCTACGACCGCCAGCTCTAACATAGCTAGGAGACGAACTTTGGTGCCGAAAACGGACAGTATTGAACGCGTCAAACCGGAAATGAAAGCGGGAAATACTGCCCGAAACAGTTGTATAAGAGTGGAGGTACATGCATATAGCACCCCTCTTACGACCTGCCGTGAAAATTCACGAGTTTATAGTAAGAAACCGTGAAACACGAGAGAAAACACGTGGTATTTTCTACTCCCAAAAATAGTGAAAAACTGTTATAGGGGAGTAGAAAACAAGGCACCATCACCACCGACCACCGGCAAGTAAACAGAAACACAGGAATCATCGATTCAAGTTTACGTTGCCGGAAAATTGCCCTCAGCCGATTTCGAAGATACTAGCAGACACGAAAACAACGGGAACGCATACGTGAGGTACCGGGCCAGACTCTGATGATGTTTGGAACCCGAAGAATCCACTCCAAAGGAAAGGATGGGTTTTGAGCCATTCTCTGATTGGTTGGTTGCCGACCAATCAGGAATGCGCTCTAACGAGCCAGTAGCCGCCAACCAAAAACTGTTGGTCGGCCCTGAAGTCTGGACAAACACGGAGCGTACCGTAACGGCTTTTAGAGGAGAGGAGATAGCTTTTCTCCTAGGAGAGTGCGAGAGGTCAATAGAAAAGGGAAGATCCCCACCTTTCACGGAAAGCTGTCCGCGGCGTGTCCATTGGTGGACACGAAAGCAGGTGCACGACAGGTGCACGGCGAGAACCGCGGAAGTGAGTACAAATATGGGCCCCCGGGCCATACCAAATCACTCGCTCTCTCAGTTCCACAGGAAACAGTCAACCGACTAGGAAGGAAGGAAGGAAACCCCAACGACTACTAGGACCGCGACCTGGAACCGCTCCACTGCCCTTGCAGTCTGGAAGCCAGTCGCGAGCGGCTCTACTGCACCGTGCAGTATTGAGCCCGTCCAAGTAAAGGACACTACGGTCGACGAGACACTCTCTCCTATTCGGGGAGTTGAGTGCCGGTCCGAGTCGGGAATTACGGTCCGACTCGTGATTTACGGTCGACGGGACGCTCGCTCCAGTCGTGGAGTTCGAGCGCCGGTCCAAGTTGGGACCTTCGGAGAGTCGGGTACACGCGGCGCACACGCGGTCAGACGGCGCACACAGGCGCAGTCGGACGCACGCGGGCGCAGACGGGCGCACAAAGGCGCAGTCTGGTGAGCATCGGCGCACACGCGGCACCCACGCGGCGCACACGCGGTCAGACGGCGCACACAGGCGCAGTCGGACACAGGCGGACGCAGCACAGGCGGACGCAGCACAGGCGAACGCAGCACAGGCGGACGCAGCACAGGCGAACGCAGCACAGGCGGACGCAGCACAGGCGGACGCAGCACAGGCGGACGCAGCACAGGCGGACGCAGCACAGGCGGACGCAGCACAGACAAGCGCACCCAGGCGCAGTCAGGCACACGCAGACGCACACAGGCGCACACAGGCGCACCCAGGCGCACTCAGGCGCACTCAGGAGCACGCAGGCGCACAGAGACGCCGCTCGACAACCGACCACGAAAGATCTTGTTCGACCCGCTGCCCGGGAAGAACAGGATAGCGACACTTAGAAAATAAGACTAATTGTTATATACTGATTTTACTTTACAATAAAGATTTCAATAACGTTGTTATGTACCTAGGTTAATTATATACTTATGTCTGATTTGTAAAACTGTATACGTGTTATGTATACCGATATGTAATGTATTTGTTATACACCTTATGCACTTGGTTATGCATCCTAGACTAAGATCTCATGTTTATAAATTTATGGTGTGTCATTGAAGTTCATCGAAAAATAATATGCCGTGTTGGCACTAGTGAGTCGAAGGCGTGTTTTATTGGTGCAGGGACGGGGAGTAAAACGGTGGTAATAGACAGACTGAGGCGTATCGAGGCTTGCAGCAGGTGTCGTGGCCGCCCGTTACGGGGCAAGCGGCGACCAAGCGGTGGACCTCTTTTTACAGTCCTGGGTTCACACAGCGCTGGGTCGGTCCGTGCCACAGGGCACTGCATATGTTGGGCAACGGGCGCAACATAGAAGCTGGTCCTTCGAGCCGGATCGCCATTAGCAAAATACCGTTACTCTCCCGTCGTGCACCAATAAATCACGATGAGCCTTCGTAGTGGAAAAAGTCGTCGCGACCCACAAGCAGCTGACCGCAGCGCTGCGAGGGACGGCGACACCGTGACAGAGGTCACAATCCAAGATTCACAGATGAGCGACCTAGCAACCACGAGCGTCACGGTAACACGAGTTGGCAACTCGCCTCAGGGGGCAATGGGCCCACCGACCGCGCAGCCACTAACGCCAGCAGCTCGGGTAGCAGGCGCATACCCGGAGCGCGGCACGCCGTACGTCGTGGACAATGCAGCCGCTATAACTCAAGGGGGTGCGACAGGAAGGCCCGCCGACTGGACAGCGAGTCTATGCAGCCGTGAAAGCGGCATGACGCCGCACAGTAGGTGCAAGCGTCGCTTCGCCGAGGCAGCACAGCGAGCATTTCGCGAGAAACAGCGGATTGAGGACGAGATATCCGAGCTGCGCGATGCTTCCGAACGAACGATGCTCCGTAACCGAACGGAGACGCTGCAGGCGAGACTCGCCGACCTGCGCCGAGCCACGGAACTCGAGCAAGACATCATCGTCGCTGAGGAAGAAGAGGCCGAGGACGCTCCAAGCCTTGGACGTTCGATGGCACGCACACGGATTCCCCTCGAGAAAACTCCCATACCGCAGTGGATCGACCACTCAAACCAGGCGGTAGGGGACACGGCGCAGCGGCAACTAGCGGGGGATATGGACAACTTCGAAGGCGCTTTCCCGCAAGCACCAGGCCCGCCACAATCACCGACACCGCACGCGACCACTGCGTGCGAAGGGATTCTCTTGCGGCATACACTGCCGCGGGAATTGCCGGTGTTCGACGGTGACCCAGAGCGGTGGTTGGTCTTCGCGTCACAGCTGGAGCAGCAGACCCAGATCTTGACGCGAGCTGAAGTAATAATGAGACTACAGCGGTGCCTGAAGGGAAAGGCGTATCAAACTGTGTCCGCTCTCCTCTCCGATCCAGAGCAACTACCACGGATAAGAGAGATACTAGAGCGACGATTCGGGAGACCAGACCTTCTCATCGGGCGCCTTATCAACCAGGTGCGCGGCTTGCGACCATTGACCAGCACTTCAACGACAAGCGAAGAAGTGATCGATTTCACGGTGACAGTTGGCAACCTCATAGCTTCAATGAGGTCCCTGAAGCGACCAGAGTACGCGTATAACCTGGAGATACTGCGCGAACTGGAAGCCAAGCTGTCGGGCCATCACCTGTCGGGCTGGAGTGAAGCCATTATAGAGAGACACGGAGGCAATCCGTCATTATTCGATTTCTCAGAGTACATGGACAAACTCGGGCGACAGGCCACGGCGGTGAATCGAGCCAACTGGGGAGTTAAGCCGTCCAAACCGAAGGGGTACGAGTCGAAGCCTGCACCGAAGCGGGTGTACACGACGCACGCTGATACAGAGCAGTCGACATCCGCTTCAAAGCAAGCGCAGCCGAAACCGAAGAACTTCACGAAATACACGAAGAACACGCCGCCCGCAGCTTCCGGTCCACAGGAAGGCGGCCCGAAGTGCGAGATGTGCCTCACGCGAGGACACATCCTCGCGCGGTGTAAGAAATTTCTGAAGTTGACGGAAATCCAGCGCTCAAGATGGGTGCAGAGTTCCGGAGCCTGCTTCCGGTGCCTCAGGACGGGGCACTACGCACGGAACTGCCGCACCGCCCAAGAGACACACCCACTGCTCGTCGACAGCAAAAGGGCGGCGCGCTCACCACCGCGCCAGGAAGAAACAGATGAAGACCAGAAGGATGTCGCCGGTAACAACTACCATGTCAAAGCGGAGCGGGCAACAGAAGGGCAGACCTTCACATGCGTCGCCAAGCCAGATGTGTTGCTACGCGTCGCCTCAATAGTAGTAAGGGGTCCCAAGAGCAGCATCCCGATATTAGCTCTACTTGACGAAGGGTCAAGCGTCACGCTGATTGAGGACAGCGTGGCGAGGGAAATCGGCGTCTGCGGGAAGCAGAGCACGATTGTCCTTAAAAGCGTAGCGGGACCACGCAAGGAAAATTCCCGACTGGTAAACCTTGAGGTGAGGGACGCCCTGAACGGAGAGTGGCATCAGATGACGTCCGTCCACACCATCGAGAGGCTCAATGGACCCGAGCAAGAATCTTTGGGAGGCAAATGGGACAAATGGCCCCATCTGCATGGCATACAGATTCCGCAATATCGGGGCAAGGCCCAAATGATTATCGGCATGGACAATTACCGCCTCATAGCGCCACGAAGTATCGTCTGGGGACCACCAGGGTTGCCCACCGCCACCCGGAGCTTGCTCGGGTGGACGATCAGCGGACAGGTCCAGAAGAACTCGGACCAAGCGGCAGTTTACCACACAGGCATGGAGTCGCTGGACCAACTCGTCAACGACTATCTGCAGACGGAAGAGTCAGGCGTGGCCGTGCGGCGACCGCAACAAAAACGACATGAGCATGCGGAGGCGACAATGGCTGCCACAACGCATTGTCAGAACGGCCGTTGGGAAACGGGCCTGCTCTGGCGCCACGAGGGGGAGAGGCTCCCCCCGAGCCGCTTTCATGCCGTCAGCCGACTAAAAAGTCTGGAGACAAGACTCAGGAAGGAGCCCGCCGTCGCCGAGGCGTACTGCGCCAAGATGAGCGAGTACGTGACAAAGGGATACGCCGTGGAGCTTCCTGAGGAGGAAATACGTCGGCACGGACCACGTACATTCTACTTGCCACACTTTTGCGTCGTGAACCCAAACAAGCCTGCCAAGATAAGAATCGTCTTCGACGCCGCTTCCAAAGTAAGCGGACGGTGTCTCAACGACGCTCTGGAAACAGGGCCGGATCTCCTGAACGCTCTGCTGGGGATCCTGCTGAAATTCCGTGAAAAAGCCGTTGCATTCACCGCGGATATAAAAGAAATGTTCCTGCGAGTCCAGATCCGAGAGGCTGATCAGGACTCACAGCGGTTCCTGTGGCGGAATCTACGCACGGATCAGGAGCCACGAACATACAAGATGCGATCAATGATATTCGGCGCCTCGTCATCTCCTTGCTCAGCCCAGCATGTAAAGAATATGAATGCACAGGCCCACGCGGGGGAGTTCCCGGAGGCTGTGGCGCCGATCATTCATAAGCACTACATGGATGACTACATTGATTGTGCGGACAGCGAGGAAGAAGCCATACAGCTAGCTCGCAGCGTCACTGAAGTCCACCGAAGAGGAGGATTCGAGTTATGCGATTGGAGCAGCAATGCCGCGGCCGTATTGACTGCAATGGCAGCCAAACCGACTGGAAAAATCAGCCTTAACCTGGGTAAGGCAGGAGCATCGGAACGGGTCCTCGGCCTGGAATGGGACCCGGGGAACGACAAGCTATCATTCAGCTGCAAGTTTCCCCGCGTCGACGCAGCAATCCTGGCCGGCGAAGAACGGCCCACGAAACGGCAAATGCTAAGCTTGGCAATGAGCATCTTCGACCCTATGGGACTGCTGTCTCCATTTACCATCAAGGCGAAGATCTTACTTCAAGAGGTTTGGAGGTCACAGATTGACTGGGATCAGGTGCTGTCTGAAGACACATACCAAAAATGGTTACGCTGGCTGGCAGAACTGGATTGCATCAAGGAGTGCAGGGTGCCAAGATGGTACAGACCGGCAGATACAGCCAACCTCACGCTGCACGTCTTTTGCGACGCATCCGAATCCGCCTACGCTGCGGTAGCCTACTTAGTGAGCAAATCGGACACGGTTAGGAGTGTGGCCTTTGTCGCCAGCAAGGCAAAAGTGGCACCTCTTAAACCAATGACAATTCCAAGAATGGAATTAATGGCCGCAGTGATCGGAAGTCGATTAGCAGCCACCATCAAAAAGGAGACTACGCTCCTCATCAACAAGACGACAATGTGGACAGATTCCACAACGGTCGCACAGTGGATCAGGAACGACCCCCGCCGATATAACGTATTCGTCGCTCACCGACTAGGTGAAATCGATGAATTGACGGGTACAAGCGACTGGCGGTGGATTCCTACGACTGAAAACGTTGCCGACGAGGCGACCAGGGACAAGGAGCGATGCGACTTGAGTGAGCAGTCGCGCTGGTTCAGCGGTCCTGCCTTCCTGCTGCAAGACGAGGAAGACTGGCCGGCAGAAACATGGGCTACGGAAAAGCCCGACATAGAGGTACGCGCAGTGTATAGTACACAACAAGGCGCGCAGCTGATTAGGATGGAGCGTTTCTCATCATGGAATCGGCTGGTGCGGAGCATGGCATACGCACTACGCTTTGTGGAGATGTGTCGCCGGCGGTCTCAGCCACGTGGGGGAGACACCCTTGCACAGGAGGAAGTAGACAGGGCCACGGAGGTCCTGATTCGACAGGCGCAGGAGGAGATGTTCCCGCAGGAATGTAACCACCTGAGCAAAGGGGAAATCGTCGACCAGCATAGTCGCCTCTACAGCCTCACGCCTTGCCTCAACAGAAAGAGGCATATCGTACTGAGCGGACGGATAGGAGCTGCAAAGGGAGTCAGCCGAACGGCGAAGGAGCCAGTTGTGCTCTGCCCGAAGCACCCCTTCACTCGGCTGCTCATTAAACATCACCACCAACAGGCCGCTCACCAAGGACAAGAAACGGTGCTAAACAACATACGCCAGCGATACTGGGTATTGTGCGGCCGCACCGCAGTACGTCGAGAAACAAGGGAGTGTCGAACGTGCCGGTTGAAGAAGACACAGCCCGGCACCCAACTGATGGGGCGACTACCGGCCGCACGATTGGCACACCACTGCAGACCATTCACGCAGTGTGCCATCGATTATTTCGGGCCCATCAACGTATGCATCGGCAGACGCCGAGAAAAAAGATACGGCGTGTTGATGACCTGCCTCACCACCAGAGCGGTACACCTGGAACTCGCGGCCTCGTTAACAGCGGATTCCGCTATACAAGCGATCGTCAGGATGGCCGCGAGACGGGGATGGCCCAGGGTTCTCTTTTCAGACAATGGAACCAACTTCCACGGGGCTGAAAGAGAGCTCAGAGAGGCATGGGCAGACGTCGACAAGGACAAGCTGGCCAACGGACTATCAGCCAAAGGAGTACAGTGGAACTTCATTCCAGCGTCAGCACCTCACATGGGTGGGAGCTGGGAGAGGATGGTGCGATCCGTTAAAACCGCCCTCTACGCGATACTCAAGGAGCAATCGCCGAAGGAGGAGACACTGCTGACAGCGCTGGCTGAGGCGGAATTCATAGTAAACAGTCGTCCGCTCACACGCGTATCTGGTGACCCCAGTGATAAAGAAAGTCTGACACCAAATCACTTTCTCATTGGGTCACCGCAGCCAGTGCTACCGTTATGCCCCCCAGACGAAAGGGTGGACCTTCGGAAGCAGTGGCGGTACAGCCAAGCCTTGGCGAACCAGTTTTGGAAGAGATGGGTGAAGGAATACCTTCCCACTCTAGCCAAACGAACAAAATGGCACGAGCGCAACCGCGACATAGCCATCAATGACGTCGTGTTCATGGCGGAACCAAACACGACTCGCGGGACGTGGACTAGAGGTGTCGTAACCGCTGTACACCCGGGCGCAGACGGGTTGGTACGAGTGGTCGACCTCCGCACCGCAACAGGACGGGTCAGCCGAAGACCCATCACCAAAGTGGCCGTAATTCTAGAGGCCGAAAATGAAGACACGGGACGTGTCGAGGGGGAGGATGTTGCGACGCCGTCAGTAGCGACGTCGCCGGCCGTAAAATAGATGATTTACGGCCGCTATGAGGGTGCCCGAGGAAGCATAAGAAATTTGCAGAAAACTCATTTTTTCGAGAAAAATGGCAAAATTGTCTCGGGTTACCTTTATAGACATCACAGGCGCCGCTTAGAGCGGATCGAGCGAGCGAGACGGCCTACGGCCGCCCGCTCCCACACGGATCGAGCGAGCGAGACGGCCTACGGCCGCCCGCTCCCACACAGAGACCGAGCGAGCGAGACTCCCTACGACCGCCAGCTCTAACATAGCTAGGAGACGAACTTTGGTGCCGAAAACGGACAGTATTGAACGCGTCAAACCGGAAATGAAAGCGGGAAATACTGCCCGAAACAGTTGTATAAGAGTGGAGGTACATGCATATAGCACCCCTCTTACGACCTGCCGTGAAAATTCACGAGTTTATAGTAAGAAACCGTGAAACACGAGAGAAAACACGTGGTATTTTCTACTCCCAAAAATAGTGAAAAACTGTTATAGGGGAGTAGAAAACAAGGCACCATCACCACCGACCACCGGCAAGTAAACAGAAACACAGGAATCATCGATTCAAGTTTACGTTGCCGGAAAATTGCCCTCAGCCGATTTCGAAGATACTAGCAGACACGAAAACAACGGGAACGCATACGTGAGGTACCGGGCCAGACTCTGATGATGTTTGGAACCCGAAGAATCCACTCCAAAGGAAAGGATGGGTTTTGAGCCATTCTCTGATTGGTTGGTTGCCGACCAATCAGGAATGCGCTCTAACGAGCCAGTAGCCGCCAACCAAAAACTGTTGGTCGGCCCTGAAGTCTGGACAAACACGGAGCGTACCGTAACGGCTTTTAGAGGAGAGGAGATAGCTTTTCTCCTAGGAGAGTGCGAGAGGTCAATAGAAAAGGGAAGATCCCCACCTTTCACGGAAAGCTGTCCGCGGCGTGTCCATTGGTGGACACGAAAGCAGGTGCACGACAGGTGCACGGCGAGAACCGCGGAAGTGAGTACAAATATGGGCCCCCGGGCCATACCAAATCACTCGCTCTCTCAGTTCCACAGGAAACAGTCAACCGACTAGGAAGGAAGGAAGGAAACCCCAACGACTACTAGGACCGCGACCTGGAACCGCTCCACTGCCCTTGCAGTCTGGAAGCCAGTCGCGAGCGGCTCTACTGCACCGTGCAGTATTGAGCCCGTCCAAGTAAAGGACACTACGGTCGACGAGACACTCTCTCCTATTCGGGGAGTTGAGTGCCGGTCCGAGTCGGGAATTACGGTCCGACTCGTGATTTACGGTCGACGGGACGCTCGCTCCAGTCGTGGAGTTCGAGCGCCGGTCCAAGTTGGGACCTTCGGAGAGTCGGGTACACGCGGCGCACACGCGGTCAGACGGCGCACACAGGCGCAGTCGGACGCACGCGGGCGCAGACGGGCGCACAAAGGCGCAGTCTGGTGAGCATCGGCGCACACGCGGCACCCACGCGGCGCACACGCGGTCAGACGGCGCACACAGGCGCAGTCGGACACAGGCGGACGCAGCACAGGCGGACGCAGCACAGGCGAACGCAGCACAGGCGGACGCAGCACAGGCGAACGCAGCACAGGCGGACGCAGCACAGGCGGACGCAGCACAGGCGGACGCAGCACAGGCGGACGCAGCACAGGCGGACGCAGCACAGACAAGCGCACCCAGGCGCAGTCAGGCACACGCAGACGCACACAGGCGCACACAGGCGCACCCAGGCGCACTCAGGCGCACTCAGGAGCACGCAGGCGCACAGAGACGCCGCTCGACAACCGACCACGAAAGATCTTGTTCGACCCGCTGCCCGGGAAGAACAGGATAGCGACACTTAGAAAATAAGACTAATTGTTATATACTGATTTTACTTTACAATAAAGATTTCAATAACGTTGTTATGTACCTAGGTTAATTATATACTTATGTCTGATTTGTAAAACTGTATACGTGTTATGTATACCGATATGTAATGTATTTGTTATACACCTTATGCACTTGGTTATGCATCCTAGACTAAGATCTCATGTTTATAAATTTATGGTGTGTCATTGAAGTTCATCGAAAAATAATATGCCGTGTTGGCACTAGTGAGTCGAAGGCGTGTTTTATTGGTGCAGGGACGGGGAGTAAAACGGTGGTAATAGACAGACTGAGGCGTATCGAGGCTTGCAGCAGGTGTCGTGGCCGCCCGTTACGGGGCAAGCGGCGACCAAGCGGTGGACCTCTTTTTACAGTCCTGGGTTCACACAGCGCTGGGTCGGTCCGTGCCACAGGGCACTGCATATGTTGGGCAACGGGCGCAACAGAGTCTCATATGCTTCTATCTCTTTCTATTCGGTGAAGGCATTCACTTACAACCCGCCTCCGCACTCCCGTTCTCTATTTTGTTGCTCTGTGGTTAGCGCTAGAAAACGACATAAGGGTAGTGACAGACTGAGACCACATACGCAATATCTACGATCCAACGATCCACGCTGGTGTGAACACTGGCCCCACGTATGCAATGTGCACTGTGTGATTTTCCAACCAATTATTGACAATTGACCACCCTATTACCCCTTCAGACTTTCTATCGACCGTCCACCCTATATTTAAGGCCCGGTATTATTTTAATTATATACCAGGGATATTATAAACACACTTAATTATGAACCGATTAAAACATATTTACTTTGTATACAAAGTCCTAACATTTTCGATTTTAAATAATCTACATGTGAGTTTTATGAAACATAAAACACAGAATGTTTTAAATATATTATATTGTATTTGATCAATAATTACTGTACTTAATCTTTTTTTTTAAATCGTCTTGTTTTGTAAATTGGATTTTAGTAAATATATTATTTGATTAGATTGCTGCAGATTGTCTGCGGTGCGTCACCAGACGGATTTTTCCACCTTCCAGTTTTTTTCCGTTCGTCGTTAAAAAAAATGTACCGCAACGCATCGCACCGTAGTGCACCACTGATGATCGGGGCGGCCGCTTCACTCTCAGTCTGGCAGGTATCGACAAACCCACTTCAGGAGGTTCAAAATGTTGCTTTACATATCATATGTATTAGACGTCACACAAAAAAGTGCATGAGATGAAAAAATGCAATTTTAAAGATGAAAAAAGCTAATATCGCAGAGCCGCGTCTGCAATATTGACATGGTAGAATTCGATTGTATGCAAGTGAACAAACGTTTAATAATCGGGGCGAAATGGTTTGTCCGATGTGTATATAGGTTTCTAGGTTGTTACAAGCTATCGACCTGAATTTCATCATTGTCATCAAAATTGATTTCCCGCAACTAGCACAAAGGGTCAAAAGTGAAAATTGTATAATCTAGAGCAGGGTTTTTCGCGAAGAGTGACTGGAAGGGTCTTGAAATTAATAGTAGGTGACTAAACCTTTTCGGATCCGAACTTTCAAGTTTGTTTAGCATATTTTGCCATGAACGTCATATTCATTTGATCTCCACCGTGGTTTGATTTCCGCCGTGGTTTTTTTAAATCGCTTTTCCCGATATAATATGGACATACAATTCGCATCAGTTCCGGATTAACCTATGTAGAGTTCCGGATTAACCAAAATCTTAAGGCCTCCTTTGCACTTTTCAGGCCCCCCTTTTGGGCTGTCAAACATTCTGACGAAGATGTAGTGTAGAATAGACGAGTATATAAACAAAACACGATTGTACCTGCAAAGTGGGCCGTTAAACAATCTGACAACTGTTATGTCACGTAGCAATGACGCGCATGTAAACAAAATGCGATCGCACAGGCTGGCAGCGGCCAACTGTCGATAATTTATAACAATTATACTATTAGTCAGATCAGAAAATTTAATAATCATCTCCTTAGAATTTCAATTGAATGTTTTTTTTCTATCTATTAGAATCAATTTAAAAATCCGGATAATCCGGATAATTGGATATTTGGATAATCCGACATTTGTTCGCTCCGACATTGTTATTTACATCCACGAATGTTACTGTGAGTGAGCGAATCGACTCTTTTTTTTCTTTTCCTAATTTGCTACTTTTCATTCCACAATATGGAATAAATATCTCTTGGGAATTAATATCTTTAATTAAAAAAATAAAAACCTCATGCACCTTTTTATGTGATGTCTAATGTCATAAGCTATGTAGAGTAATATTTTGAACCTCCTAAAGTGGGATTTTCGACACCTGCCAGACCGAAGTATGAGCGGCCGCCTCGACCATTGCATACTAACGTGGGCGGAGCGCGGGTCCAAGTTGGATATTAATATCTCCACTTAAAGAAATAACAACCTCATGCACTTTTTTATGTAAACTAAAATAGAATCAACGATCAAGATCTTATCATTATCGTAAACAAGATGTAATGGATTATTTTCGATTATAATGTTGGTGCTACTTTAAAAAATATTCGTCATAATGGCTACCCTGCTTCTGATTGGTTGAAGCTCGGCCAATCTCGGTAGTGGTTATCTTACTCCATTGCCCAATAAGATGTCTCTTTTTCTGTTGCTGGAGGCAGGCGCCAGCTTCAGTCCACTCGTCCGTTTCACCAGTTGAGAGCCAATAAAAAAAATCAACGAAACTGAAATGTCATAGGTACGTGCCGGGAGTTTCATCACCTCAAAATAGAAGTATCGATAAAGACAGAAAGTCGATTTACAATTTAAAAAACAGATAAGGGCGCATTGCGGCGCATTTTTAAATGACAATTTGTTTTAGGGACCGTTGCCTAGCTGTGGGCTGAGCGGGATCGTATTATTATGTCTATTTTTTAAAAATATATTTTTATATAATATAAATATAATATAAATAATTGTCGTAAAATCTCCGCCCAGAAAACCGTATTATAACAAAAACAATAAAAAAAATAATGTCTAGATTAAATACTTATTAGATTACTCTTCTCAAACCTTTCGTCTTGATTTTTTGAATTATTTTAATCTAGCGGCTATCTACCAAAATATTATATCGATTCCATAACCATTGCTTTTGTTCTTTGGATTTTATAATATAATTTTGTATCATCTAACCAAAGTATTGAGGATGACAGATGGAAAAAAATGTTTTTTTATTGTTTCATTGTTTTTCAAAAAAAGTTTCGAGTTCCATCAAATCAAATCAAAATTAAATCACGTTTATCAGATTTATCAAAATTAAATCAAGTCTTCAACACCGTATACGTAGTTGTGATTTGATTGGATTTTCGTGACATTCCCTATACAGGAAAGTATACGGGGGGCGCCAGTTTTGCATGCGGCAATTTTGCACAAATGTCACTTTTGACAGTTCCAAATTTGTTGAGGGCAGATTTGCAGGAGGCAACTTGCAGGCGGCAACCTTGCAGGCGGCAACCTTCAGTACAGTTTATAAGTTTTTCTGTTAGGTTAGGTTAGGTTAGGTTTTTCTATCCCTAAAAACGAAGTGACATTAATTACCGGCATCCTTGTAGTGGATGACTTTTATACATCAAACTAAACATAAAAAAAAATGTTTTAAGCTTTTCTTTTTAAGGTTAGGTCATTTTGACATAAATGCAAAACTGCCTTCTGCAAGATTGCCTTCTGCAAAACTGCCGCCTGCAAGAATGCCGTCTGCAAGATTGCCGTCTGCAAATTTGCCTTCTGCAAGTTTGATGGGACCCAAAGTATACCTGTTTATGTACCTACGTGCCAAAAGAAGGCCGTGTTCGTCGAGAACGTCTCTAGGGATATGTTGGAACCGAATTATTAGATTTCTATAATGTTTCACACAATTTCTATAGTGAATAATTCACAGGCATTTGTGACATTTTGAGAAGTAGGCTCGGCGCAAACGAACCACCGGCCACAGCCACCGGTGGCTGACGCTCGCGGTGCGCCACCGCCACCGGTGATCCGAGGCCACGACAAGTGGTCGGTGGCCGCCTCAATTTATATATGGCCCTTCCACACGTTGGCGAATGTTCGTGTCCAAGTTGGTGTAAACAACTACTAAGGAAACATATATGGAAAACTGTGGCAGATAGGTCAACGTCACCACAAAAATATGAGCTGTGGTCAGCCTGCGAGCCGCACCTGCGCACTCTGCGCACCTCTTCTAATTTTTACGTGATTTTGACAGCTCCGAGCGATCAGCTGGCTGTTTTTTTCTTTGAAAGCCGCAACTTATGCGTTACCTATTCTGTGACACGAACATTCGCCGACGTGTGGAGGGGGCATTAGCCACAAGTCGCGTGAGGAGGGGGCATTAGCCACTGCTGTAGCGAGTGGCGGCCGCCGTCGAGTCCCTAGAAAATGTATGAATAAGTTAATAGTAAAAACACATTTTTTAAAACCAGCTTTTATATTTTACATTTTTTTTAAATGCTCTGTCCCGAGCCAACCCTGGGTCCAGCAGCCATGTCATAGTGTACCTTAGAACGGGCTATGATACCTAATTGAATGCGTATACAAAATTTTGTTTCTGTGCTCTCCTCGTTGGAAGCCAACCCTGGGTGCAGCAGCCTTGTCGCAGTCACTTAGAACGGGCTATCATATATGGTGAAATTTAGAACGGGCTATCATAATTGAATGCGTATACCAAATTGTGTGTCTGTGCTGTTTATCGTGGAATAGTAGCCTCATCGGGAGCCGATCCTGTCGTAGAATCAGGTCATGCTCACCATAAAATGTATTGTCATCGGAACTGAACCAGCGTGTAAAATTTGAACTTCATAGGATAATAGAAAGTGGTTCTAATTCAGCTTCCAAGATTTGACCTAAACAAACATACATACTAAACTAACATACATTGCAAGGTAAATAAAAGCTTGTAAAAAACGTGTCATCTGTTTGTCGCTGGCCACTTGTGGATGTGGCCGGTGGTTCGTTTGCCTAATGGTGCTCCTAAACGGGCTATACTTTTATATATATGGCAATATATGTGGCTGCAATAAGAGCAACTATAGCCCGGCTATCACTGCAACATTTTATTGCAGAATATGGCTGGAAAATATATAAGCCGGCCATACTCGGCAATATTTCTGCAAAAGTGCGGCCGATCATTTTGACTTCTAAACGGGCTACACAATCGGGCAACAATGGCCGACGAAATAATACTTGTCGCAGCGGATTTTTTTGTTTTAAATAAAAATTTAAAACGACAAAAAAACGAGAATTTGGATTCGACCTGACTTCAATAAGCGTGATACTTTAGATATATTAGCCTGAATGTTTACGACGATATGAATAGCAATTGAAAGATCTCCATATGAATTCACTATTATTAATAGGTACAATACAATTATCTATTAATGATGTATATAAACATTAAAACACACTAATAAATAATATAAAATTATTTCACGCAATTCTACGTAACATATCAGAATAGATAATAATATTTTATAGATAGAAAAAAATAATCATTAGATGATATAAATACAAAATGAAGATGTTGTGCGTCGTGCCTCACATCAGAAAGGGACGCACATAGGGCGCAAAACGAAACGGCAAGGAAGCTGGCCGGGCAATATGCAGTATTTTCGATTGCGAAGCGATCGTCCAGAAACACGCCCCGCACGCCGGTTTACCCTTTAATTAGTGAAGTAAAATCTCGCCGGACCGTTTCGAACGTGAAACCGTCAAGCGTGAATAAGAAACAATTAAAAAATATATTACTTTAACGATCTCTTGTCGCGGGGCCCCTAAAACACGTGGGGCCCGTGGGCCGGCACCTACTCGGCCTATTAGATAATCTGGCAGTGAGGTTGGTACATGATGATGCCCATCCATTTTTTTGGTTTTTTGAGGAAAACGATGTGTTAATTATAGTTTTATTTCCGACTATGTTGCTGACCTCGAATAAGGTGGGTTTGAAGATCACATACCTCCATCAAAAAATACAGGAAACACAGTTGGCTACCATTAAAGCGAACAAAACGAAACCTATTACTATATTATGTCGCTGGGTTAGGTTATAATTAGAGGTACGGAATTTTAGCAAACAAAAACAGAAATTTCGCAAAAATAAAATTGAAAATATCGACATTCACATAATATACCTACTGCATCTAAAACAACTAAAATTACATTTAATATTAATTAAAAGCTAGCATTGTTTACTTCCAATATTTGACCATTAAGAATCGTTCTGTCCGCAACGGCGACATTAGATTTAATAAAGAAGCATTCTGTAAAGATGCATTGGGTAAAGATTTCTCACAAAAGAAAAAAAATGTTTGCATAAAATTAAAAGAAATATTTATTCATCATAATTATCTATCTGTCACTTTTTCAAAACATTTACAAACAGTTCAAATTAAATTACACTCTCCTTGCCTTTTTTTCGGCAAACTGATTTATTAAATCATTTAGCTGATGATGACTTTAGTTTTTCTAACGTTTCTGCCTGGCGGCGCCAGGTCTGACAGGCCTGTCATGTCCCATCGAAGTTCTTAGGTAATTTTTATCAGCTTTAATTTTGAAAACCTTCTTTCAGCAGTTGCAGTGTTAACTGGAAGGGCGAAAATAAAAAGCAGGCTGTTATTACCTCGGGAAAACTGGATGCAAGACTATTGAATTTTATTAAATAATTCAATGAGTTCCTTAATGGAATAAATTTTATGAATTTCAGATTTTAAGCATGATTTTAGAGCCTTTAATTGGTAACTGAGATGCCTTTACTGTATTTAGCCGACAGTTTTCCGGAAGCGTTTAATATCTCTTTGTTTGAAGAATACAGGAGTTTCTCCGGTTGTAATATTTCGAACATACTACTCAGGTCGCCAGGTCAGGTCAGGTCAGGTTGGGGGCCCCGTATAATTGATACGGCAGATACGGCGGTAGCTACGCCCCTGGTAGAAGTAACTAACTCTGTAACGCTGCTTGAAAAGCAGCATTTAGTACCCCAGAATATGTTTTTACCATTGGCATCTTCATTCCTATTTACTGATTTAAGGATTAGGCTATGTAAGTGAGTATAATCAATCAGCTCATTTTGAGAAAGGTCTCTGAAATAAGGATTTTTTGAGAAGTTTTCGAGTAATGTAATTTGTTGTAAGATAGTGACTAAGATCGTGTTTAAGATAGTGTTAATTTTTAATTTATCTTTTGGCACCTAAATTTTTACACTTCCACGAAGGTTGGCTGTAAGAGATTGTATTTTAGGCAATAAGTCCGCCTTTTGTATGTTTTTGGTTAATGTGCAATAAAGAATCTCTATCTATCTATCTATAAGATAGTGAGCCGCAGATGGGCAAAATAACTGACCAATATGAAAGTAGGCTTCATTTTATTGCATTTATTTTTTTTAAAGTTTTTTCTGTTTTTGGAAGAAGAAAAAAAATCAGTGAAACTTTTTTTCGCATAAATTCGCATAAAGTGAAATATTTCGCATAAATTGGCATCTATTTCGTATAAACCAAATTTCCGTACCTCTAGTTATAATAAACGGGACATTGATTATAAATTACAACTATATAATCAATGACGGAAGGTTCAAACGTGATCACAAAGTGCTTATCCAAGGCTATTTTAATACAACGCTACGCATCTTTTTTACGGAATTTCTAATAGTGGGTTTTCTTATAAACACTTTTATAGTATCCGTAGCTGATAACGTAAATTCCGGGTTAATATTATATGAAATCAATCAAAAAATTAATATGCATATAGGTACACCATAACTATTCATTGGAATAATCACGCGGTTCACACTAATTATAGGGCGTCACACTGAACGTAAATTAGAGACAAATGGTCCTCGCATATTTATTTATTAAAATTAATAATGTAGACCTGAGAAGGTTAAAAGTTTTGAAATATTGAAAAACGTTAATTGGTACTGAAATTGCATGGTGGTCGTAATATGATGACCACCCAATAGTGGCTGAATCAGTACAAGCAAATAAACAACTTTTAATAAAAAAAAATGGAAAAATTTTATGTTTTGAAAAATAGTATAAAAAGAGTTGAGCGCGTTGCGCCATCTAGCGGTATGTAAAATATCGCGAATATTGTTGATTTGCGATATTTTACCTCTTGCTAGATGATCTTTATTTATCAGTCAATAAACTTTTATTTAACAGTCAAATTTTTCCAATTTGTCGAAAAAAAATTTTTTGTTTTTGTTTTTCCCGAAATGTTCTAATGAAACATTCTTATTTGCTTGTACTGATTCACTCACTTCAACGATGTCACTAATTAAAAACTCAACCTGTATATTAAACTCCATTAATCAAAATATAATATGCCTAAACACCAGTAAATATTCATTGGAACAATGACGCGGCCCACACTAATGTCAAATTGAATAAGGACATTATTGAATAGGTAACACACTGAACGTCAAATTAGAGAAATATGATCTCCGTATATTTATTAATTAAAATTTATAATGTGGACCTCAGTTTAAAAGTTTTGAAATATTTTAAAATGCTAATTAGTACTAAAATTGCAAGGTGTTTTCGACAATTCAAAAATTTAATATTCTGAAAAAAGTATAAAAAGTGTGGAGTACGTTGCGCCATCTAGCGGTGGGTAAAATATCCGCATAAACACTATTCGTAATATTTTACCTACCTCTTAAAAGCGCAGCGCGTTCAACGCTTGTCAAACTTCATTCGAAAGTTAAGTTGTTCAAAATTTCCACAAAAAAAGACACAAACATGTTATCAAAACTTGCTTGTTAGCTTGTACTGTTTCACCCACTTCAAGGATGCACTGTTCGGATGAGCCTTAATTGAATATTTGGACGGTGAACTTAGCACAACTGTGAAGTACGGCAATGGCGTTTCTTAGCAATCATGTAATTAGGTAAATATGTAGTATCCTACTAATGTTATAAACGCGAAAGTTTGTATGTATGTATGGATGTTTGTTACTCTTTCACGCAAAAGCTACTGAATGGATTTTGATGAAACTTTACAATAATATAGTTTACACATCAGAATAACACATAGGCTATAATTTATAAAGATATAGCGTGAATTATCTAAATATAACGATAACTGTCAAGTAAGTAAGAAAAAAATCTAAGAAATTGACATTCGAAATTTAAATTCTATCCTACTATCCTACTAATATTATAAACGCGAAAGTTTGTATGTATGTATGGATGTTTGTTACTCTTTCACGCAAAAACTACTGAATGGATTCTGATGAAACTTTACAATAATATAGCTTACACATCAGAATAACACATAGGCTATAATTTATAAAGATATAGCGTGAATTATCTAAATATAACGATAACTGTCAAGTAAGTAAGAAAAAAATCTAAGAAATTGACATTCGAAATTTAAATTCTATCCTACTATCCTACTAATATTATAAACGCGAAAGTTTGTATGTATGTATGGATGTTTGTTACTCTTTCACGCAAAAACTACTGAATGGATTCTGATGAAACTTTACAATAATATAGCTTACACATCAGAATAACACATAGGCTATAATTTATAAAGATATAGCGTGAATTATCTAAATATAACGATAACTGTCAAGTAAGTAAGAAAAAAATCTAAGAAATTGACATTCGAAATTTAAATTCTATCCTACTATCCTACTAATATTATAAACGCGAAAGTTTGTATGTATGTATGGAAGTTTGTTACTCTTTCACGCAAAAACTACTGAATGGATTCTGATGAAACTTTACAATAATATAGCTTACACATCAGAATAACACATAGGCTATAATTTATAAAGATATATAGTTTTCTATTATCATTATCACAATTTTCCATCACCACGCGGGTGAAACCGCTGGGCGCAGCTAGTATAGAATAAAAGTTTAAAAAAAGTAGTAGTAGCTAGAAAGGTTATCAGTAAGATATTATAAATAGGATAGAAAACGAATTTACCGCGTGAAATTTGTAGGACCCGACGTTTCGGTGACGTTGCAGCCGCCGTTGTCTAGGGTAAAACGTTTACCCTAGACAACGGCGGCTGCAACGTCACCGAAACGTCGGGTCCTACAAATTTCACGCGGTAAATTCGTTTTCTATCCTATTTATAATGTCAAACAACCGCGATAGTCTTCGATTTCATATCAGTAAGATAGTTATTAATAAGAAGTTAGCAATAAGAAAGGTTAGATAACCATTATATATCGTAACCTATAGTAACAACGACGTATCCTCGTATCTCGTATCCTCGTCTCCTCGTATCCTCGTATCCACAGAGATGTATCCTCAGTAACAACTTCTTTTAATCCTCTTTTTCTCTTGTTTAATGTTATTATTGCTTTGTATTCGATTTCTTGATCCTGTTTTGTGTTTTTTGCCTCTTTTCCAAGTACGTAATGTAAATTACGTAATATACTATAGTGTATATAGTATATTATATATAGCGTAATATACCTATAGTGTTTGACCCTGACGTGCGTTTCTGCTGGCATCCCATGTTTTCTAAATTATTTCTACATGTGAGAACCTGTTATTGGCTATCAGTTAGTATTCTGATTGGTAATTAATATTTTACATGGCACTTGGTTTTCCTTAAATAAAAATAACTAAATAAATAAATATACGTATACAATAGTCTAGAATATTAATTAACGATTTGGAATTATCTGTTTCGGTAATTATGTTTTGGATAACAAAGAAATAAAAAAAAATATAAAAAACTCAGCCTGTATACATAAAACAAATATACTGGATAATAAGAAGCCTTAAATAAATTTGCACTTTTATTATCTATTTGCTCATAACTTTTCCTTATGTGTGATCTTAATATAGAATTCATACAACCAGTGTAGACAACGCACAAGCCAGACTATACACACACCTTCAATCCTTAGGTCCCAGCAAATTTTACTATCTAATCTTGCTACATTTTCACCTTTCCGCGAAAGAATCTATTACCAATCAACTAATTGTTATAGTGACACGTTTGGAAGAGTAGTTTTAACAAATACAGCAACGCGAAATACTCGCACATCTAAACAGCCATATAAATACCGACCGTCGCTTGACGTTCGGCCGTTTGGGTTTATTCGGCTCCGCTCGTGTAGCCCTGTCTCTTTCTGTCTCCTTTTTCAGTTTTGCGCCAGTGATAAAAAACTACTTGACTGATCGAGTTGTTCCAAAAAAAATAAAGATTATTGCCTAAATTGTCTTCAATATGAACTAAAAGAAACAGAAAAAATGTTTTAATTTTTTTTTATACTAGTTCAACACAATATTATGGGGCGAAAATCGATTTTATTTCTTTAATACCTTGAAAAACTATAATTTTTAGGTATTTTTTTACATGTAAAAATAACTGTCTTTATTTTTTGTTTCAGGCAAAATACGCCCGCTATTACCGACGCAAGCAGATACCGTAATTTCTGCAGCAGTAAAATCATTTGCAATTCAATATCTCAAAAATAGTTTTCTTTCAAATGTTAATCAAATTGATATTAAAGCTTCATGATCAGATTTCAACTTAGGGCTTAAAAAAAACGAAAATCATGTTTTTTTTTGGCCTTCTAAACCAGGCTCTCCCTTAAGGCATGGGCCTTAAGGGGCCGCTAGTATGAACTCGTTCGATGTTTTCCATCTCTCTCTGTCCCGTGGCGTCACATAGGGCGTCTCGCTCACACGCGCCCCGCACAATTGCCTGAAAATGCATGTTTTATTTTATGATGTCTGGGCCCACGGAGCAGCTAACCAGTCTGGGCCACACTAACGGGAAATGCCATTAATAACGGCGATAATGGGCGTTTTTGCTGCGGTCTCACCTGAATTAACGGCATTTCCCGTTAGTGTAACTCGGGCATTACGGGAATATAGCTTAAAGAATCTACACAAAATCTGATTCCGAATAAAACTTCGAATAATAAATAGCTTCTGTTTCAATTTTTTCTTATCTATGTAAGATATGCTATTTATGAATAGCATCGCCTCAGAATATAAACCAAAACTTTAGTTTTTATTTATATTCGTAATAAAGAAAATGCAATGTCGAAAAAATCACACAGCATGGATTTTTGTACATTCAAAAGCAGCTTATTAATTACCGCAATAATAATCCGTCACGAATGGCATTGACAAAAAACCATGCGTCACACCGGCAGTTGCCTAATATTTATTACTACCGTATAGGTACTATAAAAAAGTGTATTTTTAAACATTATACCCTTCAAACGAGTAAAACTATTTATCAAAATTATATGTCATGGAAATCACCTTCGACGATAGTACTGTTTTGGTAGGCGCACATTTTTTCATATGTTTGTTTAATGTTTGTTTGATATGCGCCATTTACGCGCGCTTTTACGCCAACGCGTAACACGGAGATTTATACTGAAGACGCTGCTTTCTCCTTATTTCCCGAGACGATTAACGCCATTTCCAGACTGAAAGCCGTCTGTCCATGTCTGTATATTCCTCCACGATAGTGCACAAACGCTTATATTAATCCAATTGAGCTAAATGTTGGCATACAGGCATCATTTCGTCATGGCAAGAGTTGAAAAGATTGTGGTTGAAAACGATACACCAGGGGGCGCCCTAGTCATATTTCAGTGACGAACTATTGGACTTAGAGACTTGAAATCCTTGTTGGGCCGAAATCGCATTGTGAAATTTTGGTTGGAATATCTTATATACAAGCTGCAGTAATCATATTTAAATTTCGAAATATATTTTAATTAAATAATAACGTTATCTGTTGGCACTTGGCTCAAGCCCGAAGGAACGAGAAACGAACCGCGCTGTCCGAGGGGGTTGCAAACGAACCAAACCGGGTTCATCCGCCGGCCGAGAGAGGGCGCTCATCGATTTTATTTATGAAATTAATATTCATATCAGTCCTTGGTTTTTGCTGGGAAAGACTTGGGGTGAAACAACTGTTTTTTTAGGAAGCTAGAATATTTAGGGTCAATCGGCCGACGACAGCTATACATCTATATATATATATAAAACAAAGTCGGGTTTGTTCGAGCTCTTATAACTCGAGAACGGCTGAACCGATTTTCATGATTTGTTGTATTTGTCTCCGTCCCGAATAGCAGAATAACTATTAGAAACGAAAGTTGGAAAATTGACGATAAATTAAAATAAAAGAAAAAACATTTTCCCGTACAAAATGTAAATCCGTGTTTTTCTCATGGACAGTTGTACGTGGCATGTTCACGTGTCGGTAAATCATCCGCTTTATTTGTTCTTGCGCCTGATTAAAAAAACAAAAAATGTCGTATATCACAAGGTGCTTCAATGAAGAGAATTAAACCGAGTGCATCCCATGCTGCACAATATGTAAATAGTTTAATTCAATCATGTCTTGCTGACACGCTATTGATATACTTAATTTTTGTACTTTTATATTTCTTTTTGTGTTATTATCTTAATAAAGTAGTGAACTTAATAGTGAACTTAATATTAATTTTTTGTTCATTGTATTACTTTCATAAAATCATAAATTAAGTTCAGCTAATCTGTAACACGACATTCATTGACTGTTAGGCGGTACGAAGTTCGCCGGGTCATCTAGTACCTAAATAAATTACAGTCATATTAGCCGTCCAACGTTTCTGTATAAATTGAACGACGAAATTTGAAATTAAATAATACAACAGGAGAATTGAAGTAACAGATAATTATTCATGATAAAATACTACATAATGTTGTACCTAATTATTTCTCGCTGTTATTTTTAACCACATTCCGTTACCGCTATTCAACACAAATGATCCAGGATCGTAATCAAACTCGTGCATTGTTTTGGCGGTACTTTCGATTGAGTATTTTTGCAGAAGATATACGATGGCTGTTTTTGTGACCAATTTCCCGAAATGTTGACCTGAAATGGTTTCAAAAATAAAATAGAATTAGACGACCAAAAAGAAGCACAAAAACGCTTCTTCTGTTTTTAGAAATTAAATATTGGAACGTTTAGATAATTTACAGCGTAAGATAAAGCTAAGGTAAAGATAACGAGTATTTATTTCTATTAAAACCATTACTGTTGCGCAAGAATACGACCCCCTGGGGGTCGCGAAGAGACTACCCGGGGGGTCGCAGGCTATCTAAAAAGAAAAATCAAAAATATTACAATGGAGAGAAACATATTTATTATGTATGTTTGCTATTTCTTATACAAAATTTTATATTGATCTAGGATGGAAACAGGTAAGTACAGCTTCGAAAGTGAAAAACAGTTAAAATTAATGTGGTTGTCGCCATTGTTTTTACAAAAAAATACTGAATGCTGTGAAGAGACTAAGGGGGGGGGGGGGGGGTAAGAGGGGTCGCGTAACAGTTTTATTTTGTTTACTAAAAAGGGGGTCGCCATATAAAAAAGGTTGAAAAACTTTCCTCTAGACTATGGATAAGCCAAACAATATTGATAAAAACACCTGAGCAATGAAGGACAATTAACAGTAGGTATACTTTCTTAGTATAGGTTGAGTTTTAATTAACCAGTACCCTTGAAATGGGTGTTTCAGTGCGGGCAAATGAGCAACTTTTAATTTAAAAAAAATGACAAATAACGTTGGAATAAAAGTTTGACAAGCGTTGAGCGCTATGCGCCATAGCGTTAGGTAAATAAACAATATTTTCTATTTTTATAAATATCACGAATAAACAATATTTGCTATATTTTACCTACTAGATGGCTAGATGGCGCATCGCGCTCAACGCAACACATTTGTCAAAAAACTAAATTTTTGGACTTTTCGAAAAAAAATGTTTTTGTTATTCCCACAAAGGGCAATGGGCAAAAATGTATGGCCTCTGGGCCCACTTCTTCAATAACAATAACGTATTTACCATTGGAAAGATCTATTTATGTAGAATTAGTATAACTATTACAACTAACCTCAATTATTAGCCGTTTCGGAGTTTTGAACTTCGGAATCTTCTTAAATATGGCTAATTGCACGAACACACAGTGTTACTATGATGCTAATTATTTATTTAAAATATATTATTTGCAGTGAAGATCCATTATGATGTACAGTCACTGAGCACAACAGGTTGGACAGCTGATCTTAGCATATTACATACGAGTACCTTATTGTCTGATTATTTTATATGGTCTTATATCTGTACTTTTAGTTTAAAATGCATAACGTAGATTTAATTAGATTATTTAACATTTTACTTCCAATTTGAATATTACGATGAATAATTTTACTACGTATCTTTTCGGATTACTGACTACTTCAAATATTAGGCTTCTATTTTGGTTATTTATATTTATAGTTTGACAATCTAGTAGTTAATTCTTGACTACCTATGTATGTTCAGTAAATAGTAGTAACGAGACTTACTACCTAACCCAATTATTTTGACACGTCCAAGAGCGGTCTTTAGCCGTCAATTGGACACGATGAAAATGTAATGTAATGTAATGTAAACAGAACGGCAATGAAAACATGTGACATTACAGAATCAAGCAACATATCCCAGTATTTTCGCTCCAACTGCTGACAAACCCGAGCATTCTGATGAATATAAAGTTTGTAGGTATTCACACAGCGTATGTACGAGCACTTTATCATTTCGGGTATTCTGCGATGGTTTTCGTTTAAATAGTTATTGAAAATACAATGCCTGGATGCGCTAAGTTGCCCTAAGGGATATCAGCCATATTTAATAGGAGTATACAACTCAGAAACGGCTCAAAATTGAGATCAGTCGTTTTAGTAATAAATGGAATTTAGTAAACATAAGGAGATATCTGTGTATATGATTATAACTATTGGAAAAGTGGGCCCAGAATGCCCATTCTCTTTTTTTATAAAAAGTTGCTTATTTGCTCGTACTGTAACACCCACTTCAATGATGCCGGTTAATTAAACTCAGCCGTAACAGTAACGGTAACTAGATTATCTTGCCGATAGCCGATTATGATTACATACAATTGTTTGTTTAGATATTATAATAGACAATGATTTCAATTTTCATCCATACTTTGCCTATAAGGCCAAATACCGAAGAATATCCATGATTACAATAAGAATTCAACTCACCAATACAATTTCGAGGTCCTTCTCCGAACGGCAAATAGACGGAATTTGGCCCCACAGCTTTTTTCTCAGCTAAAAATCTTTCGGGATAAAAATCGAGTGGGTCGTGAAAATACTTCTTATCGTTGTGCAAAGCGAATATTGGAATGGCGATAAGCACCCCCTCGTCGATTTCGACGCCCGAATCTGGTATTATGTACTTTTTCTTGCACACCCTGTTCAAAACCCCGACTGGAGGGTACTTCCTCGCCGTTTCTTCGACCACCATGTCTAAGTAGTTCATTTCTTCGACTGATTCGTATGATATTTTCTTATCGTGTTTCGATAAAACTGTGTCGATTTCTTCGAGTAGTCGTTTTAGGATATTGCGTTTCGTGACCATTTCGCGAAGAGCGAAAGCTACAACACATGCTGATGTTTGGAAACCGATCGTGAAGGATTCACAGGCGTGCGCACTTAACATCTCATCCGTTAAATCGGAATCATGATCCCGATTCCTGTCCAGCGTTTTCAGCTCGATTAGACAATCGATGAAATCATTGCGTGATGATCGTTGATTCTGCCTATTATTTATTTCAGTTTTGAAAACATTCCGAAAGAAATCTTCGGCGTCCCTTACTTTGAAGTGGTTGAAAATTTCTGGGGCTGCGTCTAGAATGTAGTGTTTTATTGTTTCTATAGCTGAGCGCTGTGATATTGCTTCCACGTATTTTTTTATTTGTGGTTTTTTGTCAGAGGTGCCAAAAGCGCAGGAAATATAGGCATCTGTAATGAATTTCGTCGTTAGTTTCCTTATGTTGGTATCCTTTTGTGCTTCGACTAACTCATTGACGTAACTTTGAAGCTTAACACCGCTTTTGACTAATAAGGGAAACATGTCTTTTGAAAGGGTCTTCGTGGACGATGGTGCTATTGCTTGACAAATGCATTGTGAGTTGCTGCCGGTTGATTTGAATAGATCTTGCCTTTGTCGTTGCGTAAAGAAATCAGAATCTTCATTCAAAATTTTATTGATTATAACGGGATCGCGAATTACCAGTTCTGGTTTGGTCCCTTTGTACGTGCCGACGAATCGTTCAGTGTCGAATTCGAAGTAGATTTTTCGTACTGCTTCGTAAATGTTGCATTTTCCGAGATAGACGTCTCTGTACGAACCGAATAAGAAAGAACTGGGCGCACTGATTATTTTCTTTTTTAACCAATAATCACTCTTGTTCGTCGATTGCTTATAGGCCAGATACGCTAGGGTTACAGCGATTACAGCGATGCTGATGATGCCCTCTATGAGAAATAACATGTTTGGTTACGCGTCGCAAGCGAGCAACCGACTCTAAAAATATTCGAGGATCTTAAAGCAAATTAAAGACGCGTTCGATCTTACCAGACTCTAGCGCCCTACTACCGCTCCAACGGAACTAGCCAAAGATAATATTTGACAATTTGTCTTTTTTTTTTGGCTTCGCTGCAGCGAGACTTCCGTCAGTCGTGACTTATGTACATTAAAAAAAAATGTTATAACATGCTTTGGTGAGTATATGAACGATCGATAGTGTGATCTATGAGATCATCCAACCAAGACGAGATAATGACCAGATTATACCATCGACTTTGAAGAAAAAATACTATTTCCTACTTTGGAAATGACCGTGAGGAAAATGAGACATTTCAATAAGGCATTTGTCATGTGCCTCCTATTTTTTTGGGTTTTTGGCTCCGTTTAGGTTTTTGGTTAGGTTTTTTGGGTAGGTTTTTGGTTAGGTTTTTGGTTAGGTTTTTGGTTAGGTTAGGTTTTTGCCTCCGACCTTAGTGTTTATTTAACCTTAGGTGTAATTTATTATTTTTTTAATTTTATTTTTCGGAAAACTTACAGCGTTTTATACTTAATGCTTAACACATATTATACGAATCTAAGGCCAATTAAAAGTTTTCACAATTAAACTAAATATATCGTTACAGCGCAAGGAGTTATGAAAACATGCAGTTTTAGGTAATGGGAAAGGGATAGGGAAGCCACATTATAAGTTTTTATAGATGTATTTAAGATATATGATGATATATAACATACATACATATATGCATACATACACGTAACAAATAATAACATAATATAAATAATACGGTAAGATTATAAGAAATGTAAAAGGTATAGTAGTTAATATAAATAGATATACATAGTAATATATTTATAATGTTAATATACATATGTACTTTTATAGAAAATATTATACTGGCTAGATTAGCACCCGCCAAATACTGCAAAGCATTGTTATAGTTACCATGTAGTAACCGTTACCACAGCCAACAGTACCTAACGGATGAAGAAATACCAATCAAGTCCGAAGGCTGTTAATCGTATTTCTAATTTCTTCAACGCAAGTATTTGAAGATAAATTAAATATATCCTCATCCCATTCAATATATATCAAAATCATCCATATAAAAATCGTGTTTCAGTCTATTCTCTATAGTGTGTTAAAGTCTTCTTCATCGGGTATTGAAATTGTCTGCAAGGGTTATTCTTTTTTGGTAAATATATTAATATAACGCTGCTAACATGCTATCAAACATTTTGTTTCCTATGTACATACACTGTGTTTGCTATTACATTTATTTATGTCGTTTATTTGCATTAATATAATTATTATTGCAATTTTTTTAGGTCAACCATAATGCAGCAACAATACATCATTGTAAAGTGCGTGAAACACAGGATCTTTTCCAAAATCGTCCTAAAATTTTGTAAATTATATTTAAGCATATTTATTATTTAATTTAATGCATTTTTACAACTTTTCTACTACACTTGCGAGCAACTAAATCGACTCACCCCCTCAGTGCGGAAACAAACTTATTTTTTTAAATAATGGCGAAGTAGATCCATACAATTATATACTTTTTAAAATCCTTATTTTATTCGCTGTCCGTTAATACTATAATCATGAAAATCCGCTTAGGATTTTTTTTAAATTGAAATAAAATTTAAAATGGGAGTAAAATGGATGTTCAGAAGTAGAAAACTAGGGATATTTAAAATTAAATTAAAACGGAAAATGCAAACCTAAGAAGGAAGGTTAATTAAATTAATATTTAGTATTACCCCCCCCCCCCCTTGCCCAGGTGATAGCTCGCATGCGGTTCCTCAACGTCCTGACCAATTTTTTGGTCAAGTTTTTAGGAATCCCATCCCATTCCTCAAACAACGCTGTCTTGAGTTCGTAGATATTAGAAGTTGTCGGATTTCTGGCTCGGACTCTTCGTTTCAGCTCGTCTCACAAATTCTCGATGGGATTCATGTCTGGACTGAGAGCTGGCCAGTCCATCGTCTACAAACCAACTTCATCTAAGAATCGCTGAGTGATACGCGCGTGTGACACCGTGCATTATCGTGTATTAACACAGTTTTTTTCCAATAAATCCTTCATACGGTATGACATGATCCAGGAGAATAATTTGATATAGCGTTCAGCTTTCAGGCCTTCTCTCCGACCTCCCCCTGGCACGAAAACGAGGTTGGTCCTTCCCTCTAAAGAAATTCCAGCCCACACCATGCAGGAAATGCCGCCGTAGGAGACTGTTCAACGAAGCAGCACTGCGAAAATCACTCAGCTGGATGCCTGGGGACCCAGCCTATTCTGTGGCTGCCATACAGACACATTCTGCTCTCGTCAATAAATAAAACTGACCGCCATTGCCCTATGCTCCAACTGACGTCCTCTCGAGCAAATTAAAGTCGTGCTTGCTGGTGGCGTGTGGTCAATTTAAGGCCTGTGACCGGTCTTTTAGGAACGTGGTCGGATTTTTTCAAGCGTCTTCTGATCGTTCACTGACTGATAGCTACCCGCTACCCCTTGAACTTGTCTCAGCTCCTGCTGTACATTAACGCCAGCGAGGTCGCGATTCTGCAGTAACGTCGAAGCGATGTAACGGTCGTCTCTCTCAGAAGCGCACCGGAGCCGGCTGCTATTTGGTCTCAGATTGATTTTATCAGTTTGTTCAAACCTCCTTTTTACTCTTGAGATGGCAGACTTACTAAATTCCACTTGACGAGCAACTGTACGTTGACTAAGGCCCTGCTGCAATAACCTGAGCGGTCTTTTTTGGTGTAGTATCCATACTTTTATGATAATAATGAGTTTGGCTTACGGAGATGTTTTCACGCCAGCTACTGATAAGTGGATGCTAAAGATAAACCTGTTCCGGGAGGATTTATGAGTTATTAAGACGCGGAAACTTTTTGCGACGAATAGCGTACTTTCCAATACTTCCGTTCAGATATTAATATTTGAAAAAGTTCATAACCGATTTTTATAAAAATGGTGTTATTAGAAAGCTAAATAATTGCACTTTCATAAAAGTATATATTTGGTGTACATCCGATTAGTCATTTTCGAAAAAAACTGGTTTTTATCCGAACTGATAGGGTGAGTCGATTTAGTTGCTCGCAAGTGTATTTACATCTTTGTAATTGTTTTCATTTAAAGTAATAAACATAAGATATTAAAAAACTTTTATTTTTTAATATTTGTATTAGTTTAATAGCAACTAACATATTTTCTACTTAAATCGGGTGAAAACCAAATTTACAGGAAAAAAAACTAATTTCTCGAAAATGGCGGGACTTTGTAGATATATAGATAAATATGTTGTAATCGGTTTATAATTGATCACCCTATTTGACCCCCACCAGACTTTCTATCGACCCTCCACAGTAGGTAACATATCGTCGTCTAAAAGTGCTAAGCTGATTGATTCATTGATGTTTCAAAAATACGAAAAAAATAAAACACAAAAAAAAGACTTAAAGGCTAGTGACAGTGAAGTGGGGGCAAAAAAAGGTGCGTCCTGGTTGACATGTTTCCAACCCATGTATGAAAAAAAATCTTGATTAGTAAGGACGTTGCTATGTCTCGGACTATGGATAAAAGATATTCTATTTTTCCGCAAAATTGTGATTTAAAAAAAAAACCACAATTTTTTTATTTATCATTTTTTGTTTAATATTGCATTTTATTTTAAAATTCATAGTCCTGGATATACAGGGGTAAGCAAAGATGATTTCCACCAAATTTAAAAAAAATCGTTAAGGCAGAACCTGAGATATCATGTCAACTAGGTCGCAAAAAGTATTCTTGAGAAAAAAGCGTTTAAAGTTTGAGACAAAAAAGTTTCGGGAGCGTAACTCAGATAATGGTACTTAATTCTCACATTTGGTTTTACTTAAAAAAAATACATTTTCAGAAGTTCTTACAGATAAGCGAGCTGTTCTAATTGTATAATCATGAAGTCGGGGATTATATTATAGTACGACGGTCTATTGATTGATTCGTTCCGGCACGATCGGTTTATTTGCCATAGTCGCTGTAACTCCGAAAATAATTTGAATTTCAAAAAATCCTTTAGAGACTCTAAACTTTGAAAATATGCAAAGGTAAAATACGATTAATTCAAATTCCTAGACCAGAATACCCCCTTAACATAGGATCACTGGCAACAGTTTTTGGCATATCGTGTTATTGGATTTTCGTCTATGCTATTTTAATTGCATATTTTGTCGATTTTGCGGCAGATTATTGTTAATTAAAAATTAAATTAAATAATACACGGCTGAGCAAGGGAGTATGTGGCGTTTTTTAGCAGCCCTGCCGTATCTGTAGTAGATTAGTAAAACCTATATTTTGGCCCAAATTTGAATTCTGAATTTTGAAAGTTGACTTTTTTATTTCGAATATGTATATTTTTTTCGACATAACGGGTATTGCTCATCATGAGTTAGTTTTCATCAGCTTGGTATTTTTGTCGTAATTTAAGACTGCATATATTCTGTATATACAGGATACAGGCTTTTTATTACCGACAACCTTGAAGCGGGCGAATCAATACGAGCAAAAAAGCAATGTTAAAAAAAACTAAAACAAAATGTAACGATTTTTTTCTCTAAATTTATTTCTCCAGAATATTTCTCGCAAATATTCTGTATTTGCGATATTTTCTCAATGCTTGTCAAACTTTTACATAAGTCAGATTTTCAAAAGTTACAAAAAAATGCTTTTTTTTTGTATTTTCAAAAATGTTTATCAAAATTGCTTACTTGCTCGTACTGATTCACCCACTTCAAGGATATTACTGATAACAAAGCGTATATTTGCGCAAATTTTGAATTCTGAATGTCGATATATTTTTTTAGATATATTTTTTAGACATAGCGGATTGTGCTAATCATGAAGTTAGTTTTCATCTTGGTATTTTTTTTTCTTAATTTAACCCCTTGGCCTACCATTTAAGATGCGACAGCATTGTCCCAAAACAAACAAAACTGTCGAGTTTTGAAGTCATTCCACGAATAGCAAATCTGTCTTGCATTTGGCCCGGTTGACGTACCACGTTCCAGGCTCGTAATGCAGTTTAGGATCGACTGTTGCACCACGGGCTAGGCACGTGATAAATAGCTTTGGCTCGAAAACCTAACCATGAGCCCCGCATGTGGTTGTACGCGAAAAGGTTAAGATCGCGTATTTTCTGTGTATACGAAGATTTGATTAAAAATGGCAGAATGTGTTCCCATATCATCATCATAAGGCCGGTTTTCACGAGAAAAACACCAATGATATTGTAAAAAAAAAATGTTTAATGTAATTGTTGCCTACTAGCAGTGACGATGCATCGTCCGAATATAGCATTGTGAGTATAATCTAATATTTAATCGACTTCTTCGACGGTTGGACCGTTTCCAGCAGCTCCGCCAGCTCCGCCAGCCCCGGCAGCTCCCCCGTGCAGTTTCACCATTATCGGCTGGCAGGAGCTTTGCACTGACTTTAGCTTATCGTCGTACTCGTCCTTCTCAGCCGTCGTATTGTTATCCAACCACGAAAGCGTCTCGCTGCAGATATCCGTGACTTTCTTCTGCTCCGCAGCGGAGATCTTCTGGCCGGGAGTGACGCTTTCCACAGCCTGGAAGAAATACAGAACATTAGCCGTAGAATTTTAATAATACTCTTTACAGAAGGTTCACTCGCTGTTAGGTTAGGTCACAAATATGGCGCAAAGGACAATGGGTAATTTCGTACCCACTTACGAAGTTTGTTGTAAGGGGCTCTCTAGACGATCAAGCATGCTTGTCAAGCATCGAAACCGCAGGAAATATGCAGGAAAACCGCAGGAAATATGCATTTCTTTTTGATATATAAAAATGCCTAAGATTTATACCAGAGAGTCAATCATTCATCAATCAATTACGTCTGATTGACTCCCTGGTATAAACTACAAAATTAGGCATTTTTGGTTAATATCACAAAAAAATATTTGCATATTTCCTGCGGTTTACGATCCCCTCGCTGCCCGCGACGCGAAGCTTGTCAAGCATGCTTGATCGTCTAGAGAGCCCCTAACGCTGTGCCACATATACAAATGAAAGCTTATTATATACAGCGTGAGTTTTTAATTAGTGACACCCTTGAAATGGACGAATCAGTACGAGCAGATAAGCAACTTTTGACAAGAAATTGTTGAATCAAATAATATAATAAAATTATTTCAAAATTAAATTTTATTCCAAATGGTTTACAACAGTTTGAGAATCAATCAGCTGTTTTGTTTGACCTTGCTTATGTGCCTAGGTCGTTGAACTCGGCGGCATTGAATGGCGTTCAATAACACAATAGTCCGAAATCAAGGCCACAGATGGCGCTGCGCTATTGGAATATTTGAGTATATTTAGAATATTTGAGATATTTACCACCACATATTGATTTTTTTAAAAACAAAATAGATATTACAAATAAAACAGTGCCTAAAATATACCTAATAGTAGAAAAACAGTTTTTTATTCTATTTTACTACTGCCATCTATCGGTTATTCACGCGACTATTGTTATATGTAAGCTCATTGAAAGTAGTCGCGTGAATAACCGATAGATGACAATAGTAAAAAAGAAATTAAAAAAACTTGTACTCAACTATTAGGTACATTTTAGGTCCGGATTTATAATTTGCAATGCCTATACCGTTTTAAAAATGGTTCAATTAGTGGTGGTGAATGTCTCAAATCTTCACAATACATCTACCAAAAAAACAGTGCAGCGCTATCTGTGGCTTGAATTTGATGGCCAAAGGGCAATGGGTAAAAATGTATGAGTGCTGGGCCCACCTCTCCAATAACAACAACAATATCGTATTTCCGTTGGAAATATATATTTACCTCGAATATTTACGACTACTACAATTTACCTCAATTATAAGCCATTTCAAAGTTTTGAAGTTCGGAATCTTCTTAAAAATGGCTAATTACACAAAAACCCCTATGACAATTATTTATTTAAAATATAATATTTGCAGTGAAGATCCATAAAATATTATAATGTGGCACACCATGTTGGACAATTGACCTTTGCATATTACATACTTCAGTAAACAGAGCGGCAATTGAAGCATGAGACACATTACATAGTTCAAGAAACATATCCCAGTATTTGCTTTCCATATACGGCGTATGTACTTTATCGTTTCAAGTAGGTATTCGTATTCTGCGACGGTTTTCGTTAAAATAGTTATTATAAGTACAGCCTGAATGTGTTAGGTGCCCTACAGGATATCAGGTAATTAGTCATATGTAATCGGATTTAACTCAGAATTGGTTCATAATTGAGATCAGTCGTCCCAGTAATAAATGTTCTGCTTAAAGAGATTTACTTTTTTATAGATTTACTTTTTAAGAGATTTACTTTTTTAGAGATTTACGCTTTCCATCGGTATACGATTTACAGCTATTGGAAAAGTGGCCCCAAAAAAACCCATTCTTTTTTACCTAAAATTGGAAAAATATGCTATGTACAAAACCTGTTTGACTCCGAAGACGTAGCCTTCCAGAGCGTTCCTGGACCCGATCCTCTCCCTCTGCTTGTCGTCCTCCTGTTTGAACTTTTCGGCGTCGTTCAGCATCTTATCGATTTCGGCCTTGGAGAGTCGGCCTTTGTCGTTCGTTATTGTGATTCTTTCGGACTTTCCAGTGCTGTTGTCCTTCGCTGATACGTTGAGGATACCGTTGGCGTCCAAATCGAAAGTAACCTGAAAACATTGGATAATTGAGACACAATTCATCGACGGATGTGTAAATTCAGTGTGTTTAGGTACCTACTTACTTCGATTTTGGGGACTCCCCGAGGCGCTGGCGGTATTCCCGTAAGGTTGAACGTTCCCAATAAGTTGTTATCCTTTGTCATGGCTCTTTCGCCTTCAAAGACCTGGAAATCAAAATTCACGATGAAAATTATTTCGTTATCTTGAATATTGTTTACAAAATGGAAGCCTACGACGCGGCTAGCGCTCCGTACGGTGAAACATCGGTGCAGGTAGACAAGAGGCCTTATAATGTCAAACAACCACGATAGACTTCGACTTCAATATTAGTACCCACCTGAATAGTTACTGCAGGTTGATTGTCAGAGTAAGTGGTGAAGGTTTGCTGCTGTTTGGTTGGAATGCGAGAGTTTCTTTCGACGATTTTCGTCATGACGCCACCAGCGGTCTCGATACCCAAGGACAGAGGTGCCACATCGACCAATAGAACATCTTGAATTTGGGAGCTGAAAAACAAAACACGAAAAATCACAATCTGGCAATGCTGTTTACACTTTTCAGACCCTGCATACACAATTCTGCGTATGATCATGAGTTCCTAACCCACATCAATAAGCTCGCCTTTTCTTAAGAATAAAGAGTTTTATTATTATTATTATTATTATCAATGCGGGGGTACGGTTTGTATGACCTATCGCATTTATTATACACCCTGAGTTTTTATTAGCGGCTCCTCAAAGTGGGCACAGTATACCAACCAGTAACTTAAAGGGCTCTCTATACGATCAAGCATGCTTGTCAAGCATTGCATCGCGGGCTGGGCAGGAAATATGCAAATATTTTTTTTATATTTACTAAAAATGCCAATTTTTTAGTTTTATACCAGAGAGTCACGTCATTCATCAATCAATTACGTCTAATTAACGTGACTCCCTGGTATAAAGTACAAAATTAGGCATTTTTGGTACATATGTATAAAAAAATATTAGCATAATTCCTGCGGTTTACCTACGATCCCCTCCCAGCACGCAACGCGTTGTTTGACAAGCATGCTTGATCGTCTAGAGATCCCCTTACACTCGAGATACAAGTCAATGCGGGAAGAGGGTGCGAGAAATGTAGGCAGAAAGGTCCGTCCTGACAAATGCGAACATTCAGCATTACGGCCAGGTAAAGGATAGCGACCTTTTCGAGCAGTCGGACATCTGCGTAGACCGGGTAGAGCATAGATGTATTTATACATCTATGGGGTAGAGGAACATCTGGCGAGCAAATGCAAGCCCTTACGACTCGTGTCGTATTCGTTTTGATTTCAATTTTGTTCTAAGAGAAGCTACAGTCTTAGGGTATACTGTGAAGTGGGTGTGTACGAGCAAATAAGCAACAGTTTTTTAATCCAATTTATAAAATAAATCCAAAAAATAAAATAATAAAATAAAATATTATTAAAACAAAATTTATATCTTTAATTCCCCTCCACTTCCTCCTATCCCATTCCTAGGCGACTGTATATTTTTACTATCTTTAAGTGGAAACTTTTAACTGGCATTGTAGTCTATAAATAAAATTCTGATATTTCTCCTGTAATAGATGTAAGTTTCCTTAACCCCTCAAATGTGAGGCGTCCCTTAAGGGATGCCTTGGCAAAATGTATACAAAATGTATATAAATTTATATAAATGTAAATATAAATGTAAATGTGCGCCGCTTTATAGTAATCCGCTCTATAGTAATGCTATAGCTCTATAGTAAACCCCGCTCTATATAAATGTAAATGTAAATGTAAATATAAATTTATAAACATTTTGCCGTAGGCAACCCGAGCTAATCGCCATTCATTTGAGGGGTTAATAATAATAAAATAAAATAAAATAAAATAAAAAAAAAATCTTATCTATTGAAAAGCTCAAGCTCCGAGACACAAAAACGTGCAGGTTCTGCCAAGGAGCAGAGGAACTCCCCAGCACCTCATGTGCGAGCGTGGCCCTCTGATGCGTAAAAGATACACCCATTCGGGTGGTCATTACCTACAACCTGAGGAGGTAAAACAATCTGGCGCCAAAAGCCTGCTGAGGTTCTTAAATGACACGAGGCTTAACGCAGAACTATAGCAGGCGGCGAACACAATTGGTCGCAGTGTTACAAGGCTTATAAAGACCTTAGAAAAGCCCCACTCAACAAATAAAAAATAATAAAAATATCTATTGAAAAAAGTTTCAGAAGCGCTGAGCGCGCTGCGCCACCTAGCAATAGATACAATACCGCGAATAAACAATATTCATGATATTTTACCTATCGCTAGATGACGCAGCGCGCTGAACTCTTTATTAAGTATTTTTCGGAACAAAAAACTTTTAAATTTTTCAAAAGGAAAAAAAACCATTTTTTTTTCGCAATGCTTTTAAATCAAAAGTTGCGTATTTGCTTGTACTGATTCACCCACTTTAAGGATGCTACTAATAATAAAAACACACCTGTATATTATATTTATGAAAATACCCTCTTTTGGTATTTCTCGATTTTGAGTATTAATATTTTAAAAAAAGACAAAATTCATATTCACTAAGGCTAAAACATCAGGATCTATTACTTTTTAGCCAAGGCAAGAAAAAATATTTCAGGACTCAATGACTTCTCTATTGGGAAATTCTCAGGTCTAAAAAGGGGAATCACTGATGCGTTACCTTGTATCTCCAGAGAGAATGGCGGCTTGTACAGCCGCTCCATACGCGACAGCTTCGTCAGGGTTGATAGACAAGTTGAGAGCTTTGCCGTTGAAGAAATCCAAAAGCATTTTCTGTATCTTGGGGATGCGGGTGGAGCCGCCGACGAGGACGACGTCGTTGATGCTGCCTTTGTCCAGCTTGGCGTCGTTCAGAGCTCGCTCCACCGGGGAAATGGTCTGCCGGAAGAGATCCATGCAGAGCTCCTCGAATCTGGCGCGGCTGATCTTCGAGTAGAAGTCGATTCCTTCGTGCAGAGCGTCGATTTCGAGCGTCGCTTCAGTGCTGGACGACAGAGTTCTCTTCGCGCGCTCGCAGGCCGTTCTCAGGCGGCGTATAGCTCTTATGTTGTTGTTGATGTCTTTCTTGAACTTTCTCTTGAATTCGTCGGCGAAATAGTTGACAAGCCTCTTGTCGAAATCTTCACCTCCCAAGTGAGTGTCGCCGGCCGTGGATTTCACTTCGAAAAGCGAGCCTTCTGCGATGGCTAATATGGACACGTCGAAAGTTCCACCGCCGAGGTCGAAAATTAAGATGTTCTTCTCCCCTTTGAGGTTCTTGTCCAGGCCGTAAGCCAGAGCGGCGGCCGTCGGCTCGTTTATGATGCGGAGGACGTTCAAACCGGCGATGGAACCGGCGTCTTTAGTCGCCTGCCTCTGGGAGTCGTTGAAGTAAGCCGGAACGGTAACCACGGCATCGGTCACGTTGCCTCCCAGGTAAACGTCGGCGATCTCCTTCATTTTGATCAGGACCATCGAGGACACTTCTTCCGGAGCGAACTTCTTGCGCTCCCCCTTGAACTCCACCACTATTTTGGGCTTGCCAGAGTCGGAGACCACTGTGAACGGCCAGTGTTTCATGTCCTCCTGGATCTTTGCGTCGTCGAAGCGTCTGCCAATCAGACGCTTGGCGTCGAATATTGTGTTTTGCGGATTCATCGCGACCTACAAGAAAGAAAAAGAATTATAGTAGTCGATAACAAAATACGATGGGAACAGTAGGTACAGCAGCAAGACAAAAAACTAGCGAGATTGCATTTTGGTGTATCGCCGATAAAACTATTGTAGATCCTCTATCTACATAAAACCATAACCCTCTCATAAGTCACCAACAAGACACTTCACGGTGTCTTTGTCAATCCTAAGTCACCAACAAGACACTTCACGATGTCTTTGTCTTTGTCTTCAAGACACTTCTCGGAGACACTTCACAAGTCACCAACAAGACACTTCAAGACACGGCCCGGTGGCATAGTGGTTAGGTCGCCAGATCTTACATTGTAAGGTCCCGGGTTCGATTCCCGGCTGGGTCACCATTTTCCGTTGGGATCAAATTAACGGAATTGCATTTTCAATTCTGTCGATAGAATGCAATAACAAGACACACACTTACAGACATCTTACACGCACACATACATATAACACGTCATAGTAGGGTTGGTTGTAAGAGATTGTCATATGACAATAAACCCGCCCATTGTGACATTTCACAATAAAGAGTATAAACAAACAAACTTCAAAATATCCCTCTGGTGCCTAATTTAGAGAGTATAAGGTAATGAATGTAAGAAAAATGTTTATCATTGTGTCGTTGTCAGAAAAAAAAATCGGTGGTGTAACCCTAAGACTTTCTCGGCAAGCAGACAACCCACAACTAATAAACAAACAATATTTGCGATATTTTACCTACCGCTAGATGGTGCATCGTGATCAACGCTTTTATACTATTTTATCAAACATTTTTTTTAATTTAAAAAAAAAGTTTTTTTCACAATTTTATATCAAGAGTTGTTTACTTGCTCGTACTGATTCACCTCTTTAAGAATGCCGGTTAATTAAAACTCACCAGGTATAATAAATATAATCAATCAATCAATCAATCAATTTTTTTTTCATAACAGGAGATAGCATTGAAAAAATACATAATTGTTACTTTAAAAATAATATAGATAATAACAATAAAAGTAATCCTACTAATATATAAACGCGAAAGTTTGTATGTATGTATGGATGTTTGTTACTCTTTCACGCAAAAACTACTGAATGGATTATGATGAAACTTTACAATAATATAGCTTACACATCAGAATAACACATAGACTATAATTTATAAAGATATAAGGTGAATTATCTAAAATATAACGATAACTGTCAAGTAAGTAGGAAAAAAATCTAAGAAATTGACATTCGAAATTTAAATTCTATCATACTATCCTACTATCCTACTAATATTATAAACGCGAAAGTTTGTATGTATGTATGGATGTTTGTTACTCTTTCACGCAAAAACTACTGAATGAATTTTGATGAAACTTCACAATAATATAGCTTACACATCAGAATAACACATAGGCTATAATTTATAAAGATATATGGTTTTCTATTATCATTATTACAATTTTCCATCACCACGCGGGTAAAACCGCCGGGCGCAGCTAGTATATAATAATATCAACTAATATTTGCTTGCAAGATTTTAAATTAATATAAAAAAAAATATAATAAAATATACTATAATTATACTGAATACTACTACTAATTTGAAAATACAGTAACAGTATCAGTGAAATCATCATCAATTCTTTTTAAAGAAGGAAACGACTATTAACTGAGTAACTTTATTTCAATTTCATTTCGATCTATCATTTCATAGCTGGAGTTGAATTGTGATTTGGGTCGTTTTCGTTAATTACATATCTTTTGAAATCATTTACTTAAACTGATCATTACATCAGATATCAATGATCAACTCGCCATGACATCACAGCGTGAATGGCCCAGAGCGCTCCCAAAATGATCCACGAGAACTGCCTTGCCCATTTAAGGTGCGCAACAACCATGAATTATTTATCTGGGTTCCTCGTATGCCCATGTGAGTGGGCGAGTAAGAGAAAAAACCAGACCTATGAAGACGTGTTGCGCACAATTTGTCAAGGGGACAGTTTCTGAGGCCCGAAGGCGGTGTTTTCTACCACTCTTACTAAAAACGAAGTTTGTATAGATTACGTTTACAATACAGTACAATCAACTACTCCACTAGATAGGCATTCCTACACTTGGATGTGTCACAAACTTATATTATTTAAAAACATTATCATGATAGTTGTCATGGCTGTAATATTATATTTAATATTACCTACATACAAATTATTAATCAGGGAGAATAATATATTAAAATAGAAATGCAAATTCTATGTAGCATAACCAAAGGCAATTTATGTTATTGTCAATCCAGCAATGTGCCTTCGTATATATTTTTTTAAATGAAAATATGTATAATAAATTATATGAGAATTAGAATGTCAGCTATCATAATACGATTATGTTTAAAACTTTGCAAATGTTACTAATCATCAACATGGAAAATAAACTCAGAATTTTCAAACTCCCCTATACTATGAATTGGGTTTCTCAATTATATTTTTAAATTGGTCCTCTCTATTTGTCTTTTCATTTGGCTTTTAGAAAAAAAAATAACTCTGAAACTATTGCTTTTCGCATATAGTAAACATGCTAGCATACATAGCACCATCCCGACATCTACATCCCGAAAGGTATCTATCGCGCATGTTTTTACTGATAAATAATGGTTGCTTCATTACATCAGCCTGCATTTTTTTCCAGAAATAGATTGCATAATTTTAAAGAAACTTTTTATTAAAAAAAAAGGGGCTGAATTGGGCTCTAGTAATAAATATTTATTTTCCGTAAAAGGTATGTCGTCCAAGTGTAAATATCGACTTTGTAAATATCGACACGTCATGATTAACTTGTCTTTTAGGGGATCGGATTTAGTTTTTGTATATGAATGAATTTTTAGATTTCGAAAGCGCGCGCTTTCTCGGAACGTATACCGAGCGATAAAGCATCAAGGAGATCAGAAATAGACATGGCACACAGCAGCAAACATTTAATTTCGCCGACTGACTAAACTCATAACACGAAAATGATTCCGCCGCTCGAAATTAAATATAAACGAGAGAATTTCATAATAACCAGCAGCGAGGAATTCTGAAGAGCAGTCCTAACCTTTAGGTGTGGACGTAATTTCTAATGAACATTACGCTGAACATGGTCTCAGAGACTCCTAAATTCAAACGCAACGTTTTGTGGGAAAATTATTCCGTATCGCATCGAAAATATGTATCAAGTTATAGGTTTCCAATAATAAACAAAGGTGAATCAATTGTTATTATGTAAGGGGCTCTCTAGACGATCAAGCATGCTTGATAAGCATCGATTCGCCGGCTGGAAAGGAATAGTAAACCGCAGGAAATATGCAAATATATTTTTTTAATATTTACCAAAAATGCCTAATTTTGTAGTTTATACCAGGGAGTCACGTCATTCATCAATCAATTACGTCTCAATCAATCAATTAATTACGTAATGTTAATCCCTGGTATAAACTACAAAATTAGGCATTTTTAGTAAATATTTTTAAAAAATATTTGCATTTTTCCGGCGGTTTACGATCTCCTCCCAGCCCGCGACGCGATGCTTGTCAAGCATGCTTAATCGTCTAGAGAGCCCCTTATTAAAGTATAGAAATATGAAAAAAACAACAAGAATGGCTTTGTCGACTTGGGCTATACTTTTAGCAATTTAAAGCATCTAAAAGTATTTATAAAACAAAAACATTTTTATCTCACATTCTAATTTATTATTAGGAACGTAGAAAACATAATAGCAACTTCTGATAACAAACCTAAAAATTCTGACAATACATACAGGACAGGATGAGTTTCATTTAACCGGCATCCTTGAAGGGGGTAAATATTAGTACAAGCAACTAAACCTTTAAAAAAAAATGAAAAAAAAAACATTAAAAAAATACACTCTTTTTTAATTTGAAGAACTTGACTGTTAAATAAAAGTTTAGCAAGCGTTTGAGCGCGCTGCGCCATCTATCGGTAGGTAAATAATAAAGAACATTAATAAAGAACACTAATAAAGAATATTAGCGATATTTTACCTACCGCTAGATTTTTATACTGTTTTTCAGAAAAATAAATTTTCCAAATTTAAAAAGAATATATATCTAAGTATATATATTTTTATTTTTTATTTTTATACAATGTTTTATTAAAATTTGCATACTGGCTCGTACTGATTCACCCCATTCAAGGATGCCATTTAATTAAAACTCACTTGTATCATTGATATAAAATCAATGCTTGTATGTACCTATTCCTATATGTAAATTATTGGCAGTCATTGCACAAGGGACGAAAATATCTGCACCCAAGGCAAACGTAAATAGTCATTCCATGTTTTTTCGCGGAACAATTCTGCATACTCCTAGTTCCTTAACTGTTTATACCTGGACATCTACTGTAAAACCTCACCTGGTTTTTGGCAGCATCTCCGATGAGGCGTTCAGTATCGTTGAACGCCACGTAACTTGGTGTAGTCCTGTTGCCCTGGTCGTTGGCGATAATCTCCACTTTTCCATGCTGCCAGACACCAACGCAGGAGTACGTGGTGCCAAGATCGATTCCGATTGCTGGTGTTTTTCCCATTTTGTATATCAACGGTTGTCTGTAAAAGCAGATATACACAAATGTTATCCTGTTTGTATTACGCTATTGAATATAACCAGTGCGTAACGATGAGTCGGATTGGGTGTAAACAAGACGGATCCAACTTGTCGACCGGACTTTGCAGCTCACCTATTACAATATAAATCTTGATTCTTATAGAATATGACAACAAAAATGGAACAATTTCTTTTTATCTAAATTTTGGAAAAGATATGGTATTGGTTCATTTTTCATTCATTAAAAAATACTACTAGATTCGATAATTTTAATGTTAAATCTGATAGGAAATAGCGCCGGACACGCAATATTTAAAAAAAAAAAAAACAAATTTACGTACCAAAAAAAATGTATTTAAAGTTCACTTTAAAGATATGTATAAAAAAACTAACAACCTACTGTTGCTAGGTGCTTAGCAAATGTTTAACCGCCCCACCCATACGAACGTAGATAAGAGATACCATGTGATACGTTCGCTGTATTATCGCCCAAACGCAACAAAACGTAACGTACGTTCGGGTACAAAAACAATAAAAAATAAAAATAAAAACCCTGAAACCTACAAAGCTTACATAATGCGTCAAATTGTTCCTACGATTCTAAATACAAAAAGGGTCATAAATGGGTCTATCGTCTAAAAAAATTGACCGGTATACCGGGTAAAATTGTCCGGTATACGTTATAACGTATTGTTATTGACCCCTCGAGCGCTGTTTGAATTGTAGTTTCTCTTAGAGAATGCGAAGAAGAAGATTACATCACAACAAAAATATATCGTTTCAGGAAAACGACGATTACTCCGAAACTACTATACGGATCGTATAAAGAAGACCTGTTTTATGTTCCTGTTGAAATTTGCTATTAGATACGTGTAACGTCGTTTTGTAAAGCAATAAGCATTATTCAGAATTATCTGTCAAAGTTGTGGTACAGGAAAAAACTGCCTTGTCCAACATTTCTATGTTTTTTCTGGAAATTTCTATGTTTTTTCTGGAATCACCCTATACAAGAAATTGTGAATACTTTCATAATAATTATAATATGGGTCATTCAACCTATGACTTCGCTTTATTTATACCCATACAAAAATAAAAAAATATTCGGTGTTGAAAATCAACATGAATATTGAAGTTTTTGGTTTGGTTTGGTTCAATCATAGACTAAAAAATGGCGACTGTATGAAAAATAATGAACCAACTAGTTAACGACAGAGAATCTTCTCCTCTTTTCGCACATACCACAGGCCGTATGATTTATGTGAGGTATCAAGGGTAAATAATTGGAAAACATCGGCGCCGATCTCGGCTGGGACAGATGTCCCCTTTGCCGCTCTACGGTAATTTCAATTGTGGGACAATTGTCCCGTTTGCTGCTCAAGGGGTTATGAAATTGATGAAAAAACCACAGTTTTTGCCTACTTTCTGAATAATAACCCAAAGGTAGGCCGGTTAAAAAAACTAACAACCTACCGGCGTATAAGTGTTTATGAATTGTTAAAAAAAACTAAACCTACCGAAATGTAGGTGTTGAACGCTTTAGATGTCAATATATAAAATATTATTTACTGATGCCGAATAAAGATTACTGCAGTTTCTGAATCAGCGTAGTGAATATAGTCGGGTGACATTAAATGGTACCAGTACTGGAATAATACCCAATACGATTTCGCAATAAAAGAAAGATCGAGAAATAAACACAACGGAAAACAATCGAAATTTCTAGCCATCTAAATATTACCTAACTAGTCGATAGATCGTAATCAATTATTAATATATTTTCGATTTAAATTTGTTTACGTATTAGACAAACGATTTCTTCATTTGTTGGAAACGTAGAGTGCAATTTCGCAATAAAAGAAAGATCGAGAAAGAAACAACGGCAAAAAATCAAAATCACCAGCCGTATAAATAAGATAACTCGTCGATAGATCCTGATTAAAAAACTCTAAGGAAAGTTTACCTCAAATCCGGGATATCCGGTATTCGAAAAAATGCAGGAAAGCGACAGCGACGTCGAGACGGCGAATTTGCGACTGATCCATTCGAAGAGCCCGCCGTTTTAATATGAACTGCGACGCTGTAGCGTGTGCTTTAATCGGCGGAAATTATACGGAAGAAATGAATTGCCGTACTTTTAAACAATACATATGATAACGTATTCTTTACTGTTTAACGGTGCTATGCTTTGTTTTTGTTTGTTGTTTCTCGCGCCAAGAAAGATTTAGATAATATACGGGTTTAAAGTGTAGGAAAAAGATAAAATCTTATGTAGGCTAATATTTATCTGTTAATATGCAGCTGCCGTAAACCTTTGGACATGAACCGGGATGTTTAGCTCTAATATTGACAAAAATATGATGATTTAAAATGTTAAAAGGTTCGGATGTGTGTCAAGCATGCTTGACAAGCATCGCGTCGCGGGCTGGGAAAGGATCGTAAACCGCAGGAAAAATGCAAATATTTAAAAAAAATATTTACCACAAATGCCTAATTTTGAAGTTTATACCAGGGATTAACATTAATTAGACGCGATGCTTGTCAAGCATGCTTGATCGTCTAGAAAGCCTCTAAAAGTGTCTATTTTGCTGAAATTTCGTTAAGAAAATGTGAGAGATACAGGCAAATGTATAGGCATAACAATATAGTAAGTACATAACGAGCTCGATTGCTTGAATTCGTGAATTTATATCGGAAAATAGTTCATGCAAACGAGACAGAACAGTGTGTTAGAGCAGAATGTAATATGAAATTGATTTTTCCTGCACAAAAACCACATGCGGTACATAAAATAATCTGAATTAGTTTGAAAACATTTCGTCTAGTCTTGTATTATACCGTTTTATGTTCGACAGATAGCTGGAAAAGTGTCATTCACTCCAATTCCGCTCTAACGTATTGGGCTGTCTCGCTCGCATGAATCAATTTCGATTTTAGTTCACAAAGAAAAGCAATTATGCCTTATATTTCATAGGTCAAATGCAACTCCTTTTACGTCTGTTAAATCATTGCATAAGGTTACAATGTTGGTCTCGACTAAACATTAAAAAAAACTACTTAATGCAGCGTGTAACTTCTGTAATAAAGAAAAATAAAATTGAAATTATGAAAACATATTTTTATTCTAACTAATATTTATTATAACTGTAGATTTTCTTCTCGGATCGCCTTATCTGCATATTTTTTAAACCACTCATACTTTTCCTATCTTCTTAGGTTTTTTAAAGACTGTTTTCGTTTTAAAATAAAAGGAAAAAAGTTTGAAATAAATTAAAAGGAAATAATTAAAAATTATGAAATTTCACACTTGCCATTTTATAATTATAAACAACTTGAATTATTGGCTTCCAGCGTAATAATAACAATAATTGAGGTGGAATAATTGAGGTGCTATCACGAAATTATTGTAAATATGCGTTGACGTTGGCATTACCTGCTGGAATCATATTTTCATGACGTTATGTTGTCGTTCTCGTTTCTGTGATTTTTTTTATAACTTCACCCATTTGTCTTGCTATATTTTTTTCACTCCTTCTTGGAAGAATGTAACAGAGTTAATATATTTTTTTTCTTATGTAACTTTTGTAAAAAAAAGATTGTGGTACACCAAAGACTGTTGAACATCATCTACTTTTTTTTTGACCTGGGCCTTTGTCACTAAGAATAAAAATTTAATATAACTCGAATTAAAAATGCTTTTTTTTCGGTGACCAAGTCAAAAAAGTTGTAGACTATTTTTAACTCACTTTTTCACGTAGAATAAGCTCGTCTAAACATATATTTCATAAAGAAAAAGATATTTTTTTTAAAATCCGAAAAAGAAAAGTGATACCTATTTGGTTCAGTTTATTATACAGAATCACCCCTTGAAAAAAATAATCGACAGTACTAAACACATAATATATTACATATATCCTCGACCTACAAAGAGAACGGTTTTTTGTCAGAACTTTGATATCTCGTACCGTTTCTGAGATATAAGCGATTTTATGTATTTTGAAAAAGGAAATTCGAACTGAGTGCACGGTAAATAGAATACGCAATCGTTCACATTATAAACATCACTCGAAGAAGAAGTATTAAGTGCCTGATCTCCCCCCCCCCCCCCCCCCCCCCTCTCGCTCTTTTTCTATCCATATAATCGAAGACATCGCAATTGCCTCAAAAAAACAAGGAGGAAAAGTCGGTATTATTTGTTTATAGCCGACATGTGAGGCATATTAATTATCTCAATCGTTCGGTAAAAATTAGGTATCTCACTGTTAGGACATTAGTTCTAACTTCTAACAATATTTTCTATTGAAATAGCAGTTTTTTTCTTCGGCGTGCGATTGTGGTACTTTTAACGAGTTGCAAGTGAACCGCGCACTGCGGCGCGGTGCGTTGCGGTACGGTTTTACGCCGGACGAAAAAAACGCATTTTTGTGGTACGGGCTCTACTGTGGAATTTTTGACCTTTTTTGTTTTTCGTTGTCTGGCTGCGGAATAATTTACGCAGATATTAAATTAAATGAAGAAAAAAAACTCCGGCGACGCACCGCAACAAATCTGTAGCAATTAACAGAATTTAAATCCGGATCGATATTCTTACATTCCCGGCAGTGGAAAAGTATTGTGAACGCACTTCTGTGTGGCTGTGTGTCTATTTTCTATAGTGCGCGATTATACAGGATGAGTTTCTAATTAGTAAATATCTTTGAAGAGGGTGAATCAATATGAGCAAATGAGCAAGTTTTAATTAAAATAAAAAAAGAAAACAAAAATATATATTAAAAAAACGTTGTTTTTTTACGTCAAATTGAAAAAAAATATTCTTTTGTAAAATAGTAAAAAAAGTAAGCGCATTGCGCCTTCTAGCGGTACGTAAAATATCACGAATATGGTTATTCGCGATATTTTAATTATTGCTAGATAGCGCAGCGCGCTTAAAGCTTGTCATACTTTTATTTATCGGTTAATCAGTTAAGTTTATCAAATTTACAAAAAAAAAATCATTTGGTTATTTCTTTTTTTTTAACCCTTTAATTTCCAAGCCCAAGTTATCTCGGGCTTGGCGTTGTACCACTTTTGCCAACCACGAGCATTCTCGGGCGATTTGAAGGAGTTTTCATGTCAAAGCCTATTGCTTTGGCAGTTGACGTGCAGTCTTTGTAGGGTGATGATAAAGAAAACAAAAAGTTAGTATAATTTTTGTAATTACGGCCAAAAAAAAAATAAAATACGTGTGGCACTCGGGGAGTGCCGCGGTAAAGCTATTGCATAGCATTTTTAACAACTTATGCAATTATAATTATTTATTTATTTTATTTTTTCTGATACCAGATAACTGCGCTCTATCGGAAAACGTTGAAATTATTCCGAATCATTTGCGGCTGCGGTAGCAAATGATTCGGAATAATTTAAACGTCTTCCGATAGAGCGCCGCGCACGAATTTTTTATTCGATAAAGCAAAAAAAACGGATTATTCGAAAAAAATCGTAGATAAAAAGATAGATAAGTAAATTATCTTTAGAATGGTGCAGGTTTCATAATAATACGCCCGATAGTATTTGCGTAGTAGTCGTTTTTGTGTTCGGTTAGACCTCATTTCACAAATTAATTACACTATGTAATATAAACAAAATCTAAAATATTCAAAGCTAAGAATATTAGGAAAATGTTCTTGTTTAATATATATTTTTTTCGAATCGTAAGCAGTACTCGTTTAGACGTAATTACCAGTTTAAAATAATTAATTTTCGTTAAGAAATTTCTTCATTCGGTCGCCGCGCTGGCCTAGGCCCGCGATAAAAGCTATGCAATAGCTTAAAAATAATATACAATCTTGACAGGCAAAGGGTAAAAAAACCAAAAGTTGCTTATTTGCTCTAATGGATTGACCCACTTCATGAATGTCACTAACTACAAAGTAATCCTGCATAATATTAACAGATTTTCCAAAAACAAAACGCATGGAAATCTACAACAGTGCGTGGTAAGCGTTATTACACCATTGCCATAGACTGCCGTATTGCTTTACCCGCATACTCGCAAAGCAAATTGCCGTACAGTGATATTGTACCTCTCTAGTATATGTACTATATCGATCGCGCTTTCGTACGTCGCCAGCCTACGCAGTTCGGGCGGGTACGAGACTATTAGACGAGACCTTTCCAGAATTTTCCATGAAATATCGGAAATAGGTAACGCCGGCAATGCGGTCGAAACGCGGCCGATCGTATCGCTCACGATCGCGATATCCAAATGTGTCGTAGCGTGATTATAATATTTAATTGCGTTTATAAGTAGGTACCTACTCGAAGAAATTTCAATAATTTTCATTTTAAATGTTGGTACTTTGCTATTTATAACGTAAACGTAATGAAACGAACAAGCCTTTTGAACACACTTAGAGTTTGCCTTATTAGACAAAGGACAATGGGCAAAAATGTATGGGTGCTGGGCCCACCTCTACAATAACAATAAAGTATTTACCATTGGAATACTCAGAATTGGAATACCATTGGAATACTCAGGAGAATAGAATATAACTCAGAAACTGCTCATAATTCAGATCAGTCGTTTTAGTAATAAATGATCTACATACATAGAGATATTTCCATTTGTATATGATTTACAGCTATTGCAAAAGTGGGCTTTAATGCATCTATTGTTAATGTGATATAATTGATTATAACTATATAATCAATGGTGATATACTCGCGTAGTATTGTTTTTGGTGATGCGATATAACAACAAGATGCTTAGCTGTTAAAAATAATATAAAAAGAATACGGAATTGAAGTGTTACAAGAAATAACGATCAATATCAACTTATTTTTTTTTGGGAATACCATTTTTAAAATTTACCAACTAAAAAACCACATTTAGCAAGGGTTTGAGTGAAAAAAAAATATAATTATTGTCTCAAATCATATATATTTGAGTTTCTGAAAAAATATATTTTACTACACCCCCAAATTACACCCTAGAAAAGGCGAATATAATATTAAGAATATTTGAGTTTCATAAAAAAAAATATTTAACAGTAGAACCTCTCATAACGAGTAATTCGCAGTAATTCCTCATAACAAGTAATTCGCACCTCTTATAACGAGTATGGGGAAAATTGTTTCGATGACCGAATTTTTCACTTAACGAGTAAGAGTAAACGGATTTGATCCACCTAATAGGGAGTTTTCTACGATGAAATAAACTCAATCATCTATGGCTTTCGTCTGATATATTTGGCAATGGACATTTTGTATAACGCATAAACAATGTGGAGAAACTATTTTAATCGGCTTACCAATGCACTTTTTCACGAGATGATTTACCGCCTTCTTTAGGTTAATATAGTAAATCCTCATATTATCCAAATATATCTCGATAAGGCTACTCATAATGACTAATTTCATACTTTTCCATATGTTTGGAACATATTAATGTTATTTTATGGTTTTGCGACAATCGGAAGTCGCACAATCACTTTCAAGAATGCACGTGGTGTCATCTGCAAGTTGGACAGTTTTGGCACAAGTTATGTTAGTTGCTAAATCGTTACAATAGAGATTGAAGAGGAGAGGTCCTAATATTGAGCCCTGAGGCACACCGATGTTTACTATTTCACATCTCGATTACTCAGCCTTTTCCTCAATTCCATCAATTATTTTAATTTCCACCACTTGCTGCCTATTTTGTAGGTACGATTTAATGAGTGAATTAGCCACTCCTCTAATTCCATAATGATTTAGCTTGTCTACCAAGGTATATTACCAAGATATTTATACAGTCGAATGTTTGCTTAGATCGCAGAACAGTCCTGCTGAAAGCATCTTCTTGCTTCGACTATTCTCAATCATGAAACATGCAGGCAGCACGGCATCCTGTGTAGATTTTTTTTTGTCCGAAATCCATATTGACTGTCTGGAATGACCCCAAATTTTTCAAGGAAACCATTTAGTCATTTTTCGATGACCTTCTCCAAAATTTTTGAGAAATTACTCAGTAGGGCTACGGGTCGATAATTTTCTACGCTCGTGGGATCGCCCTTTTTATATATAGGTGTAATCTTGGCTACTTTATAACAATCTAGACATATCCCCTCTGAAAAGCTTAAATTGTAAAGATATGTTAGACAAGGTGCCAGTACACGTTTATGGATTTTAATTACGCTAACAGGTATATCATCGAGACCAGTTGATTTTTTGTTCTTTGGAGAGTCGATACATTTTTCTATTTCTTGATTGTTGATCGATAGTTTGATCCTTATTAAATGTAGTTTATGTAGAACTCTTTGGATGCTTTCTATTTTTCTAGATTTTATATATTTTTGTTATTGAATTGCTGATTCTCTATGCTTTCTCATTATTTCTGTTGTTTTTTATTTTTGTAGTTTTTATGTCTTATGTTATCGAATTTTTGAATTTCTATGTTTTTTTTCAATTATTAGTTTTTTATAGACTTTTTTATGATTTTATGTGTAATTTGAAATGTAATTTTATTTTTAGAAATGCCACTAGATTTGTAATTTCTATACCCAGATCGGGTTTTTGAAAATAAATTATTCTTATTCTTCTTATTCTTATTCATGTTTACTTTTTAAACTAAATTTGTTGCAGTTTTTTTTCAATGACTTAAATCATTGCATAAGGCTAAAATGTTGGTCTCGACTAAATATTTAAAAAGTGTAACTTCTGTAATAAAGAAAAATAAAATTGAAATTATGAAAATAATTTCAAATACTTTCAATCTACATATCTTAAAATACTATCAAACATCGCAACTTCTTGAAATTAATTTTGTAGAAAGGTATATTTTTGTATATTTTTTAGTAAAGAAATAGTATTTATAACTTCAATATTTTAGATACGTATAAGAAATGGAAAACAAGATGAAACACCTTAAAAAATCAATAATTAATGGCTCTTCTGTAATGTTTATAATTGTAAGATATTCGTTGTTAACTTCTCAAAAATACTATACTGGAACCTCTCATAACGAGCACCTTTCATAACGAGTAATTCGCAGTAATTCCTCATGAGTATTTGCACCTCTCGTAACGAGTATGAGAAAATTTGTGTCGCTTAACGAGTAAGAGTCTGGAACGAATTATGCTCGTTATGAGAGATTCCACTGTAGGTACTTAAATTAGGTACACCTCAGAAAACAAGCGGAAACGTAAAAAATCATTGGACTCGTTCAGTATTTCCCATCACAGTTCCTCCTCAGCGTCATCCGAGGGTCACCGAGGGTATCCACCTCTGGACCTGACGGGGAAAATGATCGAAGTCCACCGTCACCACGTGGTGTCCACCACTTGGTCGTTCTTTCCAGTCACACGTTTTCTTCTCCCCTCATTTAAGGGCAGACTATGTGATATTTCTTTCGAAAATCGATGTATCCTTCGATTCCTTTGGAAATAAGCCACAAGACGGCATTATAATCATAAGCATAAGTTTTTTTATTCAAAATAGTACGAAATCGTAACTTTTTGACGATACATGAACGATATAAAAATTTAATTATTGTGACACTATAACAAATTATTGTGACATATAACGTGATATAAATCATCGAGGTAACCATTTTATTTCCAAGGGTCTTTGTCGTCTAGATAATCATTTATTTTATAGTAGCCCCTTGGGTACAGCTTCTTCTTAATAAATGACTTAAATTGTATCACAGATAAATTTTGCATGTTTTCTGGGACTTTATTGTAGAAGGGTATACATTGCCCTTTGAATGATTTTGTGGTTTTGAAGAGTCGACTATAAGGGTCAGCAAGTTTATTTTTATTTCTAGTATTGACACCATGCCTATCAGAGTTTTAAAAAAAACAGTTTTATGATTTTGATGCACATACATTAAGTTTTCATAGATGTAATGAGATGCAAGTGTCAAAATATTGATTTCTTTAAATTTTCCGCGTAAAGACTGTCTAGCACCTAATTTATAAATAGCGCAGATGGCTCGTTTCTGTAGTATAAATATTTTATCAGCGTCAGCAGCATGACCCCACAGCAAGATGCCATACGACATCAAGCTTTGAAAATAGCTGAAGTAAACCCACATGCTACAGAATTAGTATCCCATTTTCACAAAAACATGACATTGATCGTTTCTCACCATAACCCTTCCATAGATTGGTGTGGATTTCAAAAATATCTTATCTATCCAAATAATTTAAAATAGAAATTTAAAAACAAAATATTATTAAACACAGTCAAACAAGCATCTTTTTCCGAGCTTGCTGCGTAATTCACCGTACCTTTCTCGCTCCCTACCTTTGGCCCCCTCATCTTTCGCCCTATCTTTCTTGACCTACCTCGGATTGTAACAGTGTTGCCAGGGTAGTTAATTTAGGCTACCCATGACCCACATCAACGAACCATAAATAGTTTGCGGCTTTGCCGCTGATTAGGTTACCTCTCAGACCCTCACCGACTGTATAAACACTTGAAAAAAATGAAATGTTGACATATATGATAGGATTTATTTCAAATATTATACAAGAACCTTACATTTTAATCCGATTCGCGCTTGAATCTAAAGTGTACAAGCATAATAATTGACTTACACAAGTAAGCTATTGCTGAAATGAAACATGTATAAAAAATTAAAAACAAAGTGAGATTGCGAGGAGTACCTTTTTAGCTGCCTAAGGGATATGCAAAAGATGTCTATCTCAGTGGGTAAGGAAGGAAGGAACTATAACAAGACTATTAAGAATATCCCTTTTAGTACCGTTATTATAGCGGTGTTGTGGTCCTGGTACCAATTTCATCGTAAACGTCGACGAAAAAACCCAGAAAAAAAAATAGGTTTTCAAATTTTATAAAAACGACGAGGCTCTAATTAGAAGGTTTATAAAAACGTGTAGCATTCTTTCACTTTTACCAGTTTATAAAAACGAGTAGTTTTTACTTTAAAAAACAGTGTTTTTTTTTCTCCTACCGGTTTAATCGGTCACGGTCTACCACGGTTAACAAAATCAACGACTCTTTCGCAGTTAACCTGACAACACCGCCTCGCAAAGGGAGACAAGCAGGGGTGCTTGTCTCCCTTCCCCTTTCCTCCCCTTTTCTCCCCCAAAACTCCTCTCATTCCAGAATATTCTCGACTTTGCCCGAACGACAATGACGGAAAATAGGTAACGCCAGCAATGCGGTCGAAACGCGGCCGATCGTATCGCTCACGATTGTGATATCCAAATGTGTTGTAGCGTAATTATAATATTTAATTGCGTTTATAAGTACTGGAAGAAATTTCTTCCTTGGACTACATTTTAGCAAGGGATTAAGTGAAAAAAAAATATATTGTCTGATAATCTTTAACCCCTCAAATGTGAGGCGTCCCTTAAGGGATGCCTGGGCAAAATGTATACAAAATGTATATAAATGTAAATATAAATGTAAATGTGCGCCGCTTTATAGTAATCCGCTCTATAGTAATGCTATAGCTCTATAGTAAACCCCGCTCTATGTAAATGTAAATGTAAATATAAATTTATATACATTTTGCCGTAGGCAACCCGAGCTAATCGCCATTCATTTGAGGGGTTAATATTTGAACAATATTTGAGTTTCTTAAAAAAAATATTTTACTTAAATTATTCGGCTACCTGATCCTAAGTTCAGAGCCGGGAAAATGATGCCATGGTCCGCGATACGTTCAAACTGAATCGCCGCTGAACATACGGCAGGCAGAGGACCGCGCGAGCGACTTCGAACTCGTAGGGCAAGAACTTATCCCGAGTGGCAGGCGGGCAATGAACGCCGTGGTCCGCGCTAGATTCGGTAGATGCCGACCTCGCACTTGGAACCAGTCGGGAGGACGAAGAAATCTAACCGAAACTAAGGGCGCGAGGCCGCCCGCTGGGTGCAAACTCAGTGTGTCGCGGTAAGGCGTTAGCTTCTTACGGGCGAGTGGCGTCACTAGACAGTGGATTTTTTCACCCCAAAGTCTTCTACGCGTAGATAGATTTTTATTCGAAGTAGGCTTACAGTATGTACTTTCCGAACGTCTTATGTTTCAAGACATGTATGCCATGCTTGTAGGCTTTACCATTGATTAATACACTATATAATCAATGGCTTTACGTAATAGTAATAATAATAATAACACTTTACAAATGGTTTTCATAGCTATGTTACACAAAAACGACTTGACCAGACCAATGTAATCCCTTAAAAAATCTTCAATTTTATAATAGCCTTTAGAGCACAACGTATCTTTAACATTTTTTAAAAATGTTTGTGTCTGGTAAAAGGGTTAGTTCTTCAGGCAAAGTGTTATAAAAGCGAACACCGTCTCCAAAGAAAGATTTACTCACCTTTGCTAACCTAGAGCCCGTAATGGCTAGTTTATTTTTGAACCTGGTGTTCCTATTGTGAATGTCACCCAACCTACGGAACCTGTGCAAGTTTTTACGAACATACATTATGTTATCGAATATATACTGACTATAAACCGCCGGAATATTGATCTCTTTAAATTTCTCTTTTATCGATGCTCGGGAGTTTAAACAATAAATGGATCGTATGGCTCTTTTCTGCAAAGTAAATATCGTTTGCATATCGGCTGCGCGGCTCCAGAGCAAAATCCCATACGACATTTACTATGGAAGTAGCTGAAATAGACAGTTCTGGCAGTAGCTTCATCAGTTAGTTGCCTTATTTGACGTACCGCAAATGCTGCCGAGCTAAGTCTTCCAGCTAATAATTTAATATGCGTACCTCTCGGGAGACAGAAAGATCAATATCGTTAAAACTTTCTGGGGTGACGGGTTCACCTGTTGTAGTTGACACCTCCAAGTATCCAATTACGGTATCCAATACGCAATTTATCCGTCAGTCGAGTAGTTGTACTTGCAAAGGTAGCATGTTAGCCATTGCATGTGACTTGATTATTTGTTATTACAACCATAGGTCAGGATGTCTTTTAGCGCTCCCCTTTGAGATTTTTCTGTATCTGCGGCTAGCTGCTGCCACTGGCCTCTAGACACACGCCATGAATCACTTCGATTAATGTTAGCAATTCGGTAAATACGACCGTGAAGACGCCCACTTTTGTATATTCACACTCAAAACTTGAGTTATTTTCGGTCGGTTGAGACGCGAAGTATCTGAACGAAAACGCGCGAGTTGGTCAGTGTTACGGGGGGCGTGTGCCCACGGCCAATTTTAGGCACCGTGTAACCATTAAAATAGATCCTATCACATGCATACTTACTGCCGTGTTCAATATAACGTGATAATGAGTATGATGAAGATAACTTATATTAAACGTACTTTTATTTCTCGACCAGCCGTATTCACCGATACTTAAGTACACCTTAAGGGAGCACTCACTCGAGTGACACTCAAGTACCACCCTCAAAATTGCTATTCATAGTCGTTACTTAAGGGCTCCCTTCAGTGAGTAGGTATGCACTTAAAGGACCCTCAAGCAATTGGATTCATTTCTAATTCGAAACTAATAGGTACATTCCTATTTCACGGAGTTTTCGTTGTCTTTGAACAAAATGATTGTGCTCTATGGTTGAAAAAAAACCCGTCGGTGCATCAGCTGTTGTCACTGACGTTTGCTCGACGTCGGAGTATTTTTCTTGTCGGTTTCTTGATCGATTTCCTCGATGCGGTCTTTCGTCTTTTTCGTTTTGCCTTTTGCTAGTTCGCTTCCTTTTGCGCCGAATTTCGATGCAGAATTTCTTTACCTAGGAATTAGCAAAAAATATGGGTAGAAAATAATAGCTGTGGTTGGCATTGTATGGCTAATTGCCGGTGGCAAAGAATTTCAGTGCCAGCACTAACTGCATCAGGCGGAATCGGAAATTCGCGGTTTTCGTTAAAACCCAAAAGAATCAGAAAACATTTGAATGTCGAGGCGGAAATGTTTTTTAAACTCTCCAGGAGAGTAGAAGTCGAAGAGATTGTTAAAATCCCGTAACGACGCGTGCGACGCGGTAAATACAGATTATAAAATCGGCCAAATCATTATAAACCATAGAGTTATAGAAATCATGGATTTAATTCACAAAAAAAACACGCATTAAATAGTGGAATACTCAACGCGCACTCGCCAAAGTGAGCTCGAGACCACACTTGAATTTGTCACTTCAAAATTTAAGAAATGTCGGCCATTTTAGCTTCCTCGACACTCAAGTATTGTCTCTGAATACAAAAATGTATGGAAGAAGCCTACTTGAGTGCTTACTTAAGTATGGTTTCTGAATAGTAATCTGACAAGTTAGGGCACACTTGAGTTGAGGGACCCCTTGAGTGTCGACTCTGAATACACCTTTTAAGTTTATATAGGGTTTTCTAATAAGAGCGTGTCGATGTTGACAATCTGTGCAATAAAACTAGCTGTGTGTGGTGTGTAAGGTATTAACGAAATTCTTTTGGTATTAACGCCTCGGTATCCCCTATATTAATATGATGCTAAAGGGTGTACTTTTCTAATGGTAGCATTTTCGTTAAATTTCTTATGTCCGCTCAACACATTCGCCAGCGATGGCCGCATCGCCTATGTCCCCCTCGCTCTATTCCATACATTTTTCTGACGTTATAGTGGCGCCGACTCGCATCCACCTTAGCAAGATTGTGAAGAAGGGGCTTTGATTAGAACTCTTAGAAAAATTATATTTCTTCTTATATTGTAATGAAATATCGCGTATGAAAGTGAAAAAGACTTCGAGCAAGAACTGCGTCAAAAATAATAGCAGCAACAGGGCAAATAAACAATAATCGCAAGGCTTTATGATTTATTGGGACCCATTTTTTTTTGTTGCGCCACTGAGTGTGTACCAAGTTTAGATCGTAGTCGTAAAAAAATAAGTAAACGTAAAAAAATATGTAAACGTAAGTAAATGTTATATGACATCCTTCATGGTTTAATTGACTGTCCAGCTTTAACTGAGCGAATTTCCTTGAGAGTGCCCCCCAGAAGTACCCGAGTTTCTCGTTTGTTTCACTTGCCCAGATGCAATACAAGCCACTTCAGCAACTCTACTATGATACGGTTACTCAGCTCTTTTAATAACAGGTTTAATGACCTTGACATTTTTTCTCTGGACAGGAAGCCTTTTCTTCACGCAGTCGAAGAAAAGCTCAGAAATGATAATTAATTTAAATATTTATAAAATACGCACTACTTATTACTTTATTATATACAATGTATTTATGTGTATGCATGTATATATATATATATATATATATATATATATATATATATATATATATATATATATATATATATATATATATATATATATATATATATATATACTATATATATATATATATATATATATATATATATATATATATATATATATATATATATATATATATATATATATATATATATATAGATATATATACATATATACATATATATATATATATATATATATATATATATATATATATATATATATATATATATATATATATATATATATATATATATATATATATATATATATATATATATATATATATATATATATATATATATATATATATATATATATATATATATATATATATATATATATATATATATATATATATATATATATATATATATATATATATATATATATATATATATATATATATATATATATATATATATATATATTATATATATATATATATATATATATATATATATATATATATATATATATATATACATATATATATATATATATATATATATATATATATATATATATATATATATATATATATATATATATATATATATATATATATATATATATATATATATATATATATATATATATATATATATATATATATATATATATATATATATATATACCTATATATATATATGTCAATAGTATACGTATGTATGGCCATTTATGAACGTATATTACATATAGTGTTATAACAATCCCTCCCTTCCATTTCCATTCCCCTATTGTACTTATACATTTAAATTTAGAAATGCTTATTTTTCCTTTTTTCTAAAAAAAATAGGTGCTTATATTATTTGCTAATTTGAAATGTATTAATAGCTATTTTAATGTTAATTTATAAAATGTTCTTTTATAAAATGAATATTATTCTGTAGACATTTAGCTAATAAAATAAAAATAAACTACAACAAAAAAAAACTTAATTTTTGATAATGGTCCGCCTTTCCTCTAATAGTAGACTGCCTTTCCTCTAATAATTAATTGCCAAAATAGCGGAAAATGTGGTTCAGGCATGTAATTTCCTAAAATTTCCCCGGACATCATGATAAGGAGGACTCTCTTCAGTCTCTAGCCGAGGGCCCTCAGTAAAGCCAGTCCGGGTTAGGTACTGTTACAACATATTTCGCAAGTCGGTACGAAATTACCAATAATCTTTCAAAATTCCATAGTTTACCTATAGTTTTGTATCTTTTCTCGGTGAACAGAGTTTATAAAAGGTATCATAATAAACCTACGAATAAGTACAATTCATGCCAATTGCCATGCCTATTGTACGATAGATCGTATCACCCCCGTAACGAAATTCCACCACAATAAAGTTTGATCAATACTCACACGTTTAGACGTAATTCAGTTCCTAATCAATACGCTCCATTGAACATCGGTCATTTAAATTCGATGGCCGGTAAAGGTAAAAAGAAGAAAAACTCCATAGCATCAAACGCCAGCGGCGGAGATGCTAAGAAGGCCAAGAAGCCAGGAGGGAAGTCCAAAAAAGGTGGGAAATCTAAGAATAAATGCAACATCGACATACTGGCAGACGCCGCGATGGACAACGCATACTACGCCTGCCACAACGTTCAGGAACTACTGAACGTGAGGGGATTTTCCTGGCCAGAATCCCAGAAGAAGAAGAAGAAGGGACGAAAGCGGTAGTTTAAATCAGTGTTTTCAACCTTTTTTATAACGCGAACCCATTTTTGGTTATAGCAATATATACAGTACGAGTTTTTAGTTACCGGCATCCTTGAAGGAGGTTAATCAGTGCGAGCAACTTTTAATTAAAAAATTGGAAAACTATATATATATATATATATATATATATATATATATATATATATATATATATATATATATATATATATATATATATATATATATATATATATATATATATATATATATATATATATATATATATATATATATACATATATATATATATATATATATATATATATATATATATATATATATATATATATATATATATATATATATATATATATATATATATATATATATATATATATATATATTATATATATATATATATATATATATATATATATATATATATATATATATATATATATATATATATATATATATATATATATATATATATATATATATATATATATATATATATATATTTAAATTACAGAATTTAAATTTTTTACAAAAAAAACAGCATAAACAATGTTTTGCTTATTTGTCACCTTTTAAATTTTATTTATAAAAAAAGTTTGAGAAGCGTTTTTTTTTTTTTTTACCCACAAGGCATGTGCCTTTTTATGGAACCCGCCTTGTTGCCTAATGGCACCGTCTTCTAGATTCTAGGTGGGCATTTATAGCATCACGCAGGTAAAACACTCAGGCGGTCACCCATCCAAGTATTGACCGCGCCCAACGCTGCTTAACTTCGGTAACAACGAGAACCGGTGTCAACGTGTGTACGAACGATACAAATCTGCGCCATCTAGCGGTAGGCAAAATATCGGTGTAAACAATATTAGCGATATTTTACCTACCGCTAGATGGCGCATCTTACTCAAGGCTTTTTATACTAGTTTAAAAAACTACTGTTTTTCCACAAATGTATCAAAAGTTGCATATTCACCCTCTTTAACGATGTCAGTACCTAAAAACTCACGGTGTACATACATCTTTCGCGACCCTCCCTTAGTTTTTTTTCCCTTCCACAGCTGTAACTGCAAAGCTCCATAAATATTGTTTTCGTCAAAACAATGGCGAAAGCAACATTAATTTTAACTGTTCTTCACTTTCGAAGGTGTACCTAACTGTTTCCATCTTAGATCAACTTATTTTTTTGTAAAAGCAATAAATATGTTTATAAAAATATGTTTCTCTTCCGAAGCTGTAAATGTTTGCATATTATAATAGGTATAATATATAATAATGAAGATTTTGGAATCTTTTCGAATTTTCTTTTTGCCTGGCGGCCTGGAACCCCCCCAGGTGATCGCGACCTACTGATTGAGAATCGCTGGTTTAAATAATTATTTGCCGCCGAATTTTATTCTTTTCCTACAAGTAGCACAAAAACAAAATTTTGTTGCGTTTATGTGAAACCGATGTTATGTACTTGTAAAAGTTGGCAACATTCGTTACCTACTGTCAAAATCAAGGGCGCGAATGAAACTGTGATAGGGCGTTTACACTCTCGCGCGAGGCGCGAGGCGAGACGCAAAACCATATCAGTAAACAAATGGAACAGAGGCAAAGCTTCTAAACAGCGTACAAAATGTTTACCTACTTGCTAGAAGCTTTGCCTCTGTTCCGTTTGTTTACAACATGGTTTTGCGTCTCGCCTCGCGCCTCGCGCGAGAGTGTAAACGCCCCATCAGAACTGTTAGATAGGAAATAAACACTGTTTCAATGCACAAAACGAATTTAATCGTTTTAATATCGAGGAGCGAGTTACAACGCCGTCAACTATGTTTTATATCGAATCCGCTAGTCCCGTCATCGTCGTCCGGGCTATCGTATCGACCGGTAATCAGCAATCGACACGACTATCGTACATCATCCTTGTTCATCCTTCAGTTCGTCCTTCAGTTTCATGGGGCGTTTACACTCTCGCGCGAGGCGCGAGGCGAGACGCACAACCATGTGTAAACAAACGGAACAGAGGCAAAGCTTCTAGCAAGTAGGTAAACATTTTGTACGCTCGTTAGAAGCTTTGCCTCTGTTCCGTTTGTTTACTGATATGGTTTTGCGTCTCGCCTCGCGCCTCGCGCGAGAGTGTAAACGCACTATCAGAATTTTAAATTTGTAATGCATCGTAATAGTTCTCGATCTTGATTTAAGGTAGAGACGGGTAGAGACAGACTGGGCACACATACACACAATTTGCAACTCATTTTGACATCTGGACCCTTGAATTTGCATGACAACAGATGACTTAAAAACATAGTTATCTCACACGAAATGCCGTCAAACGCGTCCCCACTGCGCGTCCCGTGCAACGTCGACATGATCAGTGACGTCGACTGCGATCTCCAGATCGGCACGGGAAGATGGAGGGGATGACGTGGGGATGACAGTAGGTACGCTGTCCAACACATAAGACCAGTGTGTTTGTTCGCAACGTTTCAGATACGCATGAAACTTGTTTATGCAACAGAGAGGACATGCAGAAGTACATAAAGAATCATTCCTCATCATATTCCAATTTTTTCATCATACTACAATCTGTTCTCGTTTTCTATTTATCTCATGAATTAAATATTTTTTTTTCTTAACCTTTTTTTGTTTTTGTGGGCGGACATATTCATTTAGAAATTACAAACTGAGTAGGTAAATCCTTCTGAAACAATCAGAATTAGAAAACATATTGTTCAGCGGTTGTACACAATACAAGTACACCTTCTGAGAAGTGATGGCAGCTTCTGAAGCAATGTTTGTTTGTTTGAAAATTTTTATTGCACACACAAAAGAATACAATGTGGTGCGCCTATTGCCAAGTGGCAATATCTACCGACCATTACCGCCAGGGTTATTGTGACTGAAGGTTTATGTGGGCAAATAAATTTACAAGTAATAAATAAATACACTTACAAAAAAGTCATCATAGTATAAAATATAATTCAGTGATTAGTAACGTATGCCAACTCGTATTGAAGGGAGGAGTGAAATATAAGGACAAGCAAAGGAGACGGGAGGGGAGGGGGGAATTCATAAGTTGAGTAAATGTCTCTTTAAAGAATTTTTAAACCCGCTCAGGTTTTCAAGTTGTCTTATCGGTAAAGGCACGGAATTCCAGAGTCGGGCCGCTTGCACTGCGAAAGACCTAGACATGAAAGTTGATGAATGCTGAGGTATTG